>CM033737.1:24173846-24773846 GCA_019671005.1 Hibiscus mutabilis
GTTCATATATTATGGCTCTTAACTTGTTGAACATTATCAATTGAGTCCTATTTAAATAATTCAAATATTCTAACAACATGTTAATTAATTTGAGCCACATTCGAATCACATCAAAAATTCTAAGTTATAATTTGGGGTACTATATTTCTTTCTTTTTGGTCATAAACTTTTAAATTAGCTACCTTATCACATATTATAAGAAATTTCTTAGAACTCAAAAGTGGAAACATTCTTCTAAGCCCAATTTTGGGGTATTACAATAGGAGGCTGAATAATGCCACGAGGAAGGATCACTTCTCATTGCCATTCATCGACCAGATGCTAGACAGGTTGGCAGGTAAAGCTTTCTATTGTTTTTGGGATGGTTATTCAGTATATAATCAGATTGCCATCGCTCTTGATGATCAAGAGAAGACCACATTCATGTGATCATATGGTACGCTTGCGTTTAGAAGGATGCTATTCGGCCTAGGAAATGCTCCGGCAATATTCCAACGTTGCATGATGTCTATTTTTTTCGATTTGATAAAGCACAACAAGGAAGTATTCATGGATGATTTCTCAATGTGTGGCAAAACATTTGAGGAATGTCTACAAAGTTTGGAGCAAGTCTTGAAGAGATGTGTAGAGACAAAACAGTGTTGAACTTGGAAAAATGCCACTTCATGGTGAAGGGCATTGTTCTCGGGCACAAGGTAACCGAGAGAAGATTAGAAGCTGATTGAGAAAAAGTTGAGGTAATTAAGCAATTGCCACCCCCGACAAGTGTCAAAGGTATAAGGAGTTTTCTAGGACACGCCAATTTTTATCGGCATTTCATTAAAGACTTTTAAAAGATTGCTAAGCCTTTATGCTTGCTACTAAAACATAATGCTACTTTTTCATTTGACGATTCCTGTTTGAGAGCATTTCAGAAACTTAAAGAGAAGTTAATCAATTCCCCTATAGTCGTGGCACCAGATTGGAATGAGCCCTTCGACCTCATGTGCAACGCCAGCGACTATGCCGTTGAGCAATCTTGGGACAACAGCATGGCAAGGTTTTCCATGCCATCTACTATACCAGCCGAACCTTAAATGAAGCACAACTAAACTACTTTATGATCAAGAAAGAATTTCTCACGATTGTATTTGCTTTTGACAAATTTAGATCTTATTTAATTGGTAACAAAGTCGTGGTTTTTACATATCATTTGGCATTGAAGTATCTCTTGGCAAAGAATGATGCCAAGCCCAGACTAATCCGATGGACGCTCCTACTTTAGGAATTCGATCTTGAGATCCGAGACAAAAAGGCAGTTAAAACTTAGTAGATGACCACCTCTCACGTTTAGAGCATCATCTTGAAGATGGTAAGACCAAATTTATAAGAGATGAATTTCCTGACTAGTATTTGCTTGCAGTTAATGTCATGCCATGGTACGCTGACATTGTCAACTACCTGGTAAGCAACATTCTACCACTAGACTTGGTATACAATGAAAAGAAAAGGTTCTTACGAGAAGTTAGGCAATACTATTAGGACGAGCCAATATTGTTCAAACATTGTACCGACCAGTGATCCACCGGTGTGTGCCCGAGGATGAGCAACATTACATATTGCATTTGTGCCATGCCGCACCTTGTGGAGGTCACTTTGCTGGGATGAAGACCGCTGCCAAGGTACTGCAATTAGTATTCTTTTGGCCCACACTATATAAGGATGCCCACGAGTATGCCAAGGTGTGCGACTGATGCCAACGGACAGGCAATATATATAGCAGACACCAACTACCGCTTCAAAACATTATGCCTGTGGACTTATTTGATGTATGGGGGATATAACTTATGGGTCGTTTTCCCCCATCATTTGGTAATGTATATATTCTTGTGGCTGTTGACTATGTATCTAAATGGTTTAGAGGTTGTTGCCCTGCCAACAAATGATGTCAAGGCCGTTGCCAAGTTCTTGCACAAAAACATTTTTACTAGATTTAGTGCCCCTAAAGTGATTATTCATGATGAGGGCACCCATTCTAAATGTAATCTAATCTATAAAGCTTTGTGCATGTATGGTATATAGTAGAGGATTGCCATGGCATATCATCCACATACAAACGGGCAAGCTGAGATTTCAAACAAGGATATTAAGAACATTTTAGAGAAGACTATTAATCCATCAAGGAAAGACTGGTCCTTAAGACTAGATGAGTCCTTGTGGGCTTACATGACTGCCTTTAAAACTCATTTGGGTACTTTATCATTTAGACTGGTTTTCTAAAAACCATGCCATCTGCTTGTAGAGCTTGAACATAAAGCCTACTGGGCCATCAGAACACTTGACATGGCATGGAGAGTTGCTGGATAGAAGAGGTTACTAGACCTAAATGAGTTGGAGGAATTCAGAACACAAGCATATGAGAATGTAAGGATTTACAAGGAGAAGGCAAAACGCTGGCATGATAGTAGGATAATACCGAGATAGTTTGAGGTAGGCCAATGTATTTTGTTATTCAAATCACGACTTAAGTTGTTTCCAAGAAAACTGAGATCAAGATGGACTGGCCCTTTTGAACTTGTGAAGCCCTATGTCCATGGAGCTGTGGACATTAAGAACTTAAAGTCAGGAGATGTTTTTAAAGTGAATGACCAACGTTTAAAGAACTACATGGAAGGTGATCAGAATAATGCCAAGGAGGTGATCCTCTTGGCAGAGGCAACATGAAAACACCATCAGGTTTGAATTTTTGTAAATATTAGGATAGTTGTTTTCTTTATTTTTAGGTTTTTAATAGTTTTTCTTTCTGTTGTTTTTCATTTTTATTCCTTGTCTATGTTGAAAGGTTTTCTTTGAGTCAATGCAGAATCAGTGTACCATGAACCATGCCAGGAACGATGTTAGGAGTAATGCCAAGAACAATGCCAAGGAGAGACATGGCATGAGCTAATGCCACAATAGGAGAATTTTGTGTGCCGAGAACAATGCCAAAGTAGCTTGGCATGCGACGAATTGAAACATGAAAAGAGGAAGTAAACCCTAGCTTGATCGTCCCATTAAATAAGAGAGGGTAATTCTCTTTAGACCTAAGCCCTAGTCGCCCAAAAATTGGGTTGAAATTTAAATTCAATCTAATCACCTTATCACTCCAATCTTTACCAAATCTTATCACTTACAACCTTATCACTTTACCCTCTTTTCAAATCAAAACATTTTACCTTCCATCATTATCCCAATTTACTCGGTTACTAACCCCATTAAAACACCCAACCTTTTCACTTTATTTCCCTAGCTGAATTTAAAGAACCCAACTCTCTCTCAATTTTCCACTTTTCTTTTCAAGAAATAACCAAGCTTTACATCATCTTTTGTTCTTCTTCCTTTATTCAAAATCATTCCAAATTCTTGCACGTTTCCAATGTCTTCTTCTTCTACCACTTTCAGCTATTTTTTCAATGAGGAGATCCAAAAAAAGTTTGAAGCTAACTTTGCTTCAAGATCTTTTTGCTATGAGAAACACTTCAATTTCAAGACGGAGACAAACATTAGCTTCCCTCCAGAATTCATGGCAATAGTTGACATACACAAGTGGAATCTGTTTTGCCAGCAAGAAAGGGATATTTATGCCATCATTGTTCAAGAATTCTACGCTCATCTTGTGACGAAGGATTCGCCCTTCTTGATGATTCGAGGTATGTGTGTGTTTTGATGAGGGGTATATTAACACTATGTTTGAATTGGATGGTGCAAGGGATGAATATTTTGATTATGTTGAGCTGATTAATGCTACCAAAAGAAAGAAGTTACTGGCAGACTTGTGTGAGCCAGGCACGGCATGGACAATGTCATTAAAAAGACACCACACGGTAAAGCGGTTGGATTTGAAACCTCAATAGAGAGGATGGGATCACTTTGTCAAGGCAAATCTGATGCCAACATCCCACAACGAGACTGTATCAGAAGAGAGGCTGATCCTATTGCACTCCATCATTATGGGGCGTAAGATTAATATTGGCAAGCTCATTATTGATGAAACCTATAAATGTGCAGCAAAAGGTAATGGCAGTTTGTTCTTTCCTTAGTTAATTTCTAACATTTGTATGCTTCATGGTGTGCTAAAGCTTGATACAGATAAAGGTCAAAGGATCAAGGGAACAACAATCACAGCTGCTATTTGGAGAATCCGTACAGCTGTAGAGCCAAAGGACAAAGGCAAGGGGAAGGCAAAAGTGCCCATGCCAAAGCCAAAGGTACTACTAAACACCATGCCTGAAACCGTGCAGAGAGTTCACTGGAAACGCTGTCAGAAATTTACCATCGCCAGGAAATCATTCTCTGAAAGCTAGAGAAAGTCGAGGAGCTCAATGTCAAAATGCGACATTACATACAAGCCATGGATGCTGTAATCAGGGAGGCTCTTAAAAAGTTGTCCACTGACTTTGTGCTAGAATTTCTAGAATTCCCTGCCGAGCCCTATGCCAGCAATAATGCCATGCCAGACAGTCCAATCCATACCTCATCTGATGCCACAGTCCCATTATCTCTAGTTATAGTCGAGTTTGCCAGTTCTGATGCCTCATTTGAATCCAAGGAAACCAAAGCCAAGTCACCAGTGACACCTGCTATATAGACGCCATCTGATGCCACTGATGCACCTGCCGCATCAGAACCTGCCAAGAAATAGGAGAAAGTTGGAGCCTCTACTACCGCTTCACAACCAATCATGAAAGGAAGGAAACGAATGGCCCTTGCCCATGGTCGATTCCTATAAAGAAAAACCCTCGTCACACGAGAAGAAGTCTCTGAAGGGGAGTCCTCTTTTATCTGAACTCCTTTACATTTCATTTCTTTGCAGTTATATGATCATGCATTTTAATTTTCTATTTTAATTATATATATGTGTTGTTTTCTTGCATTGTGGGCAATGCACATCCTGGTTTAGGGGTGTGCATTTTCCCCACATTTATGCCATGCCATGCACTTCATATTTAATTTTTGTTGCCATGCCATCTAGGTCATTTAGAATAGATACATACCGAACCACTAAAAAAAGAAAAAGAAAATTTTGCCTCGGTTTAATCTTGAAAAATGTTAGCACTTGTTAGGCAAGTTTAATTTAATATAGGTGTCTGTCCAATGAGGAAATTCCAATCTTTAGTTGTCATGACATGCCAGCAGAGTAGTATACCAGGTTAGCTTGGCAATTGATCTCTAGTTCAGGGAACTGAAATTTCACTTAACATGTAGTTTGTATCTAGTTCCTTAGCAAACTTAGACTTTTTGAAACTATGTTTAGATTTTTTTTTTAAAAGAAGAAGAACAAATGATGCAAGGGTGAAAGAAAATAAATAAGGCAACAATGTTCTACCAAAGCAAGAAAAAAATAGAACTCTCCTCTACCTTAGGGATAATAAGCTACTTGGGGCTTCGTGGTTTGCTCCTTCTTAGTTCTCAAGTCTAAAACTTTAGGGTATGAGTTGAAGAGAAAGCCTGGTGATATCTAGATTAAGGTGGGGATTCGTGGTATGCTCCCTCTTATCTCTCACGCTAAATAGTGTCACGAAGCAAGCTTAGATTAATGCCAACAGAAACCCTTGGCAAAGAAAAAATCTGAGTTTAGGTAGTAAATTTGTCTAAGGGAGTAAAAGGATACTTGATACATATTTCCTACACATCATGCACTATTCATGACCTTGGACTAGAGTTATACTGCTGCACTTGAATTACTATCTGCTTGGCATTATTACACTAAGATACTGAGGACATAAATAGAACCAAATTCTGCTTGCCAACACTTGTTGGCTTTCTAACCAAAATTTTGTCGAGGTAACATTTTCACAGTTTTTTTAATTGCATTACTTGAGGACAAGCAATGGTTAGGTTTGGGGTGTGTTACCTCTTTAAAAGTAGAATTTTTAATACCAATCTTACAATGCTTTCAGGAAGGAATGCCAGAGAGAATACTGAGTGCTGTTGGCAAAGATGGACGAACAATGTAAAGAACCGGTTGGCAAAAAAGTGAATTTGATGCCATGCCAAGAAGTTGTTGGGCCCTGAAAAAATAGGACAAGATCATGCTCTGAAAACATAGCAATTGGATCAATCTCTGAAAAAAATAGTGGATAAGATGGTGCGAAGATTGGTTGGCAGATTCATGCCAAGCTTGGATGCTAAGGCAACATCGACAATATGACACTAGCCCTAGCCTGATCAGCTCTCATTGAAACTTGGACAAGATGATTATCTCTTATCCCTTCAGCATTTAAAATTCAAATGAGGAGCTCATCCTATCCCTTCCTTGCATGCTTATTTAAACACCAACCAAGCAAGCCTTTGGGGAAAGAAAAATTGGGTGGAGTAATCGAGTGAGGAGTTGGAGTGTAAGACGAGTGATGATCGGCTGCACCTTGGAAGGGTGGTTTGACTAGCTTGGCTGAGAGCCTCGATCGTGAAGGGCTGCATCGAGAGACCCATTCTCGCTTTCTAGTTATTTTACCTTGTCTTTAATGATGATGTACTTTGAAAATGTTTATGGTTTTTTGATTAAATCCCTCACCATGAACTAATCTAATTTTTGGTGGGGGATGTTTGCGTTGAACTTTGTTTTATGTTTCAGTTTTTAATAATGAATTTGCTTCAGCATTGTTTTATCTATTCAGCATACTTTAATGTTTTCTAAATATTGTGCCAAGCGAGAGCTGGCATTGTTGGCCTATTGCTCCTTGATATCTTAACAAACTTGGGGTGGCAATGATTAAGTTGTTGAATTCTAAGGAGAAAAGCTTCGAGAGAAGTCGTTCAAGTAGATGACCTTACTTCTAGAGTGAAATATATCCCTTAAGAGTATAGATTGGATCTTAATCAAATTTGTTTATTTAAAAGCATGCACTATAGAGATATAGGGGTTTTACATGATCAATTTAGGGCTATGCCCATCGAGAGAGGCTTTGCTAATTTTAAATCTGCTCTACAAACAATGCCAAGACAAGTTGTTATTGAAAGCTGGTAGGGCATGAATAGCGTGAAAACCAGGCATTCCCTGCCAACACTCGCCATTCATTAAAGCATCTTCCTTGCCAACGTCTTACTTTACTTTCATTTATTTTATTTCATTTCAATTATTTCCAAAACCAATTTTAAAACAAACAACTTTTTTCTCAAGACAAGTAACAATCAAAGCAATTGAATTCCAAGTCAATATCTGTGGGATCAATACTCAACATAACTGTTGTATTATTGTAGACCGTGTATACTTTCACGCAAAAGACTCATCTTGGCACTATTTTTTACTTTTCCAATACATATCTTCTGCCACTTTTGTCATGATTCACTTAGAGAGTCTACATTGATGCAGGAGGGTAAGGTAGTTGCGTATGCATCTAGAGAGTTGAAGGTGTACAAACGTAATTACCTTACTCATGATCTTGAGCTTCCCGCAGTTGTGTTTGCCTTAAAAATATGGAGGCATTACCTTTTATGGTGAGAAATGTGTGGTTTTTACGGATCACAAAAGTCTAAAGTTTTGATGTCCCAAAAGGAGTTGAATCTTAGGCAGCGGAGGCGGTTAGAGTTGCTTAAATATTATGATTTGTCTATTGAGTATCATCCGGGCAAAGCTAATGTCGTGGTGAATGCTTTGAGTAGGAAGGCTGTTGTGGCGTAGAAAGCTATGTTCGCTCGGTTGAGTGTGACGTGTGACGGTGGGTTGATAGCTGAGTTGCAAGTGAAACTGTCATTGTCATAGTTGATTAAGGAGAGACAATCGCATGATGAGATTTTGATTTTGCATGTGAAGGATATCATGGATGAGAATCCTACGGATTTTCATTTTAATGATGAGGGAGTGTTGTGTTTTAAAGGTCGGATTGTTGTGCCTAAAGATGATGAGTTGAGGCATACCATTCTAACCGAAGCGCATGCTAGTCCTTTTGCTATGCATCCTGGTAGTACTAAGATGTATCATGGTTTGAAGGAGGAGTACTATTGGGTTGGACTGAAGAAAAATGTGGCTAATTTTGTTTCTCGATGCATGGTATGTCAGCGGGTGAAAACTGAGTATTAGTTTCCATCCGGGTTGAGGCAACCGTTGAGGATACCAGAATGGAAGTGGGAAAGGATCATCATGGATTTTGTGTCTGGGTTTCCTTTTACGCCGTCCAAAAAGGATTCCATTTGGGTGATTGTTGATCAGTTTACAAAGTGTGCACATTTTGTGCCAGTGCATATGACGTATACCTTGGATATGTTGGCTGATTTGTACGTCTCTGTGATTGTGAGTTTGCATGGGCTGCCTAAATCCATAGTTTCGGATAGAGATCCGCGTGTCATAGTGAGGCTTTGGGTGTGCTTGCATCGTGCTCTAGGAACTCAGCTGAACTTCAACACTCCGTATCATCCTCAGACGGATGGTCAGTCGGAGCGGGTGATTCAGGTTTTAGAGGATATGTTGAGATGTTGTATTATTGAGTTCCAGGGAACATGGGAGAAGCAATTGCCTTTGGTGGAATTTTCTTATAATAACAGTTATCATGCTGGTATATAGATGGCACCGTATGAGGCGTTGTATGGTAGGAAGTGTCCTACGCTTGTATGTTGGGCTGAAATTGGGGAGAAGCATTTTTCCTTGCCTGATGTATTGAGAAGCGTGAACGAGAAAGTAAGTTTGATATGTGAGTGCTTGAAAGCGACTTCAGACCATTAGAAATCCTACGCAGATTTCAGGCGTAGGGATATAGAGTATGTTGTTGCTGACTGAGTGTTTTTGAAGGTATCGACTTGGAAGAAGGCGATACGTTTCAGGCGGAAAAAGAAGCTTAGCCCGAGGTTTATTGGACCATACTAGGTTATTGAACGCGTGGGTCCTGTTGCTTACCGTTTGAGGTTACCTCCTGAGTTGGAGAGGATTTGTGATGTGTTTCATGTTTCAATGTTGCGGAGGTATCGGCCGGATCCCTCGCATGTTATGCCAGTGGAGGATATTGAGTTGTGGCCAGATCTATCTTATGATGAGGAACCGGTAGAGGTTCTTGATTCTAGCAGTAAGGTTCTGAATGGCAAGACAGTCGAGCTTGTTAAGGTGTTGTGGAAACACCGCGGTGTTGAGGAGGCCACGTGGGAACGCATGTCAGATATGTTGGAATAGTTTTTGCACCTGTTTCCTCCAGGTAAAATTTTGAGGACGAAATTTCTTAAGTGGGAGAGAGTTGTAACGACCCAATTTTGGGCCTAGTGGTTTTGTGTCTTGTTAGACGGTTTGGTGAACCCGGTTAGGGATTCGAGTCGAATTTAGGATTAAATATTTTTCGGTAAGACAAAAATGTGGAAAAATGATTAAAAATCATATTTTAATATATGATTAATATTTGTGAAAACGATTTCAAAAATGGGTTTTGGAAATGTGACATTTTGGTAGTGACCAAAATGCAATTTTTGAAAACTATTTTTAAAGGTGACTAAAATGAAAAGGATCAAATTCTTAGAATCCTCAAGGAGATATTTTACCAAGTTTTTGCTGGTGATTTCTCCTATCAATTAAGCCTTTTTAACATGTGTTTTAAAACTTAATTAAAAGGGAATTTGGTTATTAAAAAGTTAGTTATCATTTTTAAGAAAATTGACATAACTTTTCTCTCAACTTTTCTCTCCACTTCTCTTCTACCAAGCACTAAAGTTTTCATGAAAAATCATAGGCGAGAGATCATTTTACTAAGATTATTGATTTGTAATTGATTATTTAACTTTGATTTACAAAACCTCATTGAAATTTTGTGTTTACTTAGTTTTAAACAAGCCAATTGAGGGAGAAATCACACAATAGGGGGTAAGGTTCGTGATCTCCTCTATTGAATGGTTCTTTATTGACATTCTCAAGTGTTTAATCCTTGATTTATGGTTTATAATCTGATTTTGTATTTTTATGTTGAATTAATTGATTTAATTTGGGTAAATTTGATGAAATAGTGAAAGATCCGTATTGGATATGCTTTCCAGTGTTGAAGGTATATTTTAATCATACTTTGGATGTATTATTATGTTGATAAGTTGTTTTTAACAATGGAATCCCGAAACTCTTGAATCCCTAATTGTTTAGGTTGTTAGATTTGTGTTTTTGTGAAGTTGTGGTGGTTGTTTAATTGCTGGAAGTTTTAGGATGAATTAATCTTGTTTTTTAGTGTTAATTGGTGATTATGGAAGTGTTAGATTGTTAGTTTGTGGCTGGGTTGTGCTTGGAAAGGATTAGCGATGATTTTGGTTGTTGTGGTTGGGTAATTTTGAGAGGATTGTGGATGTCCTTGAGGATTTGTTATTGCAGTGTTTTGAAAGCATTGAGATGCATTAATCCTCTATTGTAATGTGGTTAAAATAGGGGAGGTTGATCCAGAAGTGATCGATGAAGCTTTGGAGGCTTCAGACGCTTGATTTTGCATCGGTGAATCGAGGTTTCGCGTATTGGTGAGTGAGAACGTGGATTCCAGCTTTGGAATGTTTTAAAGGTGGTTTATGGGAGTTTAAACTTAGCTGGATGTGCTAGTTTAAACTCGAAAGTAAGTATAAAGTGGTTTTCTCTCTCGGTCATGCTAGTATTATGTGGTTTAATGAACTTGTTTTGATTTATATAATATCTTCTGTTAAAGCATGTTTTAAAGTATGTGTAATACTATTTTTAAGCATGAAATGCTGAAGGATGCACATGGTAAGTGATCCTTGTAAGTATATGGTCTATACTTGTGTTTTAAAGCATGATTGTTGCTTTGAAAAATTGGTTTGGTTAATGCTTGTTAAAAACATTGAGGTAAATGGTTAATTATATTGCAAGTGATGTGGTTTTAAAATTGTTATCGGATATAGTTGGCCTGCCATAGGATTGATAATGCACTATAATAAGTCACCTTGGATGTTGAGGGGTTTAGATTCGTGTACCGAAAACTCCATCCTAGTATCCTAACGATAGAGGGGTTTTACAGTACCATATACTTCTGTTAGTAGATTAAGCATCTAACCGAGCTAAGGGGTTGGTGTCCCTGTGGGTTGAAAGTGTACCAGATTGTTAGGTACCGCGATTGTGATTGTATCGCTATTTCAGGTTGAGATAACTTGAAGTGTTGGGAGAACACTTGTTGAATTCGTGTATCCGATGAACTCTTTTAGAAATGGAACTTGGTTAATTATCACTTGTGAGCCAATATAATTGTTGACGTATCATTGAAAGGTTTATGTTGTGTAATGTGATTTATACATGTTTATCTTTAAGCTTTGCATATGGTTGTTATGCATGGGAAGGCTTAAATTGAGGTTAGCAATGAGATTTGCTATTGGTTAATGATACATGTTGCATATGGTAATAAGCTGGTTTTAAAGATGTTAAGTGCATGGTTTTAAAGGCATGATAATATTTTAAACGATGTTTGAAATGAGATTTCAATGTAATGTTGAGAAATGGTTTAATGCATTGATGGTGTGTTATTTTTTAGCACTCTTCACTAAGCCTAGTGTGCTTACGCTCTCTTTGTTCATCAATGCAGTGAATTAAGAGCTTGGAAGGCATCGAGGAGCACGGGATCACAACAAGACTTCATAACCAAAATATGTTTTTGATATAGTCTATAAGCAATAAGGGCAATGGGGGTTCCGTTGTTATTTTGGGAGGTGTTTCGTTAAACTCCCTGTTTGAGCAAGTTTATTTTGCTTCTCTTAGTTTGTAGAAGGCCATTAATGATTGTTTACGGTGATGGTTTGGAGTTTCATGCTTTGCTTGTTTGGTTTTCTAGGAAGCATACCTCCAGATTTCCTTTTGAAGTTTAATACCATGAAATGATGTTGAAGTTGGGTTGTCTTGGTGTGGTTTGATCCTTGAATATGTTGGATGTGTTTTAGGGGCATGTTAGGATGTTTTGGTTTTGATCAAAAGCATGTTTAACCAGCAAAAATGGATATTTTAGGTCCAAGCATACTGATACGAGTGTCCCTATTTCGGTACGAGTAAGCCATTTCAGGCTTAGAGTACCGATACGCGGGCAACTATTCTGGTACGGGCCAAGGTAATTTTCAGCTAGCGTTTCGGTACGCGGGTACCTGTTTTGGTACGACATAGTGTTAAATTGAGGGTTTCCGATGTTAAATCAATTATTGTGGATGCAATTGAATGAGTATAAATGATATTTTTGAGCAGATTTCTGACATGTAAGCATAAAACCTGCTTAATTAAAGGTTGGTAATATAAAAATGAGTTAAGACCCTTTAATTTTCTATTTTTGCAATTTGGTCCCTAAATTGCATATATGAACAATTGGATGTCAATTCGACGCCCGATTGATTTGAGTTTTCACTAGGAATCAGTATGTACATGTAGGATAATAATTTTGGTAAACCTAATGTAGCTCACTCGGTTCGGTCTTGAAACTAGGCCAGGTCGAGGGATTACACCCATGATCCATCAACTCCTAAAGCCGCGACTTCAACTCTTTCGGTGCCATCCTATAAGGAGCAATGGACACTGGTGTCGAATCTACGAACGTCTCAATACCGAATTCTACTTCCCTTCTAGCGTTACTCTTCAGGAAAAACTTCTGAAAAAGCACTAACAGTTAAATATCCTGCACCCGAACACCCTTACTTCAGGATTCATCACGATAGCCAAATAAGCTTGGCAACATTTTAGCATCAACCTTTCCCCTTGAGAAGCTGAGACCATATTGGACAAGAATTTCATACTCTCACCAACAACTACTACTTCATAATCACCGGCTAACCTCAAAGAAATCCTTTTGGACTCACAATCCACAACTGCCTTGTGCTCGCTCAACCAATCCATACCCAAAATAACATCAGAACCATGGAATGGCAACTCCATCAGATCTGCGGCAAACTCATGACCTTGCACAACCGAAGGACACCGCCTATACAACCTTCTAGTAGTAACCGTCTCACCAAAGGAAGTAGTTACTAACATGCCAACATCAAGGATCTCAACTAGAACATTCAACAAAGATGCATGTTCACTCAAGATATAAGAATGAGTAGACCCTGAATCAATCAAAGATAACAATGACAAGGATTGCAAAGTAAAGGTACCTGCGATCACATTCGTGTCTGTAATGCCCTGGTGTTTGGCCTATTGGTTTTAAGGCTAGTTAGACGGTCCGGTGGACCGGGTTAGAGATTCGAGTCATATTTGGGAGCAGATATTTTTTTGAAAGATAAAAATATGGAAAATATTGAAAAAATACTATTTTAATATATTAAAAATATTGTTGAAAGCAATTTTGGAAAATAAGCTTTGGAAGGGTGACATTTTGGCTAGTGACCAAAATGCAATTTTTGAAAACTATTTTAACAGGTGGCTGTTTCGTAAAGAGTCAAAACTTTGAATCTTTAAGGAGTTATTTTACCATTTGGTCTAATCTGAGTTTTCTATTAATTAGGATTATTTTTAAAAGGGTTTTAATTAAAGGAATTAGTAAAGATTTAGTTAAAAAGATAGTTATTTTTCTAAATCACAATTTGACGTAACTTTCTTTCTCTCATATTTTCTCTAAAAATACTCTCAGTCAAACACTCTTTTTCCTATCAGAGATTCAAGGTAATGATCTTGTTTCTTTGTCCTTTGATTTCCTAAATGATTCTTTAACTTGTTTTCTCAAAAATCTTATTGAATCTCAATGTTTTTCAAGAGGAAAACATCCAATTAAGGGGAAACTCACTCATTGTAGGTAAGTTTCGTTCTTCTCCTCTAATGAAAGGTTCTTTACTGAAATTCCGAAATTCTTGACTCTTTATATATGTTTCTAATGGATTTTAATTGATTAATTATGGAATTTTGCTTAATTGAGGGTTAATTGATGGAATTTAATGATTTTCAAAGTGGATATGTTTTTCCAGTGTTAAGGATTGATTTAAATATTATTTTCGATGTGTTATATTGTGGATAAGTTGTTTTTAACAATGGAATCCCCAAATTGGTTGAATCTCTAATTGTTAGGTTGTTAATGGTTTTTCTGTTGTTTTGAGTTTAATCATTGCTTGAAGTAAAAGGATGTTGTAAAAGGGTTTTTAGATGTTATTTGATGAAGTTTGATGTATTGAATCGTTATATTATGTCTGGGTTAAGATTGAGAAGTGTTTGAGGTTGACTTCGGTAAATTTTGGATGAGTTTTGAGTGGGCATCTTGAGAGCTGCGGGATTTTGGTTTGAAACAGAGAGTTGGATGCAATTTAATGCATGTTTCCTTTGGTTTTGTATGGCCAAAATGGGGGATAATCAAGGTGTAGCATCTTGAGGTGGTTTGTGGCTTGCCGGGAGCTTGTTTTGTGGTAGCAAGCAAGGCGAAGTGAAATCGGTGAGTGAAAACGGTTTTAAAAGTCTTTCAAGGGTTTGGAAGTGGTTTTGGAAGTTTAGCTTAAGTTTGAAACACTTATCTAAACTTGGAAGTAAGTTTTCCCTCCTTTGCTCTTTAATATCGGTTCAGATATGAGCATGTGTGATTCATGTTTTAGTAGTGAACATGGTTGGTTTTACTTACTGTAAATGCATGATTTTAAGTACATATGCAGTGTTTGAAAAGTATGTTAAATGCAAGTTAGCATTGGTTTTTATTCCGGTCGAGAATGTGATGTTGCTATGGCAATGTGATTTGCATATGTGGGGATTTTGTGTAATGCATTGTAAAACAATGAGTAAATGGTTTTGTAAATGATATATTGGCTATGTGACAAGGTGAGAAAACATTCAGATATAGTTGGCATGCCATAGGATAAAGTGAACTATAATATGTTTAAAAATATATCATGCTTAAGAGTCTTCGAGGTATAGCGGTCAGCTATTCAGACTATTTTGTTATCACTTGGGTTGAGCGGTCGGTTCCCCTTGTTGATGTAAAGCTTTTGGTCGGCAAGTTTGTAAAGTCATGCGGTCGGCATGGGGTAGTCTTGATGATGGTCGGTCATTAAGGGAGATTTGTGTTTCCGATATGTAAAGTTAACGGTCGGTTAACTAAAGATTAGCGGTTGGCTAATCAAGGATAGTGGCGACTATCCGAGGTCACTATAATTGCCAATTTATGAGAATTCTATTGTTAAATCTATTTTTAATGCTTTGGGATTTAAGCATGGTTTTGTATTTAATTCTTTGGGATTTAAGCACGTGGAATATATTTTGTTTTGCATATGGTCGATGTGCATGTTTTAATTTGGAACCATTGGAACTTGCTTAGGTCATAAGCATGGTTTGAAAACAAGTGTTGGATTACAAGAGTTTTAATGCATCATTGTTTTCGGAGCATCCTCACTAAACAAGTGTGCTTATGCTCTCTTTTTCCTAATGATGCAGAGCATTAAAGGCTTGGGGCAGCAAAGGCAAAGTATAGTGATCCAAGAGGCAAAGCAATTTTGAGTATGATCTCAGTTTGTGTTTCCAGTTAATACGGCAATGTGTTCGCCATGGTTTTTTTTGGGAGTTGTATTTTTGGTTCCTTATGGATTTTAAGTATGTTTCTATGCTGGGTTTGAGGATGGTTTGATGTTGCTATGTTTGATGTTAACCCTTGCTTATAGTTGTGGATGATTGGTTGCTTAGGTATGCATCTAGAGCCTCCTTGTTGATTGCCATGTTGTGATGGTTTGAGCAAGTTTATTATGTTGCGTTGGCTTGTTGCACATGTTGATAAATATTGAATTGAGCAACTTGGTGTGTTTGGTGAAGTGTTTTAGGAAGCATGCCTATAGATCATCAAGTTTGTATGAATGCCACGTTTGATTAATGTTTTTGTGTTGCTTTGGTGGGAAATGTATTTTGGTAATGTTGTATATGTGCTTAAAGCATGTAAAAGTGGCTTGGTTCCCTTTAAAGTGTGTTTAAACAGCAATTTGGGACATTTTAGGTCCAGGAGTATCAAAATAGGTGACCCCGTACCGGTACAGCTAGGCCATTTCAGGCATAGCATTTTGATACGCGAGTAGGTGTTTCGATACAGTCATAGGCATTTTTGCCAAGTGTTTCGTTACGCGATCAAGCGTTTCGGTACGGGTTTTAGCTATCGGAATCTAAGTTTTTGAAATCATATGGGCGTACCGGTACGGCTATCGTTAAGTTGATAATTTTGGAATCTTGAAGGTTTCTGGTTTTTTCATTTTGGTCCCTGAATTTGGTAAATGCAATTGTATAATATTGGAAGATCGTTTTGACTTGAATTTTGTCACGTGAGCTAGAAAATGGACTAATTGAGGATTGGTAACTTTAATTTCGATTTTGGTCCTTAAAATTATCAATTTTACAATTTAGTCCCTGAAACGTATATTATGCAATTGATGGTTTTCCCGTACTTTGTTTTATCTGAAAATTCACCCGCTACAAGTATGAACATATAAGACTAGTAATTTATATCTAGACAAGATAAAAGAGAAAAAATGGACCGACTTTTCGTAACCTTTCTCCGATTTGCTTCGGCAAACCTAATGTAGCTCACTCAGTTTGGTCGGGCGTCTAGGCCAGGTCGACGATGTTACATTTGTTGGTATCAGAGTTAGGTTACAAAAGGTTGGGATGTTGTTGTTTGATTTTATATCACTGTTTGTTATGCACGGTGATTATGGATATGTTCGGTGTTTGATTTATATCATGTTGGGGGTATGAATTGGGAACACATTGCCTATTACCGAGGTTTTAAAATGTTTTATAAGATGGTCTTGGATCATTTGCCTTATGTTAGCCTGACTTTAATATATTTTAAAGCTTTTGATAGCATGACTCGATGTGAGCCACGTTCAATGGCTGGTAATGCCGGAGTTGGACAGAATAATGTTGAGCAAGAGAATCCCCCTAACCTTTTAGCTCATCCTCCTCTATTGGTTCTGCCTGTTGATGTTGGGGCTGGTGGTGTACCCCAGGCTCATCAAGTGCCAGTGTTTGTTGATTTAACTCTATTAGTTCAGCCGATAACAGGAGCTTTTCAAGCAGCGATGGCTGGAGTGCATGCGCAGGCACCGGCACCTGCTGTGGCAGTTAATCCAGGGTTACCCTTAGAACATCTCTACAGTTTGGGAGGTGTTGAGTTCAAGGGTTTGAGGCCCAAGGTAGTCGAGGGATGGCTGGAGAGTACGATTCGTATTCTAAACCAGATGGGCTGTAATGTTGAGCGTAAGCTGGGTTGTACCATGTCGTTGTTGCATGGTGATGCTTATCATTGGTGGGTGATCACAATTGCTAGTGTTCTGAAGGTGGATGTAACTTGGGAGTTCTTTCGAAGAGCTTTCAAGAAGAAGTATCTTAGCCCTCAGTATCTGGATGCGAGGAAACATGAGTTTATGGCCTTGGAGCAGGGTGGCATGTATGTGGCTGAATTTGAGGTAAAATTTATCCGTTTGAGTCAGTATGCCTCAGAGTTGGTTCCGGATGACCTTGAAAGGTGCAACAGGTTTCGCTATGGGTTGGTGAAGGATATCAAAACATACATGTTGGCTGCAAACTACATAGATTTTGATGTGCTTGTGAACCGCGCTAAGGATATTTAGCAGTCCTTGAGGGTAATATGACAAGGTTTGGGCATGAGCTCGAACAAGCGTGGGGCTGATTTTGGTAATTTTAGGAAGCGGAATAAGAGGTTCCCTAATAAGAGGCATAAGTTGGTTCATAGGAGAGGTGGCAATGTTGGCCATGGTAGCCAAGGTGTTCATATTATACCTGAGTGTGAGCATTACGGTAGATGCCACATGGGTGAGTGTTGGGGAAATACCATGAGTTGCTGGATATGTGGATCTCCTGGTCACATGAAGCGTGACTGTCCTCGTGCTGTGGGTGATGCACTGGTTCGGGCCACTGTACCTGCTAGGGGCCGAGGTCCTGGCAGGGGTAATTTTTAGAGGCGCAGGGATGGTCAGAGAGTTGTGGCTCATGTTGTTGCTGTACAACCAGAGAATGGTGGGCCAACGCGGATCTATGCTCATCATGAGGGGCGCAACGACACTGATGTGGTCGCATGTACTTTCACCTTGCAATCTTTATCGTTATTTTCTTTGATTGATTCGAGGTCTACTCATTCATATATTTTAAGTAAGCATGCATCATTGCTGAATGTTCCTGTTGAGATTTTGGATGTTGGCATGTTGGTAACTAGTTCTTTTGGGGAGATGGTTACAAATAGAAGGTTGTATAGGCGCTGTCCTTTGACAGTGTAAGGTCATGAATTTGCTGGGGATTTGATGGAGTTTCCATTTCATGGTTTGGATGTTATCTTGGGTATGGATTGGTTATGTGAGCACAAGGTGGTGGTGGATTGTGAGTCCAAAAGGATTTCTCTAAAGTTGGCCGATGATTATGAAGTTGTGGTGGTTGGTGAGAATGTGAAATTCTTGTCCAATGTTGTGTCGGCTCGTCGAGAATTCAGAAGCCAAGGATGTTCAAGTGAAAGACATTCAGGCTGTATGTGATTATCTAAAAGTTTTTCCTGAAGAGTTGCTGGGTTTACCTTCAGATAGGGAGGTGGAATTTTGTATTGAGACATACGAAGGTGCAACTCTGGTGTCTATTGCTCCTTATTGGATGACACCGAAGGAGTTGAAAGAGTTAAAGTCTTCGATCCATGAGTTGTTAGATCATGGGTTCATTCGACCAAGTGTTTCTCCTTGGGGTGCTCCAGTTATTTTTGTGAAGAAGAAAAATGGATCGATGCGTATGTACATTGATTATCGCCAATTGAATAAGTTGATAGTGAAGAACAAATATCCATTGCCATGGATTGATGACTTGTTTGATCAGTTTTTGTGGGGCAACGGTATTTTCGAAGATTGATTTAAGGTCGGGCTATTACCAGTTGAAGGTAAAGGATGTGGATGTGCATAAGAGGGTGTTTCGTACGAGTTATGAGCATTAAGAGTTTTTGGTGATGCCATTTGGTTTGACGAATACCCCGGTGACTTTCATAGACATGATGAACAAGGTGTTCCATGAGTACCTTGATCGGTTTATGGTGGTTTTTATCGATGATATACTCGTGTACTCCCGTACCAAGAAAGAGCATGATCAACATTTGCGGATTGTGTTGTAAGTATTGAAGGATAATCAGTTGTATGCTAAGTTGAGCAAGAGTTTTGGCTCAAGGAGGTGATGTTTCTTGGACATGTGGTTTCCACGGAGGGTATTCGTGTTGATCCACAGAAAATTGAGGCTATTCTCAATTGGAAACAACCTAAGACTTTATCGGAGATGTGTAGTTTTCTTGGGTTGGTTGATTATTATCACCGTTTTGTGGAGGGGTTTTCTAGTATCGCAGCACCATTGACAAAGTTGTTGCAGAAGAGTGTTCCTTTCATGTGGACAGAGAAGTAGCAGCAGAGTTTTAAGAAGTTGAAGGAGGTTTTGAAATATGCTTCTCTATTGATTCAAAAAGAATTTGGGAAAGAGTTTGTGGTTTATAGTGATGCGTCGTATATTGGCTTAGGTTGTGTGCTGATGCAAGATGGAAAGGTTGTGGCCTATGCGTCGAGGCAATTGAAGGTTCATGAGTGCAACTATCCAACTCGTGATTTGGAGCTTGCAGCTGTGGTGTTTGCCTTGAAGATTTGGCGACACTACCTTTATGGTGAGAAGTGCGTGGTTTTCACGGATCATAAGAGTTTGATATATTTGATGTCTCAAAAGGATTTGAACTTTAGTCAATGAAGGTGGTAGGAGTTGCTTAAGGATTACGACTTGAAAATTGAGTATCATCTTGGAAAGGCCAATGTTGTTGCGGATACGTTGAGTC
This sequence comes from Hibiscus mutabilis, assembly GCA_019671005.1. Lineage (NCBI taxonomy): Eukaryota > Viridiplantae > Streptophyta > Magnoliopsida > Malvales > Malvaceae > Hibiscus > Hibiscus mutabilis. The sequence continues at coordinate 24,193,559 of CM033737.1, forward strand.
GTAAGGTAGCGGTTGAGCTTAGAGCGATGTTCGATAAGTTGAGTGTGATACGGAAAAGTGGGTTGTTGGCTTAATTGCAAGTTAAGTCTACGTTGTCACAGTTGATTAAGGCTAAGCAACCGTTTGATGATCCTTTGGTTCCTCATGTTAAGGACATAGCAGATGGTAATCCGACGGATTTCCATTTTGATGATGTTGGTGTTTTGTGCTTTAAGGGCCGAAAAGTGGTGCAAAAAGTTTCAGAGCTCAGGTACACTATTTTGGCGGAAGTACATTCTAGTCCTTTCGCTATGCATCGGGGTAGTAAGAAGATGTATCGTGATTTGAAGGAAAGGTTCTACTAGGTTGGGTTGAAAAAGGATGTGGCTAGGTTTGTTTCCATGTGTATGGTGTGTCAGCGGGTCAAGGCTGAACATCAGTTTCCATCCGGGTTGCTGCAACTGCTGAAAATTCTGGAGTGCAAGTGGAAGAGAATCACCATGGATTTTGTGCCAGGGTTGCCGTTGACACTGGCTAAGAATGATTCCATTTGGGTGATCGTTGATTAGTTTACAAAGTTTGGGCATTTTCTGTCAGTGCATACGACGTACACCTTGGACAAGCTAGCAGATTTGTATATAGCTGAGATTGTGCGTTTGCATGGGGTACCTAAGTGTATTGTTTCAGATAGGGATCTGAGGTTCACAGCAAGGTTTTGGAGATGTTTACATCAGGCTTTGGGTTCGAGGTTGAGTTTTAGTACTGCGTATCATCCTTAGATGGATGGGCAGTCTAAGCGTGTTATCCAGGTCTTGGAGCATATGTTGAGGTGTTGTGTCATTGAGTTCCAAGGAACCTGGGAGAAGCATTTACCATTGGTTGAATTTGCTTATAATAATAGCTATCAAGCGAGTATTCATATGGCACCATATGAGGCATTGTATGGCCGGAGGTGTTGTACGCCCTTGTGTTTGGCCGAGGTAGGGAAAAACATGTTTCCTTGCCACATGTGTTGAAAGACACGTATGAGAAAGTAAAGCTTGTGTGTGAACGCTTGAAAGCGACTGTGGATCGAGATAAATCTTACGCGGATTTGAAGCGTAGGGAAACTGAATACACGGTGGGCGATCATGTGTTCTTGAAAGTGTCACCATGGAAGATGGTGATGCGGTTTCGGACGTAAGGGTAAGCTTAGTCTGAGGTTCACTAGACAATATAAAATCGTGGAACGTGTTGGCCCTGTGGCTTATCGGTTGAGGCTGCCTCCCGAGCTTGAGAAAATTCATGATGTGTTCCATGTATCTATGCTACGGAGGTATCGGTCGAATCCTTCGCATGTTATGCCGGTGGAGCATATTGAGTTGAGACCGAATTTGTACTTTGACGAGGAGCCGATGGAAATCCTTGATTCCAGCAGCAAGGTTCTACATGGTAAGACGATAGAACTGGTTAAAGTCTTGTGGCGACATCGAGGTGTCGAGGAAGCCATTTGGGAGAGTAAGGCGGATATGTTGGAGCAATTCCCGCATATGTTTCCTCTAGGTAAATTTTGAGGATAAAATTTCTTAAGAGGGGGAGAGTTGTAATGCCCCGGTTTTGGGCCTAGAAGTTTTATGGCTAGTTAGATTGTCCGGTGGACCGGGTTAGAGATTCGAGTCCGATTCGGGAGCATATATTTTTCTGAAAGATAAAAATATGGAAAAATGTTTAAAAATCCTATTTTAATATAGTAAAAAAATTGGTGAAAGCAAATTTGGAAAATAAGCTTTGGAAGGGTTACATTTTAGCTAGTGACCAAAATACAATTTTTGAAAACTGTTTTAAAAGGTGACCGTTTTGTAAAGAGTCAAAACTTTAAATCTTTAAGGAGCTATTTTACCATTTGGTCTAATCTTAGTTTCCTCTTAATTAGGATTATTTTAAAAGGGTTTTAATTAAAGGAATTAATAAAGATTTAGTTAAAAAGGTAGTTATTTTTCTAAATCACAATTTGGCGTAACTTTCTTTCTCTCATATTTTCTCTCAAAATACTCTCAGCCAATCACTCTTTTTCCTATCAGAGATTCAAGTAATGATCTTATTTCTTTATCCTTTAAATTTCTAAATGATTCTTTAACTTGTTTTCTCAAAAATCTTATTGAATCTCATTGTTTTTCAAGAGGAAAACATCCAATTAAGGGGAAACTCACTTATTGGAGGTTAGTTTCGTTCTTCTCCTCTAATGAAAGGTTCTTTATTGAAATTCTCAAGTTGTTGACTCTTTATATATGTTTCTAATGGATTTTAATTGATTAATTATGGAATTTTGCTTAATTAAGGTTTAATTGATGGAATTTTGTGATTTTCGAAGTGGATCTATTTTTCTAGTGTTAAGAATTGATTTCAATCTTATTTCGGATGTGTTATATTGTGGATAAGTTGTTTTTAACAATGGAATCCCGAAATTGGTTGATTCTCTAATTGTTAGGTTGTTAGTTAATGGTTTTTTGGTTATTTTGGAGTTTAATCATTGCTAGAAGTAAAGGGATGTTGTAAAAGGGTTTTCAGATGTTACTTGATGAAGTTTGATGTATTAAATCGTTATATTATGGCTGGGTTAAGATTGAAAAGTGTTTGAGGTTGATTTCGGTAAATTTTGGATGAGTTTTGAGTGGGCATCTTGAGAGCTGCGGGATTTTGGTTTGAAACATAAAGTTGGATGCAATTTAGTGCATGTTCCCTCTGGTTTTGTGTGGCCAAAACAATGGATAATCAAGGTGTAGCATCTTGAGGTTGTTTATGGCTTGTCGGGAGCTTGTTTCGCGGTAGCAAGCAAGGCGAAGTGAAATAGGTGAATGGAAACAGTTTTGAAAGTCTTTCAAGGGGTTGAAAGTGGTTTTGGAAGTTTAGGTTAAGTTTGAAACACTTACCTAAGATTGGAAGTAAGTTTCCCCCTCTTTAATATCAATTCGGATATGAGTATGTGTGATTCATGTTTTAGTCAGATCACCAAAAACTAGCACAAGAGGAGCCTGGGGTACACCACCTGCCCCAACATCAACAGGATGAACCAACAGAGGAGGAGGAGGTAAACATCAGGGGATTCCCTTGCACATCATTATTCTGCCCAATCCGAAATTATTAGCCATCGAATGTGTCTCACGTCAAGCCATGCTAACAAAAGCATCAAATCACATTAAAGTTAGGCTAGCATTAGGCAAAGGATCCAAGGCAACCTTATAAAACCATTTTAAAACTTCAGTAATAGGCGATGTGTTCCTATTCCATAAAACAACATGATATTAAACAATCACTTAACATATACACAATCACCGTGTATAACAAACATCACCAAATAATCAACCAACAACATCTTAATCTTTCGAAACCTGGCTTTGATATCAACAAACTCGGCCTAGACGCCCGACCGAACCGAGAGAACTACATTAGGTTTGCCAAAGAAAACCAGAGAAAGATTATGAAAAATTAGTCCATTTTTCTTTTTATCAGATGCGTATTATTAATGCTAAGTGTACATGCTTGTAACGGGTGAGCTTACAAAGGAATCGGACCACGGGAAGGCAACCAAATGCGTAACATACCTTTTACGGACTAAAATGCAAATCTGATAAATGTGAATCTCTAGTTCTTAGAGCATGATGCAAGCACATCCAAAACCTTACCATGCAACGTGAATCTCTATACGAAACTATGGATTTAGGCACCCAATGCAAACACACAATCTTGGAGATGTAAAGATCGGCCAACATGCACTGGCACAAAATGCGCACACTTTTTAAACCGATCAACAATCACCCAAATAGAATCCTTTTTGGTCGGTGTCAAAGGCAGCCCAAACACAAAATCCATGGTGATTCTTTCCCATTTCCATTATGGTATCCTCAATGGCTGCAACAACCCGGAAGGAAACTGATGTTCAGCCGTCACCCGCTGACATACCAAGCATCGAGAAACAAAATCAGCCATATATTTCTTCACCCAATCCAGTAATACTCTTCCTTCAACCCATGATACATCTTGGTACTATCGGGATGCATAGCAAAAGGACTAGCATGTGCTTCGGTCAGAATGGTACGCCCCAACTCATCATCTTTAGGCACCACCATTCGACCTTTAAAACACAACACCCCATCATCATTAAAATGAAAATCAGTAGGATTCCCATCCATGATATCCTTCACATGTGGAACCAAACTCTCATCATGCGGTTGTTTTTCCTTGATCAACTGCAACAAGGACAGTTTCACTTGCAACTCAGCCAACAATCCACCGTCACTCGTCAAACTTAACCGAGTGAACATAGCTCTAAACTCCACAGTAGCCTTCCTACTCAAAGCATCCGTTACAACGTTAGCTTTGCCCGGATGATACTCAATGGTTAGATCATAATCTTTAAGCAACTCTAACCACCTTCATTTCCTAAGATTCAGTTCCTTCTGGGACATCAAGAATCAAAACAACCTAACACCTCCAGCAACCAAACAACCACCACGACTCCACAAAAACATAATTCTAACAACCTAAACAATTAGAGATTCAAGAGTTTTGGGATTCCATTGTTAAAAATGACTTATCAACATTATTATATACATCCATAATATGTTTAAAACCAATCTAAATTATTGGAAAACAGAATCAAATAAGATCTTTTTCTATTTCATCAATTTTACCCAATTAAATCAGTTAATTCAATATAAAAACACAAAATCAGATTATAAACCATAAATCAAGGATCAAATACTTGGGAATATCAATAAAGAACCATTCGATAGAGGAGATCATGGACCTTACCCCGATTGTGTGATTTCTCCCTCAATTGGCTTGTTTACAGCTAGAAAAACACAAGATTTCAATGAGGTTTTGTAAATCCAAGTCAAATAATCAATTGTAGATCAAGAATCTAAGTAAAAAGGATCCCTCACCTCTTCTTTTTGATGAAAACTTGGGTGTTTGGTAGAAAAGAAGTGGAGAGAAAAGTAACGTCAATTTTCATTAAAACCAAATAACTAACATTAATATCTAAAATCCCTTTTAATTAACTTTTAAAACACATGTTAAAATGATTTAATTGAAAGGAGAAATCACCAGTAAAACTTGGTAAATTAGCTCCTTAAGGATTCTAAGAATTTGACCCCTTTTCATTTTAGTCACTTTAAAAACAGTTTTCAAACATTGCATTTTGGTCACGAGCCAAAATGTCATACCTCCAAATCTCATTTTCCAAAATTGATTCCACCAATATTAATCATATATTAAAACATGATTTTTAACCATTTTCCATATTTTTATCCCCCCAAAAAATACACGGTCCCGAATCTAACTCAAATCTCTAACCCGGTCCACCGGACCGTCTAACAAACCTCAAAACCGCTAGGCCCAAAACTAAGGCAGTACAACTCTCCCCACTTAATAAATTTCATCCCCAAAATTTACCCAGAAGAAACAAAAGCAGAAACTGCTCCAACATCTCCGACTTACATTCGCACGCGGCTTCCTAACACTGAGGTGTCTCCGCAACACCTTAACAAGGCCAACCATTGTTCCACCCAGAACTCTATCGCTGGCAACAAGGATCTCCACGAGGTCCTTCATACAAGATTACTCAGATCTCAACACAATGCCTTACACTGGTACAACAAGCAAGGAATCCAACCGATACCTTCGCAACATCATCACATGAAAACATCAAGGAACCCCTCCAGCACAGGAGATAACCTCAACAATAAGCAACATAAGCCACACACTCAACAAAATAGTATGGTCCTCAAAATGCATCACCTTCTTCCAAGACGATACCATCATGATCATCCGACCATCACAACACACTTTAAATCACTACGCCTCAGATTCGCATAGAATTTCTGACGATCCAAAACTGCTCTCAAGCCCCCACATAACAACTTCACCTTCTCACTAGTGCCTTTCCACACATCAGACATGGGAATGTACTTTTCCCTAATTTCAGCCCAACAAATGGGCGTACGGCTCCTCCAACCGCACAACGCCTCGTACGGTGCTACCTGCATACTTGCCTGATAACTGCCATTAAAGCAAACTCTACCAAAGGCATGTGCCTTTCACACTTTCCCAGAAGCTCCGTGATATACAACCCAACTCATCTTTCAAAACCTGAATTCCATGCTCTAACCCACCGTCCAACCGGAATAGATATGAAGTACATACACTTAAGCTAAAGCAACACCCTCAGAACCTCACTGTAACCCACGGATCTTCATCCAAAACTATGAACTCAGGCACACAGCGCAAATGCACTAACCCAGCAATATACAAATCTGCCACATATTCCCAAACATACTTCACAAGCATAGCCACGAGAGTGGACACACTTCGCAACTCAATCAACCACCCAAATGGAATCCTTTTGGTCAGTGCCAATGGCAGCCCAAACACAAAATCCCTGGTGATTCTTCCCCATTTCCATTTCGGTATCCTCAACGGTTGCAACAACCTGAAAGAAACCTGATGCTCAGCTTCCACACGCTGACATACCATGCATCGAACAACAAAATCAACCATATCTCCCTTTAAACCAACCCAACAACAATCCATTTTCAAACCTCGATAAATCTTGGCATTACCAAAATGCATTTCACAAGAACTGGCACGCGCCTCCATCAAACCATACACCTCAACTCAACATCAAGGGACACAACCTTCCGATCTTTAAAACACAACACCCTATAACCTTTAATGTGAAAATCCACCGAATTTCCTCTTCCCATTAACCTGAACATGCGATACTGATGCATAATCACACCGTTACCTTCCTCTAATCAACTGTGGCCCGAATGAATCACGCATCACACCCAACCGCATAAACAATATCCCCAACTTTGCCGCAACTCTCACAACCCAAGCATTGGCTATAAGCTCAGCTTGAACGATATTCAATCACCAAACTATAACTCCTAAACAACTCCAACCATTTAGGTTATCAAAAAAACTCAAACATCAATCTTTTCATTTTTTTACCACGCGTGATCCGTGTACACAAAACACTCCTCATCATAGAATTGATATCTCTAAAACATTTAAACTTCCACCAACGTGGCAAGCTTCACATCATGCGTAGGACAAAAGAGCTCGTGCACCTTTAACTATCTAGATGCATAAGCCATAACTTCACTTGCAACACTACAGCCTCAACAAACCTTGATGCTAAGAACTGGATCTAGCAAACCCACAACCTGCCAACTCTAACTTTGGTCGCTCAAAAACTAACACCAGCCAAACTCCCAAGAACAATAACACCAAAACCACCTTCATACGCTACTTTACTTATACCATTACACCATTGATTTTCGATTAGTCATCCGTAAGTGTGAATATATGTATGCATGATCACTTATATTCCCTCATAGATGTCTATGTGTGTGTATGCAAAACCTCTAATGTTATGCCCGAATGTATGCATGTACTGACATATTTACATATACATATAAGTGTTTTTGAACTGTGCATGTTATCCGTTCACACTTACTAATAACATCCTCGGAACTAGAGTTCTTAGCAACATACCAAAACCTCACACCTCCCAAACCAAGAGCAATATTCACCTCTCCCCAAAAATCTACTAAACCAACTATACTTATCGATCAAAGCCCTTCTCGGTGCTTCTGCACACAGAAAAAAGCCATCAATAAACACAACATCCAACCGCCCCAAAAACTCAATCTACCCGATTCAACAAAACTATGAACGTAACCTATGCATCGATCAAACCAAACGGCATCAACAAGAACTCACATCACCATCCCCCTTACCGAAGGCAAATCTAAACACAACCACATCCTTTACCTACACAGATACCACCCGGACCTCAGCTCATCTTACAACCACTAAAGCACCCCCGAACTGATCAACAAAACATCAACTTGTTTAGCTACCTAGAACCCAAGCACATTCGCACTATCCTCCTTTTTCACAATGACACCGGCACAACCCCCCGATGAAACACTAAGCCTGGTGAACCATTTATCATGCAACTCCTGAAGTTGCGTCTTTACCCTCTTCAACTCCCTCGAGCCATGCACAAAGAGCAATAGACACCAGAGCTGTGTTTTCATACAACTTCAATGACAAACTCAACCTCCTAATCCAATGGCAAACTCGGCCATTCCCTCAAAAACACCAAAAACACACATACCGCACGACTATCCTAAGCTCGCACTTCCTATGACCCTGGATTCATAACATGGACTAGGGATGCCTTGCAACCAAAATCCATCAAACAACTCGCTTCCATTGCCAAAATAGCATTAGACAAGAATTTAACATTCTCGCCTATGGTTACCACCTTGTAACTATCAGCAAGTTTTTAGGCAACTCGCTAGGATTCAAAATCAACCACTGCTCTGTGATCCAGCTACTTATCCAAACCCAGGATTACATCAAAAACTGTACAGCGGTAACTCCAACAAAACAACCGTAACCTCGAGACCTTAAAGCATCGATGATTATTTCCAAACATCCTTCTCGCAACAACCGTCTCACCAGAAGAACTAGCCACATGTATTCTCGCAACCAACACTTACGAGATGATCATTCAAACCACAGCTCCCACAAACGTTATCAACGACAAGCACAAGATTTTACACTCCACATAACAAATGCAGATAATCCCACCTCACACAATCTACATACTCAATGTGTATTACATATTGTTTTAGTCTAGATACTCTAACCCTGCAGTCCTCACCCAACACCATCATCACCTCGCCTCAACTCAGGGCGATATATTTTATCACAATTCCTTTTAACTGAACACAGCTGAAACTAGATTTCGCAACTCTCTTTCCAGAGCCAGAACCTCACACACAAAATCGATAAACTTAGGTTCTGCTCAATGCACTTCGCCCGTGTACCAACACGTCAAAAATGGTGTAATCAAAAGGCAACATGTACACCCTAACATCATGTACCAACTCACATCAAATTCGGTCACAATGACACTTCCCTACCAAAACCAGTTCAGGAGCATACAGGCGCAACCGAACAATCTGTATCCTAACTCGACAGCATACATGCGACCCTAATCCCAACAATGAACTCTCGTCTCTTTTCATCCAAGTATCTAAACCCAGATACTTCTTCTTAAAAATAGCATGAAAAAAACTCCCAATCCACATCATTGGGTTCCACACCCGTAGATACAGTTGTCCACCAACTAAAAACATTACCTTGCAACAGGGATTCAACACATCCCAATTTACGGGCACCAATACACCATATTTGATCCAAAACCTGAACAACACTGGCCATCCATGTCTCGAATGCCTCGGGTGACAACCCACGATACTCAACTCCTCCCAAACTACAGAGATATTCCAACGGCAACCTCTTTTGCCCAACGGTTGGTGCAAACACACGCACTCCAGTAACAACGGCTTACAAGCTCAAAACGTCACCTATAATAAGACATCAAATCACCAAACTCTAGCTCAACCGACACAGGTGGTACATACTTCGAGGTGACAAACCCCTAGGAAACATAACACTTTTCTCAACTCACTGCCCAAAGGCAACAACATCTCGCTAGATCTCATTTCTCCTCTCGGTCGTAACATAACACATTTTCTAAGGCATGATAATCATTTCAAAACAAAATTGAATTAGGCCAGCTTCAAGCAAGGATCCAAGAATTTTATTTCAAAATCATACATTTCAGACTATAATAATAAGGCAATGGGTACCCCCAAGCTTCCCCAACATGGCATAAAACATTCAGCATACATATATCAACCACCGTGCATAGCAATCAGCGTACCAATAACAATCATCGTGCAAATCAAGCAACGGGTATAACTCACAACAACACAACAACCTCCCAAATGAACCAAACATGGCTCTGATACCACCAAATGCAACCCCTTAACCCGGTCTAGCTGCCAGACCAAACCAAAGAAGCTATATTAGGTTTGCCGAAGCAAACTAGAGAGTTACCTCGAAACCCAGTCCTTTTTTTCTTTTTATCTTGTCTAGATGCCAATTATTAATCCTACGTGTATATGCAACACTCAGGAATAACCCCTACTCAATCGGGCATCATTTTGACATCCAATTGATCACATTTGCAATTTAGGGACCAAATTGCAAATATAGGAAATTTGCAGGATTTAAGCCACTTTTAGCATACCAATCTTTAATTAGTCAGATTCTGATAATTCATCTCAAATTGATCATTCAAGCTCATACAATCACATGGACAAGTTTCGGGGACTAAAATACAATGAAAGCAAAATTGCCAAGCTAATATTACAGAAAATGACCCCGGGTATCGGTACGGGTGTCACCGTACTGATACACATAAAATGCCCGTACCGATACACCACTGCAGGTATCGATACGCCATAATGAACTTACCTAACTTTTGAATCTTTTTAATATACGTACTAGTACACTTACATGGGTATCGGTACACGGGTTTTGATTGAAAAAGTGAAATTCCAGAGGCTAGAACGTGTACCAATACACCAATACCCATATCGGTACGCCAAGCCAAAAATCACCTAGGCATACCAGTACTCCCTTACGTGCATCGATCTCTCAGGCCAGAAAATGCCTAGCCATACCGATACGGTCCCCCGCGTATCGGTACGCATGGACCTGTAATGCCACAATTTGCTGGTTTTTCATCTCAAAAACATTCTCAAACCATTCCAACATGCTTATAACACTATACCAACATGCCATACGTATCACAAGCCAACTAGCAACTTCATTCCTATAGCACAACGAGTATCAAGCATCAAAATGGAATCTATAGGCATGCTTCTAATGTCCATTCAAGCAACATGTCAAAAAGGTAAACCAGCATCAAAACAAACTTTAAAGGCCATTTACAACCCAAGAGCAACCAAAGAAATATGCTCAAACAGGGAGTTCCACAAGACATCTCTCAAAACACAATAGGTACCCCATTGCCCTTATTCATTATAGTCTAAACCAAGACATACTTTGGAAACAAGTTTTGCCAAGATCCCCTTGCTTCTTGCTGCCTTCCAAGACCTCAATTATCTACATTCATGGACAACAAGAGTGTAAGTACACAAGGCTTAGTGAGGAATGCTCAAAACAACCACCATCAATGCATTTAAAACCATTTATTTAACATCATCCTTCAAAAACATCATCATCATACCCCTTTTTAAAACATGCACTTTATATCATTAAAACCAGCATAATAAACCATATGTTGCATGTATCATTAATCAACAGCAAATACCATTGTTAACCCTCCACTTAAGCCTTCCTATGCATTACTACCAAATGCAAAGCTTAAGGAGAAACATGTATAAATCACATTATACAACATAAGACATTTCAAGGATACATTAACAATTATATATGCTTTCAAGTGATCAATAACAAGTCCATTAACAAAAGAGTTCATCGGATGCACGGAATCAACAAGTGTTAACCCAACACTTCAAGCCATCTCAACCGGAATAGCGATACAATCATAATCGCGGTACAATAATAACCGGGTACAATAACAACCGGGTACACTTTCAACCTACAGGGAAACCCATCCCTCTCATCGGTTAGATGCTTAACCCCACTAACGGGAGTATTCGGTACCGTTAAACCCCTCTACCGTTAGGGTACTTGGATAGAGTATTCGATACATAATATAAACCCCTCAACATCCAAGGCGACTTAGTTTACAGTGCACTCAATCCTATGGTCGGCCAACTATATCCGATAACAATTTTAAAACCACATCACTTGCCAATATAATTAACCATTTTCCATTTACCTCACTATTTTAACAAGCATTCACCAAACCATTTTTCCAAAGCAACATTACATGCTTTAAACACAAGTATAAACCACATACTTACAAGGATCACTTACCATGTGCATCATAATGCATTCTAAATACAGCAAACACAATCCTTCTCGTATTTCCACAACACCCTCACAATTAAGCCTCCATAACAAACAAAAACACCATCTAATACTTTCCAAACACAACTCAGCCACAACCTATCAATCTAACATCACTTTTATCATCAAATAACATCTAAAAATAGAATCAAAACAACCTAACACCTCCAGCAACCAAACAGCCACCACAACTCCACAAAAACATAATTCTAACAACCTAACAATTAGAGATTCAAGAGTTTCAGGATTCCATTGTTAAACATGACTTATCAACATTATTATACATCCATAATATGTTTAAAACCACTCTAAATTATGGGAAAATAGATCCAATTCAGATCTTTTGCTATTTCATCAATTTTACCCAATTAAATTAGTTAATTTAATATAAAAACACAAAATCAGATTATAAACCATAAATAAAGGATCAAATACTTGGGAATATCAACAAAAAACCATTCAATAAAGGAGATCACAGTCCTTACCCCTATTGTGTGATTTCTCCCTCAATTGGCTTGTTTAAAGCTAGGAAAACACAAGATTTCAATGAGGTTTTGTAAATCAAAGTCAAATAATCAATTGCAGATCAAGAATCTAAGTAAAAAGGATCCCTCACCTCTGTTTTTTGATGAAAACTTGGGTGTTTGGCACAAAAGATGTAGAGAGAAAAGTTACGTCAATTTTCATTAAAACCAAATAACTAACTTTAATATCTAAAATCCCTTTTAACTAACTTTTAAGACAGATGTTAAAATGATTTAATTGAAGGGAGAAATCACCAGTAAAAACTTGGCAAATTTGCTCCTTAAGGATTCTAAGAATTTGACCCCTTTACATTTTAGTCACTTTAAAAATAGTTTTCAAACATTACATTTTGGTCACTAGCCAAAATGTCATACCTCCAAATATCATTTTCCAAAATTGATTCCACCAATATTAATCATATATTAAAACATGATTTTTAACCATTTTTCCTTTTATCCCACCAAAATATACATGGTCCCGAATCTAACTCGAATCTCTAACCCGGTCCACTAGACCATCTAACAAACCTCAAAACTGCTAGGCCCAAAACCGAGGCGTTACACATTAATCTATGTTGGGAATTGGAAAATGATGAACACACACTCATGACCAAGTTTGTAATTGATACAAAAATTTGATTGTTTAAAAGGGTTTTTAAATCGGGTTGTTTTAGGAAGCATCTAGGAGATGTTTTGGTGAATATATATGATATACATGTGTACATAAGAATTAATATAGATGTAGGTATAATTGAGTGAAGTAAGGGACTGTTTTAGTGAACTAAAACAGGTGAAAATCTATTTTGAAGTTAGTTGGACTGTTTTATGATAGAAAAATCATAGAGGGATTGTTTTGAAGAATATTAATGTTCAAGAAGGAAACATAGCAAAATTTCACTTGTAGAAACCTTAAGAGACTGATTCGAAGTATATATAAAATTCTAATCATGAAATTTTTACTGTTAGAAATATATGTATAAGTTTACGGGACTATTTGAGGCATATAAAGAAGTACGTTTTGAAAATGGGCTGTTTAATACATCTTTAAAAGTGCACATGTGTGTGTAAAATAAAACGGGATTATTTTGATTGAATTTAGGTATACTCATGATTGGTGTATGGTTTTGCAAACAAACTGTTGAAATGTTAGTAGGGAATTTTTTAGACAATTGAAAATGTTTGAAATGTTTATATAAGGTTATGAATAGGCTTGTGTAATGAATTATATTGTGACACATGGTTACACTTTTGTATGTTAGATCAAGGAGGAAGCTATAAGGACCAAAGTAGACTCATCCATAGATAGACAAAAGGAGTTGTAATTCATGAAAATAAACAGCTTGGAGTTAAATGTGAGTGTAGTTTAAAGTCTTGGGATAGGTTAAAAGCCTTCCCGAGCAGCTTTTGATGTTTTAATCATAATAATTTGTATTTGTGCTAAGCTAAGCTTAAACGAGCTTGGATAAAGGTAAGTATCAGATTGGTAAGATTTATATATGAATGTGACGTGTTATGTTTGAGTCAATGGTAAATTCTAAATCGAAAACTATCTATGATTGAATATAATTATTAGCAATTCATATTATTAGAAGAAAATGAATCATGGTGAGTAAAGAGGTTCATAAGACTATAACACATGCCTAAAGTGAAAGAATAATAAGCATTAGTTATATGATATTTTGACTAAATAGCTATGCTCATTTTATATCTGACATGATAAGTTATTATCCTTGATGGCATGATTATTAAGAATGTGGGGCAACGCCTATCTTTGATAAGGATATGACCAGTATCTGATTATATGAATAAGGAATTAAGTTTAATTTTGATTCTATTATGAATGAAATAATTGTAAAGCCTTGGTTTCGAGTCAGTCGTAGGTATAGTTGGAATACCATAGAGTCCGTAGAGCTCTTAATAGGGGTGGAATACGGTCCTTATTTGGCGACAGTAGGAGGGAAGTGTTGTGGTCACTTGGCGATAATAGGAGGGGTTGACCGGTACTGGGACTACCATTTTATTTGGCAATAGTTGGTTGGGGATTCGTGTACCTAGGCTACTTGATTCTCAAGGCTCTGTTAATGATTAAACAAGATGATAAATTTCAATCTTAATAAATAAATTATCTTGACAACTTATGAAATGAATATCACATACTTTTGATATGTTAGAAGTAATGTTTTATGAACCAAGTAACTTTTGAAAACAATATGTCATGGGTGATGGCTTAAGTACTGAGGAATTCTTGTTATGTTATTACTATGTCGATAAATTGCGTGTCAAGTAGCTTGTGAATTGACAAGATATAAAAGAAAAAAAGAAACCAAATAAGTTTATAGTTAAATAAATGAACCATGGCAATGACTTGCACAATATGTAAAGTATATAAATATATATCTTAAATATTGAATGTACTAGTTTGGAAAAATAGATACCCTTCAAATAAAATTGTTTACATGCTGGCAATTTGAGTAGTGAGTGTTCTTTTGAATGAGTAGAAATGCTTGAGAATGTGCATACATACTTGTGATTGATTAGAATCCTCAAATGGTTATGGTTTGTCCAAATACCTTAAAACTTATATGTTTGGTACCCTATATGCTAAATAAAGATAAAACAATGAAAATGATGATCTACACTAATGGATTAAGCTTAATATCTTAGGTGATAAATCATTTATGCCTATGATATGTTATGTTTGATAGTTTATGAGATGCTATGTTCGAGATGATTTGTAGATTATTTGAGTGTACTTAAATATGCCATGGACCGTTTTGCATGTCTAAATGTTTAGACAAACTTTGTGGACTGTTTTGCATAGAATTAAATATGCCATGGACTTTTTGCATGTCTAAATGTATAGACAAACTTTGTGGATTGTTTTGCATAGAATTAAATATGACATGAACTGTTTTCCAATTCTAAATGTATAGACAAACTTTGTGGACTGTTTTGCATAGAATTAAATATGACATGAACTGTTTTCCATGTCTAAATGTATAGACAAACTTTGTGGACTGTTTTGCATAGAATCAAATATGCTATTGACTGTTTTGTATGTTTAAATGAATGAACAAATTTGATGGACTGTTTTTGTTAAACTCTAGCATATAGTAGCTTGTTCTGAATATATATATATATATATATATATATATGTATGTATGTACTTAAATCAAGACAATTCTACATGTAAGCTAGTACGTATTGGAGAATTTAATATACATATATGTATAAGAATTATCACCAATATGACTTGATACTTGATAAATTATATGTTAATTAACTTGAGTATTGAGATGCTAGTTTGATAACTTGTGAAGTTTGTAATAATGTTCAAGTAACACTAAGTTTTGATAACTAAAATGAAGAATGATTGTTTACTTATAAAATGCTATGTGAGATGGTTTATATGATTAGCACCACCCGTTCTGATGTATTAAATTAGTTGACTTGTGTGATAATCAACCATGACGTGGATATACTATATGTGATGCCTTGAGTACCAAGTAATTCATGAAAATGATATGTTATGCTTGAATGCATAGTATGCCAAGAAATTTTATGTGTCAAGAGTCTAAGTTAAAAAGAAACCATGAAAGCTTATAAGAGAATTTACTGAATTAACTCTTCTATTGTTATTGGATTTTCAATTAAGTAAAGACATGAATTTATGCAAATGCACGTTGTATGGCATAAGCTTCATTGCCTAACCTTCTGATCAAGCTTAGTATGATGGAAGGTTAAAAGATTTTAATGGGGAGATAGACTTTTGGTTTCATTCTTTAAGTTACATTAAGCTACCCTACTATGCCCATGCTTACTTTATCCTTTTAAATGCTTTTCAGGTTAAACTTGCTTATGAGTAAGTTCTAAGCTTGGATGAGATCATGAGTATCAAGATGTATGTTTGTAATCTTCTTAGGAACTCCTAGATGGTGGCGCATAGTTGTTGAGAAGCATTGTGCACTACAATTTACTGATTGATTATATATGTTTATAAGTTTACAAGTGATCAAAGTTTTGTAATGGGCCTTTAATTGCATCCTTGTTGCTCGTTATCTGTGATTTATAGTTGGCATGCTTAAATGTTTGTTAAAATATCTTTATGTGCATTAAGTTGCTAGACCACCTTAATGTCATGCATGTGTGTAGGTTGATGTCCATATATATAGCTATTAACATGTATCGTTATTTGTATAAGTAGATTAATGGTTTAAATGAACAATTGGTAAATATGTTGTCAAATACATGAAAGGTATTACTAAGTTATAGTTATATTAGTTTGGTTAGGAATGGTTCAAGCTTTAAAATAGTTTGATATTAAAGGTTAAATTTTAACTATCGCGTACTTGTAAATGGTCTGTAAAACCTCATAAGTACTTGTTGGTTAGTTATATCAGACTAAAGGTTCTATTACATGTTAACAGGGGTAAATGCTTGTTTGTGTTATGTGATGTCTAGTTGGCAATCGAGGATTATAAGTTTGAATCTTAAATAATGTAACTTGCAAGTCCAAAGATCATCAAGTTATGGATATTATGTTAATTGAAACATTTTTAAATATAGATCATTATGTCTTAGAAATAGTTTCCTATGTATATATGTAAGCATGTTTGTTTAAAAATGAAAGGCATTGTGATATTGGAAATTAAAGTCAACTAAAAAGTTTTAATTTCCCTTGATTTCTACATGCTTGCTTTGTTGAGAAAGTGTTAAAATACTAATTGTTTGTTTGGTTCTTGTTCAGTAACACTTCTTAAATTGGTTTTCTTCTAGACCGGGTAAGGGGTCTTACACATATAGTCCATACACACTCTCCATCCTGTGATAGCTCTGGAGGGAATCAATTTAGCTTTACTGTTTTGTACCACGGTCATGCCACCCTTCTTTGGCACACACTGCATCGGGCTAACCCAAGAGCTATCGAAAATGGGATAAATAATCTCGACATCAAACCATTTTATGGTCTTTTTTACTACCTCTTTAATGCTTGGGTTTAGCCTTCTCTCGCCTTCAATGGTCTTGCCATGGTACTCCTCCAAGATAATCTTGTGCATGCAAATGGTTGGGCTGATACCTCGAATGTCTACCAAGGTCCAACGCAATGTTTGCTTATAATTGCTTAATATTGCCAGCAATCTCTCCTCATGATCATTATTGAGATCAGTGGCAATGATCACTGCAGAGTTGAGCATTTAACTAAATAAGCATACTTCAAGTGATTTGGCTGTGGTTTTATCTCCAACTCTAGCGGCTCCTCAATTGATGGTTTAGGTGCCTTAATCTCTCTTCCGGTCAACTATAATGGCTCAAAATACTTCGCCTTCTCAGCCTCTAGGACTGATTCTTTAGGTTTTTTGAACAATTCAGCTATGCCATCTAAGTTGCTGGCATCGAATTCTGTATCCTAGCATAACTATGCCATGTCCAAAGTGTAAATGGACTCCATCATCTCCTCGGCTTGGCATTCATCAGATTCATCTGCACATTTTAAATCTTGAAACACATTAAATGTAACATGCTGATCATTCATGCGCATTGTTAGTTCCCCTTTATGAACATCTATCAAAGCCCTACCCATGGCAAGGAATTGTCTACCCAAAATTATCGGGACATTAATATCAGCCTCATAATCCAAAAAGATGAAATTAGCTGGAAAATAAATTTGTCTACCTTTACCAAGACATACTCAATCTTACCCTTGGGATGTGCATAGGATCGGTCTGCCAGCTGGAGTGTCACCGTGGTAGGTCTTCCTTCTATGGCAAGCTTCCGAAAAACTGACATTGACATCAAGTTGATGCTAGCTCCTAGGTCGCACAGTGCCTTGCCCGTGAATTTGTTGTCAATGGTACAGGGAATGGTAAAACTTATCACACCCTTCAATTTTGGTGGCAATCGGTTTAGGATTATGGCACTGCATCCCTCGGTGAGGGCACCAATTTCAAAATCTCCCAACTTCCTCTTTTTGGACATGATGTCTTTCATAAATTTCACATAGTTGGGCATTTTCTCAAGAGCCTCTACCAATGGAATGGTGATTTCTAGCTGTTTAAGAACTTCCAATAAACGCTTAAATTGCTGGTCTTGCTTATACTTTTGAAGTCTCACTGGAAATGGTGGTGGCGGATAGGCATATGTCGGGGCTACTAGATTTGCCAAGGCAGTGATGGCATAAGTCTGTTTGGCATCAGCGTTGGCATCCATTTTGGAAGCGGTTTTGGCATCTTTCGCTTTTGTTTCCTCTTTCTCTGCTTCCCTGGGGTTTTCTGCTGGCATTGGCTTCTCAATTTGGTAGTTAACTGGCTGCTTGGCAGCCTTCTCCATCTCACACTGCTTACCGCTCCGAAGAGTTATAGCTTTACATTGCTCGTTGTCTTTGTGTCGGGCATCTTCAGTGTCACTTGGCAATGCTCTTTGGGGTTGATTGTTGAGGGCATTGGCAATATGACCAATCTGAACTTCCAAGTTCCTCATTGATGCTGCCAAACTCTAGACTGTGGCATCATTCCTCTCCATATACTCTATGAGAGTGCCTCCTTGGTTGAATCACTGCCCTTGCTATAAATTGTTTTGAGCTTTCTGTGGCTTGGAATTCTGATAGAATGCTGGCATGCCATTGTTGTTGAAAGCTATCATGGCATTGTTATTCTGCCTCTGGGTATTCTGGCGCTGGGCATTGTACTAGTTACCTCCTTGATTTCCCCATGCTAAGTTAGGGTGTTGTCTCCATCCTGCATTATAAGTATTGGAGTTAGAATTATAGTAACGATTAACATTGCCAACAAATTTTTCTGATTCGGGGTTGGCAAGGCATTCATCCACATGATGGTTTTCGCCACAAATTGTACATAATGGATCTAATGCTTTAACTTCTTGGGACACATTGTTCTTTTGCAACGTTCTCACCATGCTGGTAAGATTGGTAATCTCGGCATGGATGAACGTTAATTCATCAACCTGAAATTTCCCACTGGTTTTGGTTTCGGTCCCAGGTCTAGCAACAAGATATTCAAAATCGTTGATTGCAATCCTTTCAAGAATGTTAATAGTCTCGGTATACGTCTTTTCCAGCAATAAACCGGCTGCTGAAGCATCAAAAAAAGTCCTCGTTTGTG
Organism: Hibiscus mutabilis; assembly: GCA_019671005.1. Taxonomy (NCBI): domain Eukaryota; kingdom Viridiplantae; phylum Streptophyta; class Magnoliopsida; order Malvales; family Malvaceae; genus Hibiscus; species Hibiscus mutabilis. The sequence continues at coordinate 24,213,090 of CM033737.1, forward strand.
CATTCAATCCATTATAGAAGGTTTGTATTTGGGTCCAATTCGGGAATCCATGCATAGGACATATTCTCAACAGATCTTTAAATCTTTCCCAGGCATCATATAAGGTCTCGTCCTCAGCCTGCCTGAATGTAATAATCTCACCCCGTAGCTTGGTAGTGAGTGTTGGCGGCTGAAATCTTGTTAAGAACTTCTGGCATAGGCCTGCCCATGAAGTGACTGAGCCATGTGGCAAGTAATTGAGCCAAGCCTTAGCTATACTCTCAAGGAAAAAGTGAATAACTTCAGCTTCACGGAATCTTCAAGTACTCCATTTTTTTTGAAATAACTGGCAAATCTCCATGAACTGGTTCAAATGTTGCCTAGGATCTCCAGTAAGTGCTCCATCAAATTGACCTACATTCAAAAGAGTTTGAATCATTACCGGCTTAAGTTCAAAATTGACAGCATTTACCTTTGCGCCAACCATTCCTGCCATCAAATTGTCAATGGTTGTTGCCGAATGTTCTCTAATAGGTCTTTCTTCATCAACAATTGGGACCACAGATGGTGGTAGCATCACGTTGTTATGTGCATTTCCTTCATTGTTCACCACACCATTCCCTCTATTACCTTGATTATTCATCTCTCGGAATCTTCTTTTTAACCTTCTCATAGTTTTCTCAATTTCCTGATCGTATGGCCACTCGTCCACCACAGGGTGGCTTCTTGTCATACACCGATAAAAACAAAAAGTAAAATAAAAAAATAAAAGAAAAACAAGTAAAAATTTAAAAACAATCAACTTCGTTGCAATCCCCAGCAACGGCGCCAAAAACTTATAGACTCTAGAAGTGAATGCTGGAAAAAATGGCAAAAGATATGTATTGGAAAAGTATAAAATAGTGCCAAAATAAGTCTTTTGCATGCAAGTATACACGGTCTGCAAGTAATACAGCAGTTAAGCTGGGTATCGATCCCATAGAGATTGACTTGGAATTCAATTGCTTTGATTATTACTTGTCTTGAGAAAAAGTTGTTTGTTTTAAAGTTGGTTTTGGAAATAATTGAAATGAAAAAGAAGAAATGAAAGTAAAGTAAGACGTTGGCAAGAAAGATGCTTTAATGAATGATGAGCGTTGGCAGGGAATGCCTGGTTTTAACGCTATTCATGTCGTGCCAGCCTTCAATAACAACTTGTCTTGGCATTGTTTGTCGAGCAGATTCAAAATTAGCAAAGCCTCTCTCGATGGGCATTGCCCTAAACTGATCATGTAAAAACCCCTATATCTCTATAGTGCATGCTTTTAAATAAACCAATTTGATTAAGATCCAATGTATACTCCTAAGGGGTAGATTTCACTCCCGAAGTAAGCTCATCTACTTGAACGACTTCTCTCGAAGCTTCTCTCCTTAGTATTCAACAACTTAATCATTGCCACCCCAAGTCTGTTAAGATATTAAGGAGCAATAGGCCAACAGTGCCAGCTCTCGCTTGGCATAGTATTTAGAAAACATTAAAGTATGCCGAATAGATAAAACAATGCCGAAGCAGATTCATTATTAAAAATTAAAACATAAAACAACATTCAACGCAAACATCCCCCACCAACTATTAGATTAGTTCATGGTGAGGGATTTAACCAAAAAACCATAAATGTTTTTCAAAGTACATCATCATTAAAGACAAGGTAAAACAACTAGAAAGAGAGAATGAGCAAGAAGGAGTCTGTCGATGCAACCCTTCACGATCCAGGCTCTCAGTTAAGCTGGTCAAACAACCCTTCCAAGGTGCAGCCGATTGTCACTCGTCTTGCATTCCAACTCCTCACTCGATCACTCCACCCAATTTTTTTTCCCCAAATGCTTGCTTGGTTGGTGTTTAAATAGGAGTGCAAGGAAGGGATAGGATGAGCTCCTCATTTGAATTTTAAATGCTGAAGGGATAAGAGATAATCATCTTATCCAAGTTTGAATGTTAGCTGATCAGGCTAGGGATGATGTCATATTGCCGATGCTACATTGGCATCCAAGCTTGGCATGAATCTGCCAATCAATCTTGGCACCATCTTATTCGTTGTTTTTTTTGGAGATTGATCCAATTGCTATCTTTTTGGAGCCTGATCTTGTCCTATTTTTTCGGGGTCCAACAACTTCTTGGCATGGCATCAAATTCACTTCTCTATCAACCGGTGCTTGGCATTGTTGGTCCATCTATGCCAACAACACTAGATATTCTCTCTGGCATTCATTCTTGTGTTGCTTTTCTGGGCCAAATACTATGCCAAACCTGCAAAATTGCCAACAAAACAATCCTTCACACTGGCATAGACAGAATTCTAAACGTTTTATGCAAATGCATGGTTTTAACATCCTAATGCAACTAAATGTACCTAAAAACAAGCAAAAGCATTGTAAGATTGACATTAAAAATAGTACTTTTGGAGAGGTAACAATCAACACGCAACCAAGCCCAACATATGATGCATCACTATAAACAACAAACTCATTTCCTGATTTAGGTTGAACCAAGACTGGAGCTTGTGTCAAAGCTTCCATCAATCTTTCAAAAGCCTGTTGCCTATCATCCGTCCACTTAAACCAAACATTCTTTTGCAACAACTTGGTTAAAGGAGCCGCCAAAATGGAGAACCCTTCCATGAACCTACGGTAATAACTAGCCAACACAAGGAAACTTCGAACTTTTGTCACAGATTTAGGCACCTTCCAACTCATTACAACCTCAACCTTGTGCGGATCAACACGAATTCCCTTGGCCGACACAACATGCCCAAGGAAAACAACCTCCTAAGCTAAAATGCACATTTGAACTTGGCATACAACTGATTAGCCAACAACGTCTGAAACACAATTTGCAAATGTCTATCATGATCCTCCTCGGTACGAGAGTACACAAGGATATCATCGATAAACACAACCATAAACTGGTCCAAAAACTCATGAAACACACGATTCATCATGTCTATGAAAGTAGCCGGTGCATTGGTCAAACCAAACGGCATAACAAAAAACTCATAATTCAAGTATCTTGTACGAAAAACTGTCTTGGGCACATCTACATCCTTCGCCTCCAACTGATAGTACCTAGACCTCAAATCTATCTTAGAAAACACCAAGGCACCTCTAAACTGACCAAACAAATCATTTATCTGCGGCAAAGGATACTTATTCTTTACCGTCAACTTGTTCAGTTGTCGATAGTCTATACACATCCGTAACGTACCATTCTTCTTCTTTACAGCCAACACCAGTGCACCCCACGGTGAAAAACTAGTTCGAATAAAACCTCGATCAAGCAACTCCGGCAGTTGCGTTTTCAACTCCTTTAACTCCTTCGAGGCCATACGATACGGAGCAATGGACACTGGTGTCGTATCTATAAAGACATTGATGCCAAACTCAACCTCACGGTCTAGTGGCAACCCCGACAACTCTTCTAGAAAAACACCCGAAAACTCACATACGGTATGAATATCTTGCACCCTCAACTCCTTCAAACTAGCATTCATAACGTAGGCAAAGAAATCCTGACATCTAGATTCCAACATTCGACTTCCTTCCAAAGCTGAAACAACATTAGACAAGAACTTAGCAATCTCACCAACAACTACCACCTCAAAATCATTTGATAACCTCAAGGATATCCGTTTGGTCTCAAAATCTACCACAACCCTATGTTCGGGTACCCAATCCATACCCAAAATCACATCAAAACCATGGAATGGCAACTCCATCAAGTCCATGGCAACTCATATACGTAAACCATTAGCGGACACCAACGATACAACCTTCTAACCATGACCATCTCCCCAAGAGAACTAGTCACTCTAACACCCACATTAAGAATCTCAACAGGTATATCAAGCAACTGTTCACACTCACTCAATATGTATGAATAGGTAGAACCAGAATCAACCAACGAATACAACGACAAAGATTGTAAAGAGAATGTACCTCCAATAACATTGGTGTCATTGTGAACCTCTTAGTGCGCATACACCCTAGCTGGTCCACCTCCTTTAGGTTGGATAGCAACGGTATGTACCACAGTCCTCTGCCCACCATCTCTACGCTGAAACGGTCCACGACCACAGCCTTTCTGCAGAGCAACAACAGGTGTAGAACCTTGCCCACCTCTAGCCAACAAAGGACAATCACGTCTCATATGGTCGCCAGACCCACAACTCCAACAAGCATTGGCCACAACAAGCACAGGGGCCTGACCCTCCCTAGCCAAACGCGGACAACCTTGCCTCAAATGATCTCGGGATCCACAAACCCATATCTTGGCTTTGGGTGAAACCTTCGATCACGATGTCTCTTATCCTGACCACCGCTAAAACTAGAATCAGCTGCTCTCTTACCAGAGCTAAAGCCCTGAGACCCAAAAACCATACTTAGATTCTGCTCAACATCCTTAGCTCACGAAGCCAACACATCAAAATTTGTGTAATCAGCAGCAAGCATGTATGTCTTAACCTCCTACACGAGGCTGTGGCAAAAACGATCACATCGCGTAAGCTCATCAGGAACTAACTCAGGTGCATACTAGCTCAACATCACGAACTACACCTCGTACTCAGCCATAAACTCACGCTTCCTATTGTCCTAATATCGGACTCCCAGGTACTTCTTCCGAAAAGTACCACAAAAAAACTCCCAGGTTACATCCTCATTCACCATACCGGATATCGTGCTAGTCCACCATGTATACGCATCACTCTATAATAGGGACACAGTACATCCCAGTTTTCGGGCATCAGAATGGCCCATCTAGCCTAGTATCCTCTCGATACTAGCCAACCATCCCTCATAAGCCTTAGGTGACAAGCCTCGAAATTCAACTCTGCCCAAACTGCGAAGACGCTCTAGCGGTAAACCCTGTCCAACTATTGGTGGTGCCAACACATGAACACCCACAACTACTTCTTGAAAAGTACTGGTCATGGCCTGAATCAACGGCGCCATATCACCCATCCTGGCTCAGCTGGCGCAGGTAGTACTTGCTCCACTACCTCAGGTAGAATAGGTGGGGGCGGTGGCAACCCTCCTAATAATAAGGCAATGGGTTTCTCAAATTCCCCCCCCAAACATGGCATACAACAACCACCATGCATATTACAATCACCGTGCATACCAAACATCAGCTAATAACTCACAATAACATCACAACAATCAAACCAACTTCTTACTATTGCAAACCTGGCTCTGATACCACCAAATGTACCCCCTCGACCCGACCTAGTCGCAAAACTGAACCGAGAGAGCTACATTAGGTTTACCAGAGTAAACTGTAAAGAATTAAGCCCAAAACCTGACCATTTTTTCTTTTATCTTGTCTAGATGCAAAATTATTATCCTACATGTACATACTGATTCTTGGTGAAAACTCAAATCAATCGTGCATCAAATTGACATCCAATTGTTCATATATGCAATTTAGGGACCAAATTGCAAAATTAGAAAATTACAGGGTCTTAACTCTTTTTTATATTACCAACCTTTAATTAAGCAGGTTTTATGCTTACATGTCAGAAATCAGCTCAAAAAGATCATTCATACTCATTCAATTGCATCCACAACATTCAGGGACTAAAACGTAAAAAATCAAAACTTTAGAACATCCCAAATAACTGATTTAACGATAGCCATATCGGCACGGTTACTCCTGTTCTGGTATGCCCTTGCTGATTCAAAACCCTAATTTTACAGTAACTAAAATATGTTCGGATACCCCCCGTATTGAAACACCCCTCAATATAACACTATACCATATCGAAACAGGTAACCGCGTACCAAAATGCTAGCTAAAAATGGCATTGGCCCATACCGGAACAGTAGCTCGCGTACCGGTATGCTAAGTCTGAATTGGCTTAACCGTACCGAAATAGGGAAACCCATATCGGTACGTTTAGACCTAAAATGTCCATTTTTGCTGGTTAAACATGCTTTTGATCAAACCAAAACATCCTAACATGCCCCTAGCACACATCCAACATATTAAAGGATCAAACCACACCAAGACAACCCAACTTCAACACCAATTCATGGCATTAAGCTTCAAAAGGAAATCTAGCAATACAATCACAATCGCGGTACCTAACAACTGGGTACATTTTCAAGCCTCGGGGACACCAACCCCTTACCACGGTTAGATGCGTAATCCACTAACGGGAGTATACGGTACTGTAAAACCCACTACCGTTAGGGTACTTGGATGAAGTTTTCGGTACACGGATCTAAATCCCTCAACATCCAAGGCGACTTATTATAGTGCACTATCAATCCTATGGCCGGCCAACTATATCCGATAACAATTTTAAAACCACGTCACTTGCCAATATAATTAACTATTTACCATTTACCTTATTGTTTTTAACAAGCATTAACCAAACCAATTTTCCAAAGCAACAACCATGCTTTAAAACACAAGTATAGACTATATACTTACAAGGATCACTTACCATGTGCATCCTTCAGCATTTCATGCTTAGAAACAGTATTTCACATACATTAAAACATGCTTTAACAGTAGGTATTATATAAATCAAAACAAGTGCATTAAACCATATCATACTAGCATGACCGAGAGAGAAAACCACTTTATACTTACTTCTGACTTTAAACCAGCGTATAAAGCTAAGAGGATTAATGCATCTCAATGCGTTCAAAACACTACAACAAAAAATCATTGCAAACTTCCACAATCCTCTCCAAATTACCCAACCACAACAACCAAAATCGTCACCTAATCCTTTCCAAACAAAACCCAGCCAGAAACTAACAATCTAACACTTCCATAATCATCAATTGACACTCAAAAATAGGATTAATTCATCCTAAAACTTCCAGCAATTAAAGAGCCACCATAACTTCACAAAAACACAAATCTAACAACCTAAACAACTAGGGATTCAAGAGTTTCGGGATTTCATTATTAAAAACAACTTATCAACATAATAATACATCCAAAATATGATTAAAATGAATCTTCAACACTGGAAAATAGATCCAATACGGATCTTTCACTATTTCATCAAATTCACCCAAATTATATCAATTAATTCAACATAAAAACACAAAATTAGACTATAAACCATAAATCAAGGATAAAACACTTGGGAATATTAATAAATAACCATTCAATAGAGGAGATCACAGACCTTACCCCTATTGTGTGATTTCTCCCTCAATTGGCTTGTTTAAAGCTAAGAAAACACAACATTTCAATGAGGTTTTGTAAATCAAAGTTAAAGAATCAATTACAAATCAATAATCTGAGTAAAATGGTCTCTCACCTCTGGTTTTTCATGAAAACTTGAGTGTTTGGAAGAAGAGAAGTGGGGAGAAAAGTTACGTCAATTTTCTTGAAAATGATAACTAACTTTTTAATAACCAAATTCCCTTTTAATTAACTTTTAAAACACATGTTAAAAAGGCTTAATTGATATGAGAAATCACCAACAAAAACTTGGTAAAATAACTCCTTAAGGATTCTAAGAATTTGATCCTTTTCATTTTAGTCACCTTTAAAAACCAATTTTCAAAAATTGCATTTTGGTCACTAACCAAAATGTCACATTTCCAAAACCCATTTTCCAAAATCATTTTCACAAATATTAATCATATATTAAAATATGATTTTTAACCATTTTCCACATTTTTATCTTACCGAAAAATATTTACTACCGAATCCGACTTGAATCCCTAACCCGATCCACCAGACCATCTAACAAGCCACAAAATTGCTAGGCCTAAAATCAGTTACAATGGGTTCATCCAACCGAGTGTTTCTCCTTGGGGCACTCCAGTTCTCTTTGTGAAAAAGAAAAAAGGTACGATGCGTATGTGCATTGATTACCAGCAGTTGAATAAGCTAACGGTGAAGAACAAGTATCCTTTGCCGAGGATTGATGATCTGTTTGATCAGTTTCACAGTGCAGCGGTGTTCTCTAAGATCGACTTAAGATCGGGGTATTATTAGTTGAAGGTTAAGGATGAGGATGTACATAAAACCGCGTTTCGACTTAAGATCGGGGCATTATGAGTTCTTGGTCATGCCTTTTGGTTTGACAAATGCCCCGGCTGCTGTAATATCCTAAATTTTGGCTAGTGACTAAAATGTAAACATTAAAAGTATAGGGGGTCAAAGTATAAACTTCAGAAAAGTTTGGGGACTAAAGTGTAAATTTCCCCATCAAGTAATTTTATTCAGTATAAGAGTGAATCGGATCGAAATAGGTACCTTGATATTGGTTTTAAGAATTAAGATTCAGAGAAAGGTACCGAATTTGGATTAAATGAAATTGTTAAGGGTGTTCAGGCCAAAGAAATACAAGGATGGGTGACCTTCGGGAAGGTCCCATAAAAGTGTTTCTAATTGATATTTTGGACTCAGTAAAGGTAAAGAATATTCAAATGGATTATCGATAAAGGATGTCTAAGAGATATTTTATTCTATAGAGATTTTTGATAATTATCGGAATAGTAGACTGAGTTAGGAAAAAATCAGTCTAAGACTTTAGGAAAGGAAATTTTTATAAGATGATAGTGTTTATTTTTTGAATATGGAAAAATGGAATTTTTGGAATAAATTTGATAGCTCGATAAAGGCGAAATCGCAGTAAAAGTATTTTATGAATATCGGGAGATCGCATAGAATTGAAATTTCAGAGGCTGATCCAAAAGCCATGGAAAAGTCATAAAATACTATTTTATGAATATTTTATTCTAGTTGGTTGGATTTCAAACAGACTTAGTTAAATTTTTACAAGAATGGCAAACTAGTAAATAAAGACTAGTTGGAGTGCAAATTAGTCATTTAACAAGGATGGCAATTTTGAAATATTTTTAAATATTAAGGGCAATTTTGGAAGGTGAATTACACTTGGATCAAATCATGGCCATTGATTTTTTATAAGATTAAGTCTTGTCCATTGGATTAAATGTGCAAATTAGTAATTTCACTAATTAAATGAATTTTAAATTCATTTAATTTTAACATGTGGATTTAAATAAGTAAAAGATGAACCAAATTGTTCATCTTTCTTGAAATATTTCTAACTAAGGGGAGAAAAAAGGGAGAAAATTTTTCAAGCTCTATCTTTTGATGTCAATAATTCACGAAATACATGCTTGATTGATGAGAATTTTGATGAGAAAGAAATTAGGGTTTATGGACTCTATTGGGGGTTTTGAGATTTTGTGATTTCATGTTGAAATCAAACTTTTGTAATGTTAAAATCATGTTATTGAGTTAGGATTTAAACTCTACATGTTTTGATACATGAAGAGAAGTTAGTAGAAATATTAGTTTATGGAATTAAAGAATTAAGGAATAAGAAATTTCATTGAATGAAGTTTTGAGGAAAAATCACAATGTCGAAGAACTTGGGAGGCTGATAAGAAAATAAGAAAGTAATATCCGTAAATGTTTGGAACAGGTACGCATTGAAAATTCGAGGACGAATTTTCTTAAGGGGAGGAAGTGTAATATCCCAATTTTTGGCTAGTGACTAAAATGTAAATTTTGAAAGTTTAGGGGGTCAAAGTATAAGTTTGGAAAAGTTTGGAGACTAAAATGTAAATTTTCCCAACAAGTAATTTTATTCAGTATAAGAGTGAATCGGATCAAAATAGGTACCTTGATATTGGTTTTAAGAATTAAGATGCAGAGAAAGGTACTGAATTTGGATCGAATGAAATTGTTAAGCGTGCTCAGGCCAGAGAAATACAAGGATGGGTGACCTTCGGGAAGGTCCCACAAAAGTGTTTCTAATTGATATTTTGGACTCTGTAAAGGTAAAGAATATTCGAATGGATTATCGATAAAGGATTTCTATGAGAAATTTTATTCTATGGAGATTTTTGATAATTATCAGAATAGTAGACTGAGTTAGGAAAAATTCAATCTAAGACTTTAGGAAAGGAAATTTTTATAAGATGATAGTGTTCATTTTTCGAATATGGAAATATGGAATTTTTGGAATAAATCTGATAGCTGGATAAAGGTGAAATCGCAGTAAAAGTATTTTATGAATATCGGGAGATCAAATCGAATTGAAATTTCAGAGGCTGATCCAAATGCCACGAAAAAGTCATAAAATACTATTTTATGATTATTTTATTATAGTTGGTTGGATTTCAACTAGACTTAGTTAAATTTTTACAAGAATGTCAAACTAGTAAATAAAGACTAGTTGGAGGGCAAATTGGTCATTTAATAATGATGGCAATTTTCAAATATTTTGCAATATTAAGGGCAATTTTGGAGGGTGAAATACACTTGGATCAAATCATGGCCATTGATTTTTGATAAGATTAAGTCTTGGCCATTGGATTAAAAGGGCAAATTAGTAATTTCACTAATTAAATGAATTTTAAATTCGTTTAATTTTAACATATGGATTTAAATCAGTAAAAGATGAACCAAATTGTTCATATTTCTTGAAAACGTTTCTAAAAGATGAACAATTTGGTTCATCTTTACTTATTTAAATCCACATGTTAAAATTAAATGAATTTAAAACTCATTTAATTAGTGAAATTATTAATTTGCCCTTTTAATCCAATGGCCAAGACTTAATCTTATCAAAAATAAATGGCCATGATTTGATACAAGTGTAATTCACCTTCCAAAATTGCCCTTAAATTTTCAAAATATTTCAAAATTGCAATCCTTGTTAAATGACCAATTTGCCCTCCAACTAGTCTTTACTTACTAGTTTGCCATTCTTGTAAAAATTTAACTAAGTCTAGTTGAAATCCAACCAAATATAATAAAATATTCATAAAATAGTATTTTATGACTTTTCCATGGCTTTTGGATCAGCCTCTGAAATTTCGATTTGATTTGATCTCCTGATATTCATAAAATACTTTTATTGTGATTTCACCTTTAGCGAGCTATCGAAATTATTCCAAAAATTCCATATTTCCATATTCGGAAAATGACCACTATCATCTTATAAAAATTTCTTTTCCTAAAGTCTTAGACTGAATTTTTCCTAACTCAGTCTACTATTTCGATAATTATCGAAAATCTCCAGAAAATAAAATTTCTCTTAGAAATCCTTTATCGATAATCCATTCGAATATTCTTTATCTTTACTGAGTCCAAAATATCAATTAGAAACACTTTTATGGGACCTTCCCGAAGGTCACCCATCCTTGCATTTTTTTGGCCTGAGCACGCTTAACAATTCCATTCGATCCAAATTCGGTACCTTTCTCTGCATCTTAATTCTTAAAACCAACATCAAGGTACCTATTTCGATCCGATTCATTCTTATACTGAATAAAATTACATGTTGGGGAAATTTACACTTCACTCCCCAAACTTTTCCAAAGTTTATTTTTTTACCCCCTAAACTTTTAAAATTTACATTTTAGTCACTAGCCAAAATTTGGGATATTATACACTTCCTCCCCCTTAAGAAAATCCGTCCTTGAATTTTCAATGCGTACCTGTTCCAAACATTTACAGATATTACTTTCTTATTTTCTTATCAGCCTCCCAAGTGGCTTCTTCGACCTTGTGGTTTTTTCTCAAAACTTCAGTCAATGAAATTTCTTATTCCTTAATTCTTTAATTCCATAAACTAATATTACTCAATAACATGATTTTAACATCACAAAAGCTTGATTTCAACTTGAATTTCAACATGGAATCACGAAATCTCAAAAAAACCCAATTGAGTCCATAAACCCTAATTTCTTTCTCATCAAAATTCTCATCAATCAAGCATGTATTTCATGAATTATTGACATTATAAGATAGAGATTGAAAATTTTTCTCCCTTTTTTTCTCGCCTTAGTTTGAAATATTTCAAGAAAGATGAACAATTTGGTTCATCTTTTAATTATTTAAATCCACATGTTAAAATTAAATGAATTTAAAATTCATTTAATTAGTGAAATTACTAATTTGCCCTTTTAATCCATTGGCCAAGACTTAATATTATCAAAAATCAATGGCCATGATTTGATCCAAGTGTAATTCACCTTCCAAAATTGCCATCCTTGTTAAATGACCAATTTGCCCTCCAACTAGTCTTTATTTACTAGTTTACCATTCTTGTAAAAATTTAACTAAGTCTAGTTGAAATCCAACCAACTATAATAAAATATTCATAAAATAGTATTTTATGACTTTTGCATGGCTTTTGGATCAGCCTCTAAAATTTTGACTTGATATGATCTCCCGATATTCATAAATTACTTTTACTGCGATTTCACCTTTATCGAGCTATCGAATTTATTCCAAAAATTCCATATTTCCATATTCGGAAAATGAACACTATCATCTTATAAAAATTTCCTTTCCTAAAGTCATAGACTGAATTTTTCCTAACTCAGTCTACTATTCCAATAATTATCGAAAATCTCCATAGAATAAAATTTCTCTTAAAAATCCTTTATCGATAATCCATTCGAATATTATTTACCTTTATTGAGTCCAAAATATCAATTAGAAACACTTTTATGGGACCTTCCCGAAGGTCACCCATCCTTGTATTTCTCTGGTCTGAGCACGCTTAATAATTTCAATCGATCCAAATTCGATACCTTTCTCTGCATCTTAATTCTTAAAACCAATATCAAGGTACCTATTTCGATCCGGTCCACTCTTATACTAAATAAAATTACTTGTTGGGGAAATTTACACTTTAGTTCCCAAACTTTTCCAAAGTTTATACTTTGACCCCCTAAACTTTCAAATTTTACATTTTAGTCACTAGCCGAAATTTGGGATATTACACTTCATCCCCCCTTAAGAAAATTCATCCTCGAATTTTTAATGCGTACCTATTCCAAACATTTACGGATATTACTTTCTTATTTTCTTATCAGCCTCTCAATTGGCTTCTTCGACCTTGTGATTTTTCCTCAAAACTTCAGTCAATGAAATTTCTTATTCCTTAATTCTTTAATTCCATAAACTAATATTTCTACTAACTCCTTTTCATGTATCAAAACATGTAGAGTTTAAATCCCAACTCAATAACATGATTTTAACATCACAAAAGCTTGACTTCAACTTGAATTTCAACATGGAATCATAAAATCTCAAAAACCCCAATTGAGCCCATAAACCCTAATTTCTTTCTCATCAATCAAGCATGTATTTCATGAATTATTGACATCAAATATTTCAAGAAACATGGACAATTTGGTTCATCTTTTACTTATTTAAATCCACATGTTACAATTAAATGAATTTAAAATTCATTAATTAATGAAATTACTAATTTGCCCTTTTAATCCAATGGCCAAGACTTAATCTTATCAAAAATCAATGGCCATGATTTGATCCAAGTGTAATTCACCTTCCAAAATTGCCCTTAATATTTCAAAATTGTCATCCTTGTTAAATGACCAATTTGCACTCCAACTAGTCTTTAGTTACTAGTTTGACATTCTTGTAAAAATTTAACTAAGTCTAGTTGAAATCCAACCAAATATAATAAAATATTCATAAAATAGTATTTTATGACTTTTCCATGGATTTTGGATTAGCCTCTAAAATTTCGATTGGATCCGATCTCCCGATATTCATAAAATACATTTACTGCGATTTCACCTTTATTGAGCTATCGAATTTATTCCAAAAATTCCATATTTCCATATTCGGAAAATGAGCACTATCATCTTAAAAAAATTTAATATCCATTTTTTGGGCTAGTGACTAAAATGTAGTTTTTGAAAGTTTAGGGGGTGTAAGTGTAAACTTGGAAAAGTTTGGGGACTAAAGTGTAAATTTCCCAAATAAGTAATTTTATTTAGTATAAGAGTGGATCAGATCGAAATAGGTACCTTGATATCATTTTTAAGAATTAAGATGCATACAAAGATACCGAATTTGGATCGAATGAAATTGTTAAGCGTGCTTAGGCCAGAAAATACAAGGATGAGTGACCTTCGGAAAGGTCCAATAAAAGAGTTTCTAATAGATATTTTGGACTCAATAAAGGTAAAGAATATTCGAATGGATTATCGATAAAGGAATTCTAAGAAATTTTTTTGGAGATTTTCGATAATTATCGGAATAGTAGACTGAGTTAGGAAAATTCAGTCTAAGACTTTAGGAAAGGAAATATTTATAAGATGATAGTCTTCATTTTCCCGAATATGTAAATATGGAATTTTTGGAATAAATCCGATAGTTCGGAAAAGGTAAAATCATAGTATAAGTATTTTACGAATATTGGGAGATTGGATCGAATTGAAATTTCAGAGGCTGTTCAATAAACCAAGGAAAAGTTATAAAATAATATTTAAGGAATAAGTGAGCTGAATTGGGTACTTTCAAAGTTTGGTAAAAATCTGAGGAAATTTTTAATGGGAATTGAAGTTCAGTGACCAAAATGGAAATTTTGAAAGTTTTATGGCCAAAGTATAAACATTGGAAAAATTTAGGGACCAAAGTTTAATTTTTAAAGTTATGTATTTTAACCCTGTAAATGAATAGTTTACCCCCAAGCGAGACACTTTTGTCTTACCCAAATTTTTCATACGAGGCTTATGTTAGTGGCTATAAAGTTTTAAAGTTCAAAGGAAGAAATTTTGGAAATCGAATTGAGTGAAATTTGAATATTTGGATTGAATAAATGCCATAAATAAAAATATAAGATATATGGAAATATGGAATTTTCAAGACTAGTTGTAAATAAAAACTAGTTGGAGGGCAAATTGGACATTTGCCATGGATGGCATTTTTGAAATATTTTGAAACTTTGAGGGAAATTTTGGGAGGCGTTTTACGCATGGATTAGATCATATCCATTGAATTTAAATAAGATTGAATCTTGGCCATTGGATTAAAAGGGCATTTTAGTAATTTCACTATTTAAATGAATTTAAAATTCATTTATATTTACAACTGGCATAATTGGAGGAATTCAAAATTAAAGGCGAAAAGATGAAGCCTTCTTCATCTTGCAAATTTTGAAAATATTGGGGAAAAGAGGGAGAAAATTTCCAAGCTCAATTCAAGCCCCAAAACTCAATTTTCAGGTAATCTCATCAACTACAAAGTTGTTCTACTCATCAATATATATCTTTTGGTGTAAATAATTCATGGATTTCATGCTTGATTGATGAGAATTTTACATGAGAAGAAGTTAGGTTTTATGAATCAAATTGGGGGTTTTGAAATTTTATGATTCTATGATTGAATTCAAGTTGAAATCAAGTTTGTATGATGTTAAAATCATGTTATTGAGCTGTGATTTAAGCCCTACACATTTCATTTATTGTGGAGAAGATTAGGGTTTATGGATTCAAGTCTAATTTAGGGTTTGTGATGTTGAATTAATGATTTAGTAAGTTTGAATTGTTGATTGGATGCAAAACCCTAAGTTAAAAGTTTACCAAACCTGAATTTTATGAAATTAATGTAAATTTATGTTATTAATGATGATGGAGATGTGAAATTGACGTTGGAAGTTAAATTTTGATGTTAAACTAAATAATTTCCCCAAGTTGAATTTTAGGGATCATTTCGAATTGGATGAGAAATTAGGGGAAATTATTGAAAATTTTATCCTAGAAATTGGAATTGATAAATTATGGTGAATTTAGCTTGAATTGATGGTTAGGGACCAAAATAAAAATTTTGGAAACTAGGGGGATCAATTTGGCAATTTAAGAAAAATAGGGGATTGATTTGGAATTAGTAATTATTCGATATAATTGATGTTTCAAGCATGTTATGAAAGTTAAAGGATTAAAATGACAAGAAAGGTAAATTTAGGGACCTATTTCAAAATAAAAGAATTTTGAAGGACTAAGTTAGACAAAGTTGAAGGTTAAAGGAAAATTTTAGAAATATTGTTGGAAATGAGTAGAAAAGTTAAATTGTACATGAATTAATGTACAAAAGTGATGTAGTGACTAAATTGTCACTTTTATAAAGTTTAAGGACTAAAAGGATATTAGTCCAAAATGAAGAGATAATGTTAGAAAATTGAGACATTTTGTATCTAATGTTAGTTAGCAAGCTTGGAAGAATTGTTTGAAATTCAAAAAGGTTAATAAGGACCAGAATGAGTTTTTGGACAGTATAAGGACGAAAGGAAATGTATAGAAATTTTATGTTGAATGATTATATACTTTGATTAAAATATTGTTAGAAATGAATCTAACAAATGGAATTTATATTCATGTGATTGATGAAGTTGAATACGAATCAAAGAGGAATCAAGGTGTCATGAGGGGAAGGATCGAGTAAGACTTAGAGAGGCAAACTGTTACATGGCCCAAGTGAGTTCATTACCATATGCATGTTATGTTAAAAAAAGGAAGACTTGTGATAGGTCGACCCAAATTTAAGAAAGATATTTGCATTTTATTAAATGATATGATGCATGACTCAACATGGCAAGCTCGACGGAGTACAAGGTACGAACTACCGTTTGCATAAATGATGATGCATTATGATTATATGAATAGTGATAATATTAAAAATGAAACAAGTAGACACCTTGGGTGTCAATAGCACTAAAGAGGTGCGAATATAAGGAGCAAATAGCATCCTTTATGAGGAGCAAAGAGCATCCTTGAGTACGTACTCAATTTTAGATACCACGATATCGAATTAGAGGCTATAGAGTCCTAATGGACTTGCCTCGTATCAGGCACTGATCATGCCGCAATGAAATAGATACTTCGGTATTGTAACAAGATGAAATAAAAAAAGTTATGAATATGCAAATGACTGCATGATAAAAGCATAACCATGAAAGAGCATGTGTTATGCAGATGATTACATGATAAAAGCATGATCATGATAGATTATATGTTATGCAAATGATTGCATAAGGAAAATATGTCCATGATAGAGAACATGTTATGCAATTGGATACATGATTCATATGACAGTATGTTACATGATTTACATGAAAATGATGATACATGATTCATATGACATATGGTACATGGTTACCATGATAGAGACGATACATGATATGATAACATTATGACATACTTGCCATGATATAGAGAAAATATGATGCACTTTTATATGATATATTGTACTGCATCACTTCATGTTTAAAATAAATAATTTTAACTACCTCACTAAGTTTGTACTTAGTGTGTGTCTTATGTCACACGTAGGTTCTCTGGAATTGCCTATCGAGGAGGAGCAAAAACTTGGGAAAAATCAAGTTACTACAGTAAGTTCAGTAAGTACATCTTTACCGTAATTTGATAGACTAGTGAGCATGTAGTATTTCTAAAGGTGAATTGTTTTATAAGTTTAATTTTACAACGTACTTTTGCATTGTCATTGAAGCATGGACTTAGAAAAATGGTTGGAAATTTTGGAATAAAAAAATTTTAAGCCAAGTTTTCTTAATAACTCTGTAACATCTTTAATGTGTATTCGAACTACGAATATATGTTAAGGGTGTTACAAATTTCCTTTCCTAAAGTCTTAGACTAAATTTTTCCTAAATCAGTCTATTATTCCGATAATTATAGAAAATCTCCATAGAAAAAAATTTCTCTTAGAAATCATTTATCGATAATTCATTCCATTATTCTTTACCTTTACTGAGTCCAAAATATCAATTAGAAACACTTTTATGGGACCTTCCCGAAGGTCACCCATCCTTGTATTTCTCTAACCTGAACACGCTTAACAATTTCATTCAATCCAAATTTGGTACCTTTCACTGCATCTTACTTCTTAAAACCAAATCAAGGTACCTATTTCGATCCGATTCACTCTTATACTAAATAAAATTACTTGTTGGGGAAATTTACACTTTAGTCCCCAAACTTTCTAAAGTTTATACTTTGACTCCCTAAACTTTCAAAATTTACATTTTAGTCACTAGCCAAAATTTGGGATATTACACTAGAAAAATTTTCAAGCTCTATCTTTTGGTGTCAATAATTCATGAAATACATGCTTGATTGATGAGAATTTTGATGAGAAAGAAATTAGGGTTTATGGACTCAAATGGGGTTTTTGAGATTTTATGATTCCATGTTGAAATCAAGCTTTTGTGATGTTAAAATTATGTTATTTATTTGGGATTTAAACTCTACATGTTTTGATTATTATGAATATGATTAGGGTTTATGGATTCAAGTTTGATTTAGGGTTTGTGATGTTGGACAAATAATCTAGTAAGCCTGAATTTGTTATTTGGAAGTAAAACCCTAAATTAAAGGTATAGGGACCATTGTGGCAATTCTGAAAGTTACAGGACTAATATGATTTTTTATGATTTTTAAGTGTATTTATGTTATTATTGAAGTTGGAGATGTGAAATTGAAGTTAGAATGTTAAACCAATGTTGAATCGAGTTAGTGACCATTTTGACAAATTGTCAAAGCTAAGTGACCAATTCGGAAATGAGGTTTTAGAGAAGGACTAAATCTGATTTCAGTTGAAATAATAGAATTCAAGTAGTAATGTTGATATAAGGACTAAATTGCAAAGTTACGAAGTTTGAATCCTTATCTTTGCATTTTAGTGACTAATTCGGAAAGAAGGAAAAATTAGGGGGATCAATGTTGAATAATTAATTGATGAAAAAGGGTGATAAGTTGATGATTTGAATCAAGTATTAGGACTAAATTGGAAAGTATAGAAGTAAGGAGAAGTTAGTGTAAAGTTTGAAGTTATTTATGGAAACAGTGTAGAAAACTGGATTTGGCAGTAAGTTTGAAAATTCACCATAAATTCTACAAAAATGATTAGAAGGTGAATTTTATACCAATGTAAATATTTTTTCGTCTAGTTTTGTGTCCAACAAATAGAAACTGGTTTTGAGTTCCGAGTAAAAAGATATGAATTTTTAAGTGGTGAAAGGTCAAAAACAGTATGGCAGTCTGTTCCGTATGTGTTACGTCATAAGGTTGCGGTTGAACCCATAGCTATGTTTGCGAGGTTGAGTGTGACGCGGGAAGGTGGATTGTTGGCTGAGTTACAATTTAAGCCTACGTTGTCACATGCGATTAAAGCTAAGAAACCATTTGATGATTCCTCGGTTAAGCATGTTAAGGATATATCATATGGTAATCTGACGAATTTTCATTTTGATGATGATGGAGTGTTGTGTTTAAGGGTCGAATAGTGGTACCGGATAATCCAAAGTTGAGGCACACTATTCTAATGAAGGTATATTCTAGTCCTTTTGCTATGCATCCTGGTAGTGTTAAGATGTATCACAGTTTGAAAGAAGTATGTTATTGGGTTGGTTTGAAATGGATATGGTTGAGTTTGTTTCTAAGTGCATGGTGTATCAGCGGTCAAGGCTAAACATCAGTTTCCATCCAGGTTGTTGCAACCGTTGAGAATTCCGAAATGGAAATGGGAGAGAATCACCATGGATTTTGTGTTAGGGTTACCTTTGACACCAGCTAAAAAGGATTCTATTTGGGTGATTGTGGATCAGTTTATGAAGTGCGCACATTTTCTACCAGTGCATACGATGTATACCTTGGACAAGTTGGCGGATTTGTATATCAGTGAGATTGTGCGTTTGCACGGGGTGCCTAAGTCTATTATTTCAGATAGAGATCTAAGGTTTACAACAAGGTTTTAGGAGAGTTTGCATCGAGCTTCGGGTACGAGATTGAATTTTAGCACCGCATATCATCCTTAGACGGATGGTTAGTTCGAGCAGGTTATCCAAGTTTTGGAGGATATGTTGAGATGTTACATTATTGAGTTCCAAGGAACTTGGGAGAAGCATTTAACTTTGGTTGAGTTTGCGTATAACAACATTTATCAAGTGAGTATACAAATGGCACCGTATGAGGCATTGTATGGTCGGAGGTGTCGTACGCCTTTGTGTTGGGCTGAGGTAGGGAAAACCATGTTTCCTTTCCGGATGTGTTAAAAGACATGGATGAAAAAGTTAAGCTTGTGTGTGATTGCTTGAAAGCGACTGCGGATCGGCAGAAATCTTAATCGGATTTGAAGCGTAGGGAGATTGAATATGTGGTGGGTGATCGTGTGTTCTTGAAAGTGTCACCATTGAAGAAGGTGATGTGGTTCGGACGTAAGGGTAAGCTTAGTCTGAGGTTTATTGGGCCATACAAGGTTGTTGAGTGTGTTGGTCCCGTGGCTTATCGGTTGAGGTTGCCTCCCGAGTTGGAGAAAATACATGATGTGTTCCATTTATCTATGTTGCGGAGGTATCCGTCGGATCCCTCGCATGTTATGCTGGTGGAGCATATTGACTTGAGGCCGGATTTATCCTATAATGAGGAACCGGTGGACATCCTTGATTCCAGCAGAAAAGTTCTTCACGGCAATACGATTAAGCTTGTGAAAGTCTTGTGGCGACACCGTGGTGTCGAGGAAGACACTTAAGAAAGTAAGGTGGACATGTTGGAGCAATTTCTGCATTTGTTTCCTCCAGGTAAATTTCAAGGATAAAATTTCTTAAGTGAGGGAGAGTTGTAATGCCCTGGTTTTGGGCCTAGATAAATGTCACTTTTATAAGTTTGGGGACTAAAAAGGAAATAGTCCAAAATAAATAATTAATTCTGGAAATTGTTCAAACATGGGTTTGAACAATTGTTTAATGTCCAAATTAGTATCTAAAGACCCAGAGACTAATTCGGCAATTAGCAAAGTATTTGGGAAAATTTCCAGAAAATTTTTATATTCAAATAGTCATGTTTAAGAATTAATTTAGCAGTGTTAGATTTAAGTCTAATACGAGAATGGTATTATATATATGTTCAATTGATCTTATACAGTTCTAAGAGAGATCGAAGGAGAATCAGTGATAGAAAGAAAGATAAGAACTTCGAGTAAGCTTAGTGAGGCATACTATTCATGGCCTAGGTGAGTGCTTTTACATACTTTAAAATGCAATTAGGAAGACTTGCGAATAGTCGACCTTAAACTAAAATGATATTACACTATTTGTATGGAACCTGACTTATTACAACTTCAGTAGAATATGGGGTAAAGATTTTATTCTGCATAATGGCAATGCATGTCTATACATGGAATATGGATATTAAAAACAAGATAATACATGATGCATGAAATGTTAATTTATGTTTGCTATGATCAATTATGTTGAAGTATGAGATGTAAATGTTATTTATATGATGATCTATGCTAACCATGATTATTTATGATAAAGTATGAAATATGAAATGTTTATGTATATGATAATTTATGTTGTCATGAATAATTATGATGAAACATGAATCATGATATGCATTTATGTTGATCTATGCTGCCATGAATATATTTATACACGATGAAGCATGAGATATGAATAATTATTTATATGATTGATTAAGATAATAGATTGATGAAAATAAATGCCCAAGTATTATGTATAAGAGTCCAGGGTATAGTTGGCATGCCATAGAGTCTTAACAGCTGCACCCTCATGTTGAAGTTATAAAAAAAGATATTGTGACAAAATGATTGTGTCACATACACCTTTGGGACCTACGCCCTTGATGTGCACCCTAGGGATTCACGCCCACTGTGCCCGAGTGCACTATCAAGGTTCTTCATGTTATAGGAAGCAAAGAGCATCCCCGAGTACGTACTCATCTTCACGTTCACGTTTGACACTACGGTGTCATTTCAAGATGACTCGCGTACCTCGATCTCATATAGCATACTTTGGGCAATGATAAAGGAATCATGCCACGTAAATGAATCATGTTACGTATATGAAACATGCCATTAATATGAACCATGCTATGTATATGAAATATGGCAAGTATACGAATCATGCCACGTATATGAATCATGACATGTATATGAATTATGCCAAGTATATGAATCATGTCAAGTACATGAAATATGCCAAATATACTAAGTATGACACATATATTAGAAATATGATATGCATATGAACCATGCCATGTATACAAATTATGTTACATATATGAATTATGCCATGTACATGTATCATGTTATGTATATCAATTAAGTCATGTATATGAAAGAAAATACATATATGAATCATGCCATGTATGAAAATCATGACATGCAAATGAAATATGCCACATATGAGAATCGTGTTGCATAAATAGAGCATGCCATGAATATGAGTCATGTTACATATATGAACCATGTCATGTATATAAATCATGTTATGCATGTAAATCATGTCATGTATGTGTATCATGTTGCTTATGTGAATTATGTTATGAATACAAAACATACCATGTATATGACTTATTTTATGATGATAGAGCATTGGAATCATGAGCAAGTTAGGAACTTATGACATGTATATGAAAATCTAGTGACTGTGGAAATCTTGATAGTACTATCCTATTTTAGGTAGAGAACTTGATATGATGTCTTATGATAAGTAATACTTTACTTTATGTTTGCTAAATGAAATTATTGTCTGACTAAGTTCGTACTTAGCGTGTGTTATTTCACACGTAGGTTCTCCCAATTAGAGTAGAAAGAGGAGCTGTTAAATCGAGAAATTCAAGTTACATTAGTAGTCACGGTACGCACATCTTAAATTATATGTTTGATGTCTGGTGGGCATGTACATATAAGTAGTGAATTTAAAGAGATAAACTGTTTTGAAATCTCAAGTTTATAATATGTTTATGCACTATTACATATGTATGGATATAGAAAATGGTTTACTACAAGTAATTATATTCTCGATATAGTTAAGTTTAATTTAACCCTAATCGTGTAGTAATTTTAAAATCAAGAAAGGGTCTAGGTAGGGTACATAATTTTTTCCCTGAATTATACTTTTATTTAAACAACACAATAATAAATTTTATAAAACAATTCAGGGTTAAAACTAGTTGTTATAGACTAATGTAGTTTTTAATTCAGAACCGAGAAAGGGTTAAACTACAATAATGAATTTGATAAAAAAATTTCAAGTCAAGTTTTTCTTAACAACTCTATAACATCTTTAGTGTATATTCGGTCTATGAGTATACGTGAAGGGTGTTACATTTAAATTGGTATCAGAGCTACAGGTTTTGCCGATTATGGAGGCTAAATCGAGTTTAATGTGATTTAATGTTAAGTACATGCCACTAGGATGTCATGTTACTAATTTACTCATGTGTAACTTGATTATGCTCCTCAGAAACATGAATAAGTTTTCGTAGAAATAGATGATGTTAATTACTGTTGGACTACGATAAAAGTTTAATTATGGGAATCAGGAGAAGAATGTTTAAAGCCAAGTATGCTGGCAGCTAGTTAAAAGAAAAATGTTGTAGCAGTCCTAAGTTTGAATAAGGTACTCGTACTGATTATAAATACGAGTTAGATTTTAATAGACTGAGTTGGTATGCAGTTAAATGCATGTTGATCGAAAGGATTTGATGTGAATGGTTTATAGAGAAGCTTTGTCCAAGGCCCAAGGAGATTCTTTTGGGCATGAACTTATCAAATTTTCAACAGGCTGTGAATAAAGTAAAGACTATGGAAAGAACCTGTGCTTATTTCATTGTTTGGGTTTATTATAAATACAAGAAATTAAGTTCCCGGCAGATTTAATGGAACTTTCATTCCATGAATTTGAAGTCATTCTTGGAATGGATTGGTTATCTGCGTATGATGCAGATGTAAAATGTAAGAAGAAAAGGTTGATACTTCAGGGACCCAATGGTTTTGAAGTAATCCTTGTGGGAGAAAGAACTGACTATTTAGAGTCAGTAATCTCTGCAACAACAACTCAAAGGCTGATATATAATGGATGTGAAGCATGTTTGGTTTTTGTGGTGGATACTCACAAGTCTTTTAAGAAGATTAAAGATATCCCGATTGTAAAAGAGTTTTCTAACATATTTCTAGGCAAACTACCGGAGTTGCCTCTGGATAGGGAAATATAGTTTGGGATTGATGTTTATCCCGAAATTGAGCCGGTATCAATGGCACTGTATAGAATGGCGCCTACGGAGTTTAGGGAATTAAAGGCTCAATTACAAGAATCGTTAAATTAGGTTACATGTGACCGAGTGTATCACCATGAGGTGCTCCGATATTATTTGTGAAGAAGAATGATGGTTCCCTACGATTATGTCTAGATTACCGGCAGTTGAATAAAGTAACCATTAAGAACAAGTATCCCCTACCAAGGATTAAAGATCTATTTGATTAGCTTAGAGGTGAAACGGTGTTCTAAAAGATAGATTTTTGATCAGGGCATTATCAACTTAAAGTTAAAGAAGAAGATGTACCAAAGACAACATTTAGAACTCGTTATGGACATTACGAGTTTCTGGTGATGCCTTTTGGATTGAGAATACCCCTACTGCATTTATGGACCTGATGAATAGGGTATTTTAACCCTATCTAGATTAGTTTGTTGTGGTCTTCATGGATGATATTTTGGTTTATTCAAAGACCAAAGTTGAGCATGATTACCATCTTCGTGTGGTGTTAAAAAATTTAAAAGACGAGTAACTATATGCCAAGTTTTCGAAATGTGAATTTTGGTTGTCAAGGATAACTTTTCTTGGGCATGTAGTGTCTTCGGAAGGAATAAGAGTTGATCCCAAGAAAATACAAGCTATTCTTGAATGGGAAGCGCCGGAAAATGTCTCTGAAGTTCAGAGTTTCTTGGGATTAGCTGGATATTACAGGCGCTTTGTGCAGAAATTTTCCATCATTGCCATACCTCTTACCCAGCTGCTACGAAAGGGCATTCCATTTGTATGGACAGAAAAGGTGTCAGAGAAGTTTCGAAAGATTAAAGAAAGTCTTAATTAAAGAATTAGTTCTAATTCAACCAGAACCAGGAAAAGAATATACTCTGTATAGTGATGTATCTCATTGTGGTTTGGGCTGCGTGCTAATGTAAGGAGGTAGTGTGGTAGCCTATACATAAAGGCAGCTCAAAAATCAAGAAAAGAACTATCTGACATATGATTTGGAAATGGCAGCTGTGATTTTTTCTTTGAAAATCTGGCGACAATATCTGTATGGTGAGAGGTGTCACATTTACACGGATCATAGAAGTTTAAAATATCTGATGACGTAAAAGGATTTGAATCTGCGGCAACGAAGGTGGGCTGAATTTTTAAAGGATCATGATGTGGTTATGGATTACCACGCTGGAAAGGCTAATGTAGTCGCAAATACTCTTAGCCGAAAGATATTTTTCGTTCTGTGCATAATGAATGCACAGTTGTTATTGGAACGAGATGGTTCCTTGATAGCAGAATTTCAATTAAAGTCAACTTTATTGGATCAATTCAAGAATTTGCAGCCTATGGATGAAAGATGTCTTGAAAAGAGGAGACAAGCTGAAACTAGGAAAGTATGGGATTATGAAATTAAGTCAAATGGTTGATTATATTACTGTGGTAAAGTATATGTTTTCGACAAAGTTTGCTTAATTTATTCCAGTTTGAAAAGATTACTCGTTGAATAAATATGCAAAACTTTATGTTCAAGAGATACTAAGACTACATGGTGCCTTAGCATAGATGGTGTCAGACAGAGACCTAAGGTTTACTTCAAGGTATTGGAGTATGTTAATTGAAGCTTTAGGTACTAAATTAAATTTTAGTACAGCCTTTCATCTGCAAACAAATAGACAATTTGAAAGGGTCATACAGATTTTGGAAGATATGCTATAAGCTTGTGTGATTAAGTTTGTGGGATCATAGAAAAGTACTTGCCTTTAGCTGAATTTGCTTACAACAATAATTATCGAGCAAGTATTAAGATAGCACCTTTTGAAGCATAATATGGAAAAAAGTGCCGAACTCCTCTTAATTGGTTCGAATTGTAAGATTGAAATGCTCAGAATAACTCAAACATTGAAAGAGTGACTTAACACAAGATATTGAAAATAAGGTAGGAGTTAATTAGCAAGGCCGCAGCAGATCGACAAAAAGCTTATACGGATAAGAAAAGAAAAGATATTGAGTATGAAGTGGGAGAAAAAGTGTTCCTAAAGGTTTCTCCTTAGAAGAAAGTATTAAGGTTTAGGCGGAAAGGAAAGCTTAGCCCCAGATTTATTGGGCCAATGGCTTACCAATTATCATTGCCTCTAGATATGAGTAAGCTTCATGATGTGTTTCACGTGACTATGCTACGGAGGTATCGATTAGATCTTTCACATGTAATTTCTCGTGAGAAAATTGAGTTGCAACCAGATCTGACATATGGAGTTAAAGAATTAAGAAACAATAAAATTTTACTGGTTAAAGTCCTTTGGAGAAATCATAGAGTTGAGGAAGCCTCTTGGGGAACTGAAAAGAAAATGAAAAAACAGTATCCAAAATTGTTCAAAAGGAATATACATTGAAAATTCGAGGATAAATTTTCTTAAGGGGAGGAATTGTAATATCCCAATTTTTGGACTAGTGACCAAAGTGAAATTTTTGAAAGTTTAGGGAGTAAAAGTATGAACTTGGAAAAGTTTAGGGACCAAACTATAATTTCCAAAAGTTATGTAAGTTAACATCGTAAATGAATAGTTTACCCCCAAGAGTGGCATTTTCGTGTTACTCAGATTTTTCGTACGAGGCTTATATTATTAGCATTTTTAGATTGAATGAAATTGTTAAGCGTGCTCAAACCAGAGTAATACAAAGATGGGTGACCTAATGGGAAGGTCCCATATTTAATATTTTGACTGATAAAAAGAATTTATTTTAAGTCAATAATATTCGAAATTGATTTTGGAGATAAGATTTCTGAGAGGAAATGTATCCGATAAAATTTCTCGGTAATTATCGGTATATCGGATCGAATTAAAATTTTAAAGACAGCTCCAAGACAATATGGAAAACTTATAAAATATTATTTTATGAGTATTTTATAACATTTGGTTGGATTCTAACTATATTTAGTTAGATGGTGATGGAATGGCAATTTTCAAGACTTGTTTAAATAAAGTTTAGTTGGAGGGCAAATTGGACATTTGCCATGGATGGCATTTTTGAAATATTTTGAAACTCTGAGGTTATTTTGGAATAATATTTACACATAGATTAAATCTTAGCCATTGATTTTTATGAGATTGAATCATGGCCATTATAAAAAAGGGCAAGATGGTAATTTCACTAATTAAATGAATATTAAATTCATTTAATTAGACACTTGGAGTAAATAGGAAAAAGATGTTAAAAAGTCATCTTATCTTCTATATGGGCTGTTCGAAACTCAACAAATAAGAAGGAAAAATAAGTTTTAAACTTTCAAGCCAAATTTTGAAGAAATCAAGGTTAGTTTCAAGCAAAGTTTATTTTGGTAAGTTGTTCTACACTTGATTCTCTTCATTTTGATAGTAATATTGCATGATAAAAGTTAATTTTGGTTCATATTTAGATGAAGATTGATTATGGAAATTGAAGTGGATGATGGAATTAGGTTTGTAGATAGTTAATTTGATCATTCAAACATGGAATTAAGGTTGAAAATGGATAAATTCCATGTTAGAGATTATAAACCCTAACCCTGAAATTTGGGAGTTTTGGTTCGAAAATTGAATGGAGGGTGGAATTGATTGATTTATGATGTTAGGGGACTTATTTTAATGATATGTTTAATAATTTCCCAAGTTGTAAATTTAGGGATCATTTCGAAATTTTGGAAAAATTAGGGGAAATTATTGTGAATTTTATTTTAGCATGGGAATCATTGAATTATGGTGAAAATAGCTTGAATTGGTGATTAGGGACCAAAATGATTTTTTTTGGAAATTCAAGGACCAATTCAGCAATTTAGTAAAAGTTAGGGATTGGTATTGAATTTATGAAAAAAGTGATAGAATTGAAGATTTAAGCATGTTATGAAAGTTGAAGATTGAAAGGTCAAGAAACAAATCAAGAGGGACCAAATTCGAAATAAAGAATTAGTGAAGGACTAAATTGAATAAAGTTTGGAAGTTAAAGGAAAATGTATAAGGATGTTAGAATTAAGTGAAAGGTTTAATTGAGCATTAATTTAATGTACAAAGGCAATATAGTGACCAAAATGCCACTTTTATAAGTTGGGGACTAAAAAGGAAATAGTCCAAAATAAATAATTAATTATGGAAATTGTTCAAACATGGGTTTGAACAATTGTTTAATGTCCAAAGTAGTCTCTAAAGACCCAGGGACTAATTCAGCAATTTGCAAAGTATTTGGGAAAATTTCTAGAAAATTTTTATATTCAAATAGTCATGTTTAAGAATTAATTTAGCAGTGTTAGATTTAAGTCGAATACGAGAATGGTAATATATATATGTTCAATTGATCTTATATAGTTCTACGAGAGATCGAAGGAGAATCAGTGATAGAAAGATAAGAACTTCGAGCAAGCTTAGTGAGGCATACTATTCATGGCCCATGTGAGTGCATCTACATACTTTAAAATGCAATTAGGAAGACTTGCAAATAGTCGACCTTAAACTAAAATGATATTGCACTATTTGTACGAAACCTGACTTATTACAACTTCAGTAGAATATGGGGTAAAGATTTTATTCTGCATAATGGCAATGGATGTCTATACATGGAATATGGATATTAAAAACAAGATAATACATTATGCATGAAAAGTTAATTTATGTTTGCTATGATCAATTATGTTGAAGTATGAGATGTAAAATGTTATTTATATGATGATCTATGCTGACCATGATTATTTATAGTAAAGTATGAAATATGAAATGTTTATGTATATGTATATGTATATGATAATATATGTTGTCATGAATAATTATGATTAAACATGAATCATGATATGCTTTTATGTTGATCTATGTTGCCCAGAATATATTTATACATGATGAAGCATGAGATATGAATAATTATTTATATGATTGATTAATATAATAGATTTATGAAAATAAATGCCCAAGTATTATGTATGAGAGTCCACGGTATGGTTGGCATGCCATAGAGTCTTAGCAGCTGCACCCTCATGTTCAAGTTATCAAAAATATATTGTGATAAAATGATTGTGTCACATACACCTTGGGGACCTACGCCCTTGGTGTGCACCCTGGGGATCCACGCCCACTGTGCTCGAGAGCACTATCGAGGTGCTTCATGTTATGGGGAGCAAAGAGCGTCCCCGAGTACGTACTCATCTTCACATTCACGTATGACACTACAGTGTCATTTCAAGATGACTCACGTACCTCGATCTCATATAGCATACTTTGGGCAATGATAAAGGAATCATGTCACGTAAATGAATCATGTTACGTATATGAAACATGCCATGAATATGAACCATGCCATGTATAAGAATTATGGCAAGTATACAAATCATGCCACGTATATGAATCATGACATGTATATGAATTATGCCAAGAATATGAATCATGTCAAGTACATGAAATATTCCAAGTGTACCAAGTATGACACATATAAGAAATATGATATGCATATGAACCATGCCATGTATACAAATTATGTTACGTATATGAATTATGACATGTACACGTATCATGTTATGTATATGAATTAAGTCATGTATATGAAAGAAAATACATATATGAATCATGCCATGTATGAAAATCATGACATGCAAATGAAATATGCCACATATGAGAATCGTGTTGCATAAATGGAATATGCCATGAATATGAATCATGTTACAGATATGAACCATGTCATGTATATAAATCATGTTATGCATGTAAATCATGTCATGTATGTGTATCATGTTGCTTATGTGAATTATGTTATGAATACAAAACATACCATTTATATGGCTTATTTTATGATGATGAAGCATTGGAATCATGAGCAAGTTAGGAACTTATGACATGTATATGAAAATCTAGTGACTGTGGAAATCTTGATAGTACTATCCTATTTTAGGTAGAGAACTTGAGTAATACTTTACTTTATGTTTGCTAAATGAAATTATTGCCTCACTAAGTAGCAAGAGGAGCTGTTAGATCGATAAATTCAAGTTAAATTAGTACTCACGGTACGCACATCGTAAATTATATGTTTGATGTCTGGTGGGCATGTACATATAAGTAGTGAATTTAAAGAGATAAATTGTTTTGAAATCTCAAGTTTATAATATGTTTATGCACTATTACAGATGTATGGATATAGAAAATGGTTTACTACAAGTAATTATATTTTCGATATAGTTAAGTTTAATTTAACCCTAATCATGTAGTAATTTTAAAATCAAGAAAGGGTTTAAGCAGGGTACATAGTTTTCTCCCTGAATTATATTTCAACAACACAATAATAAATTTTATAAAACAATTCAGGGTTAAAACTAGCTGTTATAGACTAATGTAGTTTTTAATTCAAAACCGAGAAAGGGTTAAACTACAAGAATGAATTTGATAAAAAAAATTCAAGTCAAGTTTTTCTTAACAACTCTGTAACATCTTTAGTGTGTATTTGGTCTACGAGTATACATTAAGGGTGTTACACCGGTATTATAGATTCGAGTCAGTTTTGGGATTAAATCGAATTAAATATTTTTGAAGGTGATAAAATTGTGGAAAATATTCAAAAATCATTAATCAATATATTAATGATTATGGTGAAATCAATTTTAGAAAACGAGTTTTGGAAATCGGACATTTTAGACTAGTGACCAAAATGCAAAGTTTGAAACTATTTTTAGTGATTGTTTTGTAAAGAGACAAAACTTTGAATCTTTAAGGAGCTAATTGCCCAAAAGTCTAATATTAGACTTTATCCCTTAATTGGCTATTTTTAAAGTGTTTTGGAAAATATAAATAGGTTAGGGAGAATTAATTTGGTTATTAAATCTTTTAAACAAAAAACTACGTAACTAACTTTCTCTCAAATATTTTCTCTCAAAGTCTCTCCAGCCAAACATCAATTTCTTCTTCTAAATCTTCAGGTAAATCTTTCTTTTCTTAAATCTTTTGTTTGGAAATGATTTCTTATTGTTAGTTTACCAAAACCTTATTGTTTTAAATTTATTTTCTCATCTAAATTATCCAATTAAGGGAGAAAGAATCCATTAGAGGTAAGGTTCGTTCTTCTCCTCTAATGAAAGGTTCTTTATTGAAAGTCCCAAGTTGTTGACTCTTTACAATTGTTTTCTAATGTATTTTGATAGTTTAATTAAGGAAAATTTGTTTAATTGTGTTTGGATTGATGAAATTGACATATTTTGAATTGGATCTGTTTTTTTGGGTTTATGATCAGATTAGATCAAGATTTTGATGTTTAATTGAGTTAATAACTTGGTTTTAACATTATAATCTCGAAACAAGTTGAATCTCTAATGTTTATGGTTGTTAGTTATGGGTATTTGTGAGGTTAATGGAGTTTAATCATTGCTGGAAGTAAAAGGATGTTGGGAAAGAGTTTTTAGATGTTAACTAATGAGGTTTGATGTATTGAATCATTAAATTATGGCTGGGTTAAGTTTTGGAAGTGTTTGAGGATGTTTTCGATAAGTTTCGAATGGTTTGTGAGTGGGCAACTTGTGAGTTGCGGGTAATTCTTGTTGGAAATGGTTTGAATGCATAATGATGCAGTTTCCCACTGGTTTTATGTGGTTAAAACAGGGAATAATCAAGGCGACGAAGCTTGACGTTGATTGTTGCTTGCCGGGAGCTCGATTTGCGTTGGCAAGCAAGGTGAGTTGTATCGGTGAGTGGAAACAGTTTTAAAAGCCTTTCAAAGGTTTGAAAGCATTTTGGGGAGTTTAGGTTAAGCTTGAAACACTTACCTAAGCTCAGAAGTAAGTTTCCCTCTTTTGCTCTTTAATATCAGCTTGAATATAAGCATGTGTAATTCATGTTTGGTCGTAAACATGGTTTGTTTTATTTATTGTAAATGCATGATTTTGAGTACATGTGCAGGGGTTTAAAAGTATATGAAATGCTAGTGAGCATTGGTTTTCATTCCGGTCGGGAATGGTGTTATTGCTTTCGCAATGTGATTTGCATCTGTGGTGATTTTGTATAATGCATTGTAAAACAATGAGTAAATGGTTTTGTAAATGATATATTGGCTATGTGACATGATGAGAAAGCATTCGGATATAGTTGTCATTCCATAGGATGAAGTGCACTATAATATGTTAAAAATCGATCGTGGTTAAGGGTCCTTGAGATAAGCGGTTGGCTACTCGGACTATGATGTTATCACTTGGGTTGAGTGGTCAGTTCCCCTTGTTGATGTTGATCTTGCGGTTGGCAAGGATGTTATATCATACGTTCGGCATGGTATGGGTTATGGTAGTGGTTGACTATCATGGGAGATCCGTGTATCCGATATGTAAGGTTAACGGCCAGTTACCTAGAGGTTAACGGTCGGTTACCTAAAGTTTAGCGATCGGGTAATCAAGGATAGTGGTCATCTATCCGAGGTCACTATAAATGTCAATATATGCAAGGTTATGAGTTGAACCTACTTTTTAATGCTTTGGGATTTAAGCATGGCAATATGATTTAATGCTTTGGGATTTAAGCATGAGATGACTTAATGCTTGGGATTTAAGCATGTGATTTGTAAATGTTTTTGCTTGTGGTCGATATGCATGTTTTGATTGGAATCAATGAAAATGATTTGGTCGTAAGCATGGTTTGAAAACAAATGTTTAGTTTTCAAAGGATTTTAAATGCATCATTGTTTTAAGAGCATCATCACTAAGCATGTGTGCTTACGCTCTCTTTTCCTAATGATGCAAAGCATTAAGGTTTGGGGATAGCAAAGGCAAGGTTTGAAGTGATCCAAGTGCAAGACTACTTGAGTATGAACTCGGTTTATGTTTCCGGTTAATAAGGCAATGTGTTCGCCTAGTTTTTGGAACTTGTAATCCTATTTTCCCATGGTTTTTAAGCATGTGAAGTGCTAGATTTTATGGATGGTTTGTTGTTGTTAAGCTTGTTGAGAATCCTTGCTTATGTTAGATCTAGATGTGTGATTAGGTATGCATCTAGTTGTCTTGGAATGGTTGCCATGCTTTGTTGATTCAAGCATGTTTGTTATGATGCTTTATATGTGTAAGCATGTTGTGTATGCCTTTAAAGTGTCAAATGGGAGCTTTGGTTATATGGAAAAATGATATTAGGAAGCATGCCTATAGAAAACCTTGGGTGTTTAAATGCCAAGTAATGATGTTGATTCTGTGATGTTTTGGTTAGGGTTGTACCCTAATGATGTTGTTTGAGTGTTTGGAGCATGTTGGAGTGTTATGGTTATCATCAAAGTGTGTTTAGACAGCAATTTAGGACATTACAAGTCCATGCGTATCGAAACAGGTGTCTCCATACCGTTACGGCTAGGCCATTTCAAGCATAGAGTCTCGATACGTGGGAGGGTGTTTCAATACGGGTAAGCCTTTACAGGTACAATGTTTCGATATGCGAGCAAGTGTTCCGGTACAGTCTTAAGCTTTTTTGACTAGGCGTTTCGATACGCGAGCAAGTGTTTCAGTACGAATTTAGCCACTAAAATCTAAGTTTTGGAAATTGTTAAGGCGTACCGAAACACCTGTACGCGTGCCGGTACAACTGCAGTTAATTCTGTTATTTGGAATATTTGGAAGTTTTTGTTTCTTTCATTTTTGTCCCTATGATTTGTGAATGCAATTGTATAAGCTTGGATGATCGTTTTGGCCTGAGTTTTGACAAGTAAGCGTATAATTAGACTAATTGAGGATTGGTAACCTTAATTTTTGTTTTGGTCCTTAAGTTTATCAAATTTGTATTTTAGTCCTTGAAAGGTATGTTAAGCATTTGGTTGCCTTTCCGTGGTCCGATTCCTTTGTAAGCTCACCCGATGCAAGTATGTACACTTAGGATTAATAATACGCATCTAGACAAGATAAAAAGAAAAAATGGACTAGTTTTTTGTAATCTTTCTTCGGTTTGCTTCAGGAAACCTAATGTAGTTCTCTCGATTCGGTCGGGCGTCTAGCTGGGTCGAGGGGGTTACATAACCACTGACAGCTAGTTTAGAAGGAATTGCTAAATCAGCAAGGGTGACACTTTTATTGATGGTCTACCTTCTACTGGGAAGAGCATGTTCTTTAATTACTTAGTAGTATGAAAAGCTTCTATTAATGTTTTCAGTTGCAACATATTCAAAAACTGACTAATCTCCAATATTATATTATTTTTAAATATAATAAGTATATATTTGTCAGGAAGTTGTACCTTATTAACTAGGCTGACAAACTCATCGTAAAATTTCTCCATCGATTTTACCTGTCTCAACTTTAGAAAATCAGCAAATGGGTCATCGAATCCACCTAGAGCAAATCTATCCCTGAGCAATATTAGGTATTGACTCTAGCTCAGATACATGAAATCTTCATGGTTTTGCATCAAAAATTAATGCCACTACAATGCCTTCTCTTTCAAGTAAAGCATTACCAACTGAATCTTGACATTCTCTGATATAAACTCTGGCTCAAAATTTTGTTACAGCTTTGAATGTCATCCTGTAAAATAATTTCATCGAACCGAGGACAAGAAAGCTTAAATGCCAAATTCCTCAACTGACCTTGACCCTTTGAGGTTGTCCAACTAGTTCCTTTCTCCACTTGACCATCTAATGTAAGTCTTGTAGATTCATTTTCTCCAGAAACTTACACCTCATCCACGTTCACTACTGCCACTGGGTTTGATCTCAACAGGCCTGGTCCTCCTAGCGAGACTTGGGTAGGATTCTCCAATGACATCGGTTCAATCCGCTTGCCCAAAACTACCTCCAAAATTTTCCGTAGATCTTTCCTATCTGAGATCTAAATTTCATAAATTTTACGTCAATTTTAATCTTAATGCTGCTCTTAACACGACTAATTTCATCTTGTAACTTAGAAGCTTTCTGTTTCCAAGACTGACTGCGCGTGACCGAAGCTCTGTCCACCATTGCTAAACTCTATAGCTTTGATACCCTTGTAACACAATCAACCAAGCTTATAAGAAAATTGAGATGAGAAATAGAGAAAATTAAGATGAGAAGCAGAATAGAAGAACTTAGAGAGAAAATATAATCATTTGATTCATATTTCAAAAGGTAAGATTGTCTAACAGCTTGACCAAAAGATAAAGCAACCCTAACACAGCAAATGGCACCGTATTATCTACCTACAAGCAGCCTATGAAACACAATGTTTCATTAATCTAACTAACAATGTAAACATAAAATAAAGTCAACATTAATTTAAACTTTAACTGTCATCTCTTGAACAGCTTGCTTATAATAAATCTCACACGCCATTCATCAAAACATCATCTTCATCCATGCGTTTTATTTCTTGTTTTATTCTTTGAATTCAAGATTCTATCTACATTGCTTAATCTTTTATTTTTTTTATACCAAATGATAGGAGTGCTTGTCGTGGATGTAAAATCTCTGATCAAGTTGTTTGGAACAATTATATGCGCTAGACTTAATTAAGAATGGTATGGGCAGTTTTCTTGATTTCCAAGAACAAATACTTTGGCGTTTCTTGAAAATTCTGGAAATAAAAATCAAAAGTTAAAGAAACAACATGAAGATGATAAATTAGATTTGAAACAAATAATAATTAAACTAAAAGTATTAAAAAAGACAAGTTAAAGGATAGATAAATCAAAACTAAAATTTTAGCTTTGATTATGGAGAATGACATCAATCGAGGTTGGTGAAGAAGATGTCTCTAGCATGTGGAATTGATAGACCCGCAAAACCCTCATACCCGCAATTAAATAGGCAACCTCCATGTTATGGCTCTAAATGACCCTCCTATCTGTGATTAGATAGGAAACCTGTAGTGTGAAGATTTTCCTTCGCACAAACTAGTTAAAACGTTGAAGAAAACTTCTAAGGCACAAATTTATCGACACTTGAAAATACGTACTCAAAGAATATTTTTATTAAAATATTAAATCTGAAAAATAATGAAGGAGGCATCATCCTTTCATAGGTGAAGGATGGCAAAAAAGAATGAACTACTAATGAATAAAAAATAAATAAATTAGCCTTAGAACTCTTAAAGTTGGTGGCAGCAATAGGTACTCTTGGATGAGCTTCAATCTGATGGTTGAGATGAATTTGAGAAGTCTTGGAGTAGACTGCAATAATATGGTGTCTAATCTCGTCCATTGATTTATTCTTTGATCCAACGGCTAGGATGCTTCAACATAAAGATGATTGATGGTTACCAACTTATAAAAAAACCCTAAAACATCAATTTAAATGATAATGAATACAATGGGCTAAGTTCAATTCGTCCAAAGCCTTATATATTAGCTTTTGGGCTGAATTTTACAAAATCCTATAGTAAATCTCGTATTCAATTTTCTGCATGCGTAGTCTTCAGTAAAATGGACATATCTTGAGTTGCCGATATCGAATTGATGCGCTTCAAGATGAGTTGGAAAGGTAACTTAATATCGGTCAATCCATAAGAAGACAACTCAGCCCAGAAATGCCTAGATACCATACAAAAAGTTGACGCAATTCGACTATCGTTACAGACTTCAAGAACAACTTTAACTTTTGGTCCAAAATTATTAATTTCACCCGTCTCACGCATGTATCATGTAACCCCCTTAGCCCGGTCTAGCCGACACCGGACTAAAAGGACCACATTAGGTTTGCTAAGCAAACTCGATCTAAAACCCTAAATCGAGCCCATTTTTTTCTTATCTAGATGCATTTTATTAGAGTCCTATGCGAGCTCGATACAGTGGTAAGTATTCATATTTATTAAAAACGGGAACAATTGTAAAACGTAACATTTCAAGGCCCAAAACACGAATTCCATAAATTTCTCATCAAATTTACATATTTAAGGTTACCAACCTATAATTAGTCCAATTACACACATGTGGGTCAAATCCCATTTCAATACAATCACTCGAACACAATTAATTTCATTCAATCGCGAATAGGGACCAAATTACATGATTTCCAAACTTCAACATCATCAAATAGCACAGAAACAACATGGCGTACCGATACTGGAAAGACCGTACTGATACGGGTTAACAAATTTAACGGCTAGGCGTACCGATAGACTAAGTCGCATACCGATATGGTGTGTTGAATATGCCCGTACCAGTAATGCTTTGACCCATACCGATCCCCTTCTTATTTTTTTCAAAACCCAAGATTCTAATAGCCAAAATGCATACTGATACGATACCCCACGTATCAGTACAGGTAGCTAAAATCGAAGGGGGCGTACCGATCCTCAAACCCATGTACCGAAACAAACATACAATTTTCTTAGGGCGTACCAATACGTTGGCTAAGTGTACCGGTACCCATAGCTTTATTTCAACACTTTGAGCCTCGTACAGACCCCGTGTACTGATCCAGAGGTACCCGTACCAGTACGTAGAGGCCTGTAATAACCTCTAGGTCCAATATATGAATCTTCGGCTCACTTCAGTCAAGCTTAACACTTAGCTAATCATCACCAATCATCATCAACATGATTAATCAACATAATAACATCACCAAAAGCCATCCTAGCTTATCTAGCATACTCAAGCAATCGAATCTAGAGGCATGCTTCCTAGTATACATCCAAAGCATCAATCCAACCGCAATCCAACAACTTAACACTTATTAAAAGTCCAAAGCAGCAAATATATCTTGCAACAACACGGAGTTCTTTAAACAATCCCTCCCAAAACATCAATTGACATGTTGCCATTATTACTACTCTTTAATGTCCAAACCATATTTTGAATTCAAGTCTTAGGGTTTCCTTCCTTGCCTCTTAGCTGCCTCAAACCTTAGTTTTCTGCGTTGATGAAAAAGATAGCGTAAGCACACTTGGCTTAGTGAGGGATGCTCAAACAACAACCATCATCAATGCATTTTAAACCATTTTCACTTTTCACTTACAATTATGTTTCAGAACTCTTTTAACATCATCACATTACCATGCCCTACCAAAAACCATGCACTTAACATTTTAAAACAGCATACTAAACCATATGCAACATGTGTCACGAATTCCACAGCAAAATCCCATTGCTACCCTCAATTTAAGCTTTCCCATGCATACTAGTAATGAATGGCTTAAAGAGTAAAACATGTTTAATTCACATTAAACAACATAATTCATCTTATGATACATAAACAATTATATTGGCTTCCAAGTGATCATTTACCAAGGTCCATTTACCAAAACGTAATATCAAACACACGATTCAACAAGTGTTCCCACAACATTTAACAAACAATCTACCGATAACGCAAAGCTCGCACACGGGAGTATTCAGTACATATAAACCCCTCCACCGTTGTAAGACCCGTGGTGGAGTATTTGGAACTCATAAACCCCTCAACACCACTCATCGGTACGTTGTTTAACCCACTAACGGGAGTCTTCAGTACACATAAATCCCTCAACCGTTAGGGTACTTGGATGGAGTATTCGGTACACCATATTAACCCCTCAACATCCAATACGCCTTTTTATAGTGAACTATCAATCCTATGGCCGGCCAACTATATCCGATTTCATTTTCAAACCATTTCATAACATCAATTTCCAATATAATTCATTTCAGCATCATCAACTCACTGTTTTCATATGCATCAACCAAAACCATTAAACCAATGCATCAACCTTTCCATTAAACAATGTTTATGAACATTAACAAATCGTGCATTATTCCCAAATGCATTTTCATTATTTCGAAACCAATTTCCAGCATTAAACCATGCTCAATATATGTATAAACAGTGAGTAAACAAAACATGTAAAACAAGTGCATCAAACTATCGCCAAAATTGAGTTCAAGAAAGAATTCATCCTTTACTTACTTTTGAGCTTAGATCAGCGTTTCAAGCTCATTCTAAACTCCCAAAAACAACTTTCAAACCTTTTCAAAGTTGAAAACGTGTTTCCACTCACCGACTCGCAACGCCTTGCTCGCTGATGCGACATACACCTCCAAAACGTCTGGAACTCAAGTTCAAGCTTGAGGATCAGATTCCCCTATTTTTTGTAACATCCCCTTCTCGTATCCGTACACCGGGTACGAGTAAGAAATATTACGACTTCTTTAATCAAAAATCGGGGTAATTTAAAAAAAATTTAAGAAAACTTCTCAATGGTCACCCATCCTAAAATTTCTCTAGCCCAAGAACGTTTAACTTTATTTAAAACCGAAATAACTTATTTATTCGAGTTCCAATCATAAAACAATTATCTTAGCATACAACCCATCACCTGAGTTTACTCTTAACTTTCTATCTTTCCAAAAATGCCAATTATCATGAAGCCCTACTGAACTTTAAAGGCCAATCACAACTCAAATAGGTTTAGCAAGTATACATGTCACTATAATAATCAAACCTCAATTAGGATGTCATTATTGTGATTACCTGTTGTGCTTCTCAATATTGATGCAATGTTCTTCTCACTCTTATCTTGATTTACCTACGTGTGCACAATCAAACACACGCTAAGTACGAACTTAGTGAGGCAATAAAAGAAATTAATAGCAATAATTTAAACTTTATTCGACTTCATGGCTATGTTTATATAACATGATATATATATATGCCAAAGCATCAACTTTCACATTGTATTATTAATGATTTACTACATGCTAATGTCATAAGACTTTCATGCTTGTCCATTTGTCATAATATGCCATATATGTATCATGATCACTAGACATGTATTACCATCATGTTAATCATTTATTAACATAATATAAATGGGATATAAATTTCTTACCAATATATTTGCCATTTATGCCAAAAGCTCATAAGCTTGTTCACCTATTTATCTTTTATTAACCAACAAACCATAGCCCAAATATAAGCCTATGAGGACCCTGGTGCACGAGTCAAATATGCACCGAAGTGCTAATACAAATAAGGTCGTGCCCACCATATGCACTAAGTGTCCTTTATATACACTATAGTTCTAAATCGAGTATGCAGAGTGCTGCTGGACTCTATGGCATGCCAACTATACCTTGTCCCTCAATGGCATTGTTGGGCATATATTCAAAATTTATTGCATCCATGACAATGTATATCAACATAATTTAACATTGGGCAGTTCATACTCGAAATAACATTCATAATATAACATCATATATAACTAGTGATCCATGCATTTATATTCAACTTTTGATATATTTAAAATATGTCAATCATATGCTCCATGACATAAATATAATGACAATAAAATTTGGGTAGGCTCATCGCAAGCCATCCCAATGATGTATAAAACACCAATGTGTCATGATATGTATGCAATTGCACTCACCTTGGCCACTTAACACAATGCCTCACTAATTCCTAGCTCAATCCTTTCTTTCATAGTACCTCGAACCTTCCTTGATTCGGACTTGACTTCATTAATCACATGAATAAAATAAAATATTTGTTAGATTCAAATCTAACAATACCTTAAACATGTTGTCTAATATAATCATTCGAATATAAAATTTCAAAATATTTTTCCTTTCTTCCTTGTACTGTTCAAAAACTCATTATGGTCCTTAGTGACCAATTTGAACTTCCATTAATTCTTCCGAGCTTATTAACTAACATTTGAATACAAAATGTTTCAAATTTCATTTTCTGACAGCTTGCGCTACCTTCAAAGATACAGGGCAGAATACATATTGGATCTTAATTTCCTTTATACTAAAGAAACTAGATTCGTAACAGTTCTAACGGTATAAGCCACATAAATTAATAAAATCTATAAAAATTATGAAAAATCACTGAATTTACTTCACAAACTGTCCAAGCAGAAAACTGCTCTATAATTTTTCTGACCTTTATTCGAATAAAAATTCATATCTTTTTACTCGAAATTCGAAATTATATTT
This sequence comes from Hibiscus mutabilis, assembly GCA_019671005.1. NCBI lineage: Eukaryota > Viridiplantae > Streptophyta > Magnoliopsida > Malvales > Malvaceae > Hibiscus > Hibiscus mutabilis. The sequence continues at coordinate 24,253,796 of CM033737.1, forward strand.
CGTTTGTTGGAAACGAAACTAGACGAGACTAACAATTCTTTCCAACGGTATAAATTCATCATCTAACCATTTTTTGTAGAATTTATGGCGAAATTTTAAACTTACTGCCATAAATCAATTCCAACATAACTTTCCATAAATAACTTCTAATTTGCACCAACTTCTCCCTTTTTCTCTACTTGTCAATTTAGTCCCACCACTTTACTTCAAATGACTATAATAAAGCTTGTATTCATAATATCTATTTACATCTTTCATCAAAATAGGCTCAAACCTTTACTTCTCTAATTTCTCTTGATTTGTCGAGATGGTCACCAAATTTCAAAAATAAGGATTCAAGCTTCTTAACTTTGCAAACTAGTCCTCCAATCAACATTACTACCTTAAGTCCATCATTTTAACTAAAAATTAGATTTACTCCTACATATCATCTTTGCCAAATAGACCATTCAAGTTTGGCAATTTGTCAAAATTGTCACTAATGTGATTAATCGTCGATTTAGCATTTCATTTTCATGTCTCTAACATTATTAATGATTACACATCAAATTCAATAAAAATTAGATCTGGTCCCTTAATTTTGAAGCTTGCCAAAATGGTCCATATGCATTTAACTGAGGGTTTTGCTTCCAAACAAAAAATCAAGCTTACTAGATCATTAATCCAACATCACAAACCCTAAGTTAGACTTGAATCCATAAACCCTAATCTTCTCTATGCAAACCAAAATATGTAGGGTTTAAATCTCAACTCAATAACATGATTCCAGCATCATACAAGCATGATTCTAACTTAAAATCAACCATGGATTCATAAAATCATAAAAGCCCCAACTTGTTCATAAACCCTAATTTCTTCCACATATCAAATCTCATCAACCAAGCAGGTACTCTATAAATTATTTACATCAAAAGATAGAGCTTCAAGAGTAGAACAACTTTGTATTTCGAAAGATTACCTAAAACCGAGATTTGAGGCTTAAATCGTGCTTGGAAATTTCCCTATTCTTTCTCCTCTTTCTCCATGGTTTATGGCTGGAAAAGATTAAATTTTTTTCATATTTTTACTATTAAATTACACTTGTAACTATTAAATGAGTTTTAAATTCGTTTAAATAGTGAAATTACCAATTTAGCCTTTAGATCCAATGGCTGATTTAATCTAACCCAAAATCAAGGACCAGGATGAAATCCATATATATTTCATCTTCCAAAAACGTCATCAACATTTAAAAAATATTTCAAAATTGCCATTCTTGCCAAATGACCAATTTGCCCTCCAACTAGTCTTTATTTACTAGTTTGTTTCAAAATTGCCATTCCATTATAATCTAACTAAATTAGTTCCTTCTCAATTGACCACTATTCCATAAATATCATTTTATTATTTTTCATGGCTTATGGAACAGTATCTAAAATTTCAATTCAATATGATTTCTCGATATTCAGTAAATACTTCTACTACGATTTTACCTTTAACGAGCTATCGGATCTATTCTGAAAATTCTATATTTCCATAATGTACCTCATTTCATCATCCTTCATCCAATGGCCTTGATTTAATCTTGAGCTAGTAGTTACCAACCTTGCCCTTATAATTTTCCAAAATTAAGATCTTGCCATTTTTCATCCAACGGCTCATATTTAACATGGAAAATAAACTTAAATCCAAGGGTTCATATTCTTCCAACACAAATAAAATATCTTAGACATGTAAAATGATATAATTAACCTTGATTTATCATCCTTCAAAAATATCCTAGATATTCGATTTGATCCTATTATCCGAATATTTTTCTGAACTTTATCGCTTTATAGCCATTAATACAAACTCCGTATGAAAATTTCGGGTAACACGAAAACATCATTCTTGGGGGTAAACTATTCATTTACAAGACTAAAATACAAAACTTTTGAAAATTACAATTTAGTCCCTAAACTTTTCCTAAGTTTATACTTTATCCATAAAACTTTTAAATTTTACATTTTGGTCACTAGCCAAAAATTGGGATATTACAATTCTCCCCTTAATAAAATTCGTCCTCGAATTTTCAATAAATACCTAATTCAAAAACAATGAGAACTATTTTCTCATATCTTTTTCTCTTTCCCAGATCGTTTTTTCGACTTCATGATTTCGCCAAAGAACTTTAACAAGCAAGATCATATTATTCCTTTGTTCTTTGATTCCATGTGCCAAAACCTTTACTGATTCTTCCTCGTAAATCAAACCCGGTTGAATCTCTACTCCTTCCGGGTAATGATATGTAAAGGATCTGTTCGATACTTCTTGAGCATCGATACATGAAATATATTGTGAATCTTGTCCATTTTCGGAGGTAAGGCTAGCTAATAAGCCACCAGATCAACTCTTTTCGGAATCTTATATAGTCCAATAACTCTCGGACTCAGTTTCCCTTTTTTTCCTAACCATAACAACTCTTTCTAAGGTGAAACTTTTACGAAATACTTTATCCTTAACTTCATATTAAATATCTTTTTCTTTCAAAATCAGTAGATAATATCCACCATTCTAAAGCAATTCTAGATTGCTTCGAACTATTCTTAATTTATTCTCCACATCCTGAACTGAATCAAATCAAATTCAATCACCTCTTAGTTCTCTTTTTAACTCATTATCGTTAGGGATATAAATTACCCTTCGATAATATGAACATTCTTTAGACTAAACATCGATACCTTTAATTTTTTCCTTTTCATCTTACTAAATTCTTTACAGACATATCTTATCTTTCATTTGTAAATCTTTGATCCGATTTGTCAAAGTAGGCTTGAGCTGAAGTTGTGTAATCAATACACTATTTTCCTCCAAAGATAATTGGGCATTTAATACTTATAAGCCAAAGAATGATTTTTGGCTAAATACATCAACTACTACATTAGCCTTATTACATCAATACACATCCTAACCTATTATGGGACGTATTATTGAATAAGGTAGAATCATTACTAGATTCATAGTGCACTAATACTAGTGCTACTATCAAATCTTCTTCTACTGGTAATAATATAATCGTAATTTAATATTAGAGGAATATTACTGCTTCTTTTGACTAACATCACTAGAGCTTTCTAAGGTGATATACTGGGTCGTATACAACCTGAATCCAATGATTCTTACAACTAGGCTTTAGCTTTCTCAATCTAGTAAGAGCCATTATGTAGGGTGCAATCGATATAGGTCCGATATTGGATTAAAATCCAATCCTAAACTTAGACTCTCGATTAAGCATCAAGCCTGACAGCTCCTCTTGGGCAACCCATTTAAAACTCACAAACAATAGGAATACTTTTTCAGCTTACCCTTAATGCTCGGTATCCATAGCATAAGTTAAATAATTTTCACATTAGTAACAAATTCCAATAAAAACTCTATATGCTTATGCATGCCAATTATCACAACTCCCACATGATTGTTTTTATGGTTTTCTTGAATCTCCAACATTAATTATAAATGTCAGAGAGTTATTAATTTTCCTTGTCTTGATCTCTTAGCATAACTATGTAATAAATTCATCTTGATATCTTTTCCGGGAATCCTCACCACTTTTTAGAAGTGGTGAAATACATAATGATTCACTATTCCTATTTACGAGCTGTGACCTCATTTAGATATTTTCTCATTCTGAACCCTTTTGCATTGCATTTGGCATAATTTACTGCTTCATAGAATTTTGAAATACATAGGGCAGTCAGTACTTTTTTGTACCTGACCTCTAGCCCTCTATGAGCTGTCATAACATGCTCTCTTTCTGTCTGTAGGAAGCAATTTAGAAGCAAATCAGCTCAGATTATTAAACTTGCACTCATACCCGTAAATAATCTAATTGCCCTAATAAAGATGCAAGAAACTCCGTTGCATCTCTAGGATAAACTGTGTTACGGAACCCTCAAAGAAAGAACTTCTAGCTAATAGACTTTTGAATATGTACCGCAACATTACTTTATCAAATACGAGCCTAATCCTTTCAGATGAGATAATACTTTTTCTTTGAGTCTCCTCCGATCATCAATACTGAGTTCCTTCAACATAACTTTTATATCATTAAACCATAGATTAACAATCATAAGATCTCCATTAATATCTCTCTCAAAATCTAGTGTGTCAAAACTCTTAATTCTTTTGCAATCGGTTCCTAAGCAGGCTGATTCATGATCGCATCTAATGTCTGGAAGAAAAACTCTTAATCTAGAATATGCATATCATGTTACTTTGGTGCCTCTGCACCATGCTAAGCTGAGGGTAGAATATTATCATTAACCTTATCATGCTCGTGAATCTTTTATTGATTCACTAGCCTAACACCTAACACGATTCTTTTACTCGCATACATTGGAATTTAACATTATTATCACAATGAAGTAAGCAATTGCATCCATTCAAACAAGTAAATCATCAGTAATTCTGACATCATAGTGGCATGTATACACTTTTGACCTTTACCATACTTCGTTTAACTCCAGAACCGGCTAAACCTATAGCTCTGATACCAATAAATGTAACATCCCCTTCTCGTATCCATACACCGAATACGAGTCGGAAATATTACAACTTCTTTAATAAAAAATTGGGGTAATTTAAAAATTTTTTAGGAAAACTTCTCAATAGTCACCCATCCTAAAATTTTTCTAGCCCAAGCACGCTTAACTTTATTTAAAACTGAAATAAATTATTTATTCGAGTTCCAATCATAAATCAATCATCTTAGCATACAACTCATCACCTGAGTTTACTCTTAACTTTGTATCTTTCCATAAACATCAATTATCATGAAACCCTACCGAACTTTAAAGGCCAATCACAACTCAAATAGGTTTAGCAAGTATACATTACACTATAACAATCAAACTTCAATTAGGATGTCATTATTGTTATTACCTGTTGATCTTTCCAATATTGATGCAATGCTCTTCTCACTTTTATCTTGATTTACCTACGTGTGCACAATCAAACACACACTAAGTACGAACTTAGTGAGGCAATAAAGAAAATTAATAACAATAATTTAAACTTTATTCGACTTCATGGCTATGTTTATATAACATGATATATATATGCCAAAGCATCAACTTTCACATTTCATTAGAAATGATTTACTACATGCTATTGTCATAAGACTTTCACGCTTGTCCATTTGTCATAATATGCCATATGTACATAAATGCATCATGATCACTAGACATGTATTACCATCATGTTAATCATATATTAACATAATATAAACCAGATATAAATTTCTTACCAATATACTTGCCATTTATTCCAAAAGCTCATAAGCTTGTTCACTTGTTTATCTTTTATTAACCAATAAACCATAGTCCAAATATAAGCCTATGATGACCCTAGGTACACGAGTCAAATATGCACCGAAGTGCTAATACACATAAGGTCGTGCCCACCATATGCACTAAGTATCCTTTATATACACTATAGTGCTAAACTGAGTATGCAGTGTCCTGCTGGACTCTATGGCATGCCAACTATACCATGTCCCTCAATGACATACTTGGGCATATATTCTATATTTATTTCATCCATGGAAATGTATATCAACATAATTTAACATTGTGCAGTTCATACCCGAAATAACATTCATAATATAACATCATATATAACTAGTGATCCATGCATTTATATTCATCTTTTGACATATTTAAAATATGTCAATCATATGCTCCATGACATAAATATAATGACAATAAAATTTGGGTAAGCTCATCGCAAGCCATCACAATGATGTATAAAACACCAATATGTCATGATATGTATGCAGTTGCACTCAACTTGGCCACTTAACACAATGCCTCACTAATTCCTAGCTCGATCCTTTCTTTCATAGTACCTCGAACCTTCTTTGATTCAAACTTGACTCCATTAATCACATGAATAAAATAAAATATTTGTTAGATTCAAATCTAACAATACCTTAAACATGTTGTCTAATATAGTCATTCGAATATAAAATTTCCAAATATTTTTCCTTTCTTCTTTGTACTGTTCAAAAACTCATTATGGTCCTTAGTGACCAATTTGAACTTCCATTAATTCTTCCAAGCTTGCTAACTAACATTTCAATACAAAATGTTTCAAATTTCATTTTCTGACAGCTTGCGCTACCTTCAAAGATTTACTTATACAAGGTAGAAATCATATTGGATCTTAATTTCCTTTATACTAAAGAAACTAGATTTGATAACGGTTCTAACGGTATTAGCCTCATAAATTAATAAAATCTAAAAAAATTATGAAAAATCACTGAATTCACGTCACAGACTGTCTGGGCAGAAAACTGCTCTATAATTTTTTTTACCTTTATTCGAATAAAAATTCATATCTTTTTAACTCGGAATTTGAAATCAGTTTCCATTTGTTGGAAACGAAACTAGACTAACAAATTTTTCCAACGTATAAAATTCATCATCTAACAATTTTTTTTAGAATTTATGGCGAAATTTTAAACATACTGCCATGAATCAATTTCAGCATAACTTTCCATAAATAACTTCTAATTTACACAAACTTCTCCCTATTTCTCTACTTGTCAATTTAGTCCCATCACTTTACTTCAAATGACCAGAATAAAGCTTGTATTCATATGTTCTATTTACATCCTCCATCAAAATAGGCTCAAACCTTTACTTCTCTAATTTATCTTGATTTGTCGAGATGGTCACCAAATTTCAAATATAAGGATTCAAGCTTCTTAACTTTGCAAATTAGTCCTCCAATCAACATTACTACCTTAATTCCATCATTTTAACTAAAAATCAAATTTACTCCTTCTACATATCCTATTTGGCAAATAGACCATTCAAGTTTGACAATTTGTCAAAATGGTCACTAATGTGATTAATCGTCGGTTTAACATTTCATTTTCATGTCTCTAACATTATTAATAATATAAATACATATCAAATTCAATAAAAAAATTAGATCTGGTCCCTTAATTTTGAAGCTTGCCGAAATGGTCCCTATGCATTTAACTTAGGGTTTTGCTTCCAAACAAAAAATCAAGCTTATTAGATCATTAATCCAACATCACAAACCCTAAGTTAGACTTGAATCCATAAACCCTAATATTCTCTATGCAAACCAAAATATGTAGGGTTTAAATCCCAACTTAATAACATGATTCCAACATCATACAAGCATGATCCTAACTTAAAATCAACCATGTATTCATAAAATCATAAAAGCCCCAATTTGTTCATAAACCCTAATTTCTTCCATATATCAAATCTCATCAACCAAGCAAGCATTCTATAAATTATTTACATCAAAAGATAGAGCTCGAAGAGTAGAACAACTTTGTATTTCGAAGGATTACCTAAAAACTGAGATTCGGGGCTTAAATCGAGCTTGGAAATTTCCCTCTTCTTTATCCTCTTTCTTCATGGTTTATGGCTAGAAAAGGTGAACATTGTTTTCATCTTTTTACTATTAAATTACACTTGTAACTATTAAATGAATTTTAAATTCATTTAAATAGTGAAATTACCAATTTAGCCTTTAAATCCAATGGCTAATTTAATCTCATACAAAATCAAGGGCCAAGATGAAATCCATATATGTTTCATCTTCCAAAAATGTCCTCAACATTTCAAAAATATTTCAAAATTGCCATTCTAGCCAAATGACCAATTTGCCCTCCAACTAGTCTTTTATTTACTAGTTTGTTTCAAAATTGTCATTCCATTATAATCTAACTAAATTAGTTCCTTCTCAACTGACCACTATTCCATAAATATCATTTTATGATTTTCCATGGCTTATGGAATAGTCTATGAAATTTCAATTCAGTCTGATTTCCCGATATTCACTAAATACTTCTACTACGATTTTACCTTTAACGAGCTATCGGATCTATTCCAAAAATTCTATATTTCCATAATGTACCTCATGTCATCATCCTTCATCCAATGGCCTAGGTTTAATATTGAGCTAGTAGTTACCAACGTTGCCCTTATAATTTTTCAAAATTAAGATCTTGCCATTTTTCATCCAATGGCTCATATTTAACATGGAAAGTCAACTTAAATCCTAGGGTTCATATTCTTCCAACACAAAGAAAATATCTTAGACATGTAAAATGACATAATTAACCTTGCCTTATCATCCTTCAAAATACCCTGGATATTCGACTCGATCCGATTATCTGAATATTTTTCTAAACTTTATCGCTTTATAGCCATTAATACAAACACCGTACGAAAAATCCGGGTAACATGAAAACATCATTATTGGGGGTAAACTATTCATTTACGGGACTAAAATACATAACTTTTGAAAATTACAATTTAGTCCCTGAACTTTTCCTAAATTTATACTTTATCCACAAAACTTTCAAAATTTACATATTGGTCACTAGCCAAAAATTGGGATATTACACTTTTAATCACATAAAACAGAGGTGCATTGAATCAAAATGCAATCAACATCATAGCAACACTAAGCCTCAACATCTCTTACCCAAAACTACTCCACAACTCCCAAAACTAACAAACCCTTTCCAAACTTTACCCAGCCACGAACAAACGTTTCAACATTTCAATTAACATCAATTATCATCTCAAAACATTTCTCAAACATCCTTATATCTCCAACATGCAATTAACCACCACAACTCCTCAAAAACACTTAACTAACAACCTAGAAAATTAGATATTCATATAGCTTCGGGATTCCAATGTTAAAACCAATTATCAACATTATTAAACATCAAAATTATGATTATAACTCGTTAAGAACCTAGCAAAACAGATTCAAAACAGAAATCTCTTGTTCTCATCAATTAAACCTTGATTTAAGCAATTTCCACAATTAACCCATCAAAACTTATTAGAAAACAATAAACAAGGATCAAATACTTGGGAATTTCATTAAAGAACCATTCATTAGTGGAGAAGAACGAATCTTACCTCTAATGAGTGATTTCCCTCTCAATTGGATGTTTTAGATCTTGAAAACAAAGAAATTAAACAAGGTTTTACAAAGAAACAATTAATGAATCAATTAGGAAACTCAAACTCAAGAAATCAAGAGTGTTGCCTCAGATTTTAGATGTAAAAGGTGAGTGTTTTGCTGAAGATTTTTGAGAGAAAAGTTTAGGAGAAAAGTTACATAGGTTTTTGGTTTAAAGAAAATAACTACCTTTTCATTAATTCCCTTTTAATTACCCAATTAAAACACTTTTAAAATAATCCTAAATGAAAGGAAATTCTGATATTAAAGTTTGGTAAAATAGTTCCTTAAAGATTCTAAATTTTGACCCATTTTCAAAATAGTCACTAAAAATAGTTTTCAATCTTTACATTTTGCTCACTACCAAAATGTCCAATTTCCAAAACCCATTTTCCAAAATTGACTTTACCAAAAATATCCATGGATTAAATAATGATTTTTAAATATTTTCTCGTATTTTCTCACACCAAAATTATTTGTTCATATTTAAATCCCGAATCCGACTCGAATTTCTAATCCCGATCCACTGGACCGTCTAAACCGTCGAAGTTATGTCCGAGCGTGTCCAGTTCCTAAAGAAACTTGGATTAACCATTGATGATATCCAACGAATACCCTTTTAATGCTTTGTTGTAGTGTAAATACTACACAAATGTGTGGCTTCTCACGCCAATAATCTGTTTTCTCTTGTTAATATAGGATTGGAAGTTGGAGAATAAGTCATCGGACATATTCATCCCGAATATCAGCAATGATACAACTGGAGGAAGCAACTTCAATACTCTGAATTGAAAATCGCCTCTAGTTTCATTATAAATATTCGTATAATATTTATAATTCAGGTTATAATTGATATTATAAATATATTTTAATAATATTTTATACTTCAATTTATAATTAATATATTTTTCCAAAATAAAGTAAATAAATTTCAACAATAGTCTAATCTAAATATTATTTTTGTCAAAAATAAGTCAAATATTTAATTTGGTTTAGTGGTTGGGTATTTGGTTTAATTTCAAGAGATATAAGTTCAAATCCTATTTTTTTCTATAATTTCAAGCATTTCTCACTTGTTTTATCGTTTTGTTACAAATCGAAAACGTTAGTAACTTTCAATTAATTCGCCGGGAAGCAAATTCGCCTGAATATTATCTCGCTAAACTTCCAAACAATGTTGACGGCTCACTGCTCATTTTCGAGGGCGAATCACTTTTGCTCACTGTTATTCTCTTTAAAGATAGACATGGCCCTCCTCATTTGAGGATGCCCGCACATTGATGTAACGGCTTTGGTCTCATTTACAATTCAAAAAAAAAAAAAAAAATTTGTAGCGACTGAAATGTAAGTTTTCAAATTTGGTGAAAAAGAAAACTCACTCAAATTTCAGTGACCATTAATGTAGTTTGCCCTTAAATCTATAACGTCCAACATCAATGATAAATTATTATTATTATTATTATTATTATTATTATTATTCCATAAAAATTGTTTTTTATTGATTTTTTGGTCAAATTTTTTCAACTTTGACCTATGATTATTTAAAATTTATTATTTATAAAAATATAAAAGATATATTTTAAAAACTTTCAATCAAGTAGATTTTAAATATGTATTTTTATAAATTTTAATTATTTAAAATATTTAATATAATTATAGTCAAATTTTAAAAATTTTTACTTTTAAAATGTAATAAGAGACAATATTTGTGAAACAAAATTATTATTATTATTATTTTAAAAGAAGTAAAAAGGTTCTAGGTATTTGTGTAGTTCGAAAAAAAAAATTGGTGAAACAGACATTAGATTTGCTCTCAGGGTTAAAAAAGAGTCACTTGGACAATTTGGGGTTCATAGGTCATTGGTGACATTGATCAATGGTTAATTTAAAGTTTACATGCTAAATTAATATTTTATCTAAATTATAGGGGTTAATATAAAAACTTTTTTGGCCCATCAAACTAATAATATTTAAGTATTGACCAAAATCCAACAAGTGATATTAGTAAAAAAGCAGATGATGTCCTAAAATATTCAAGTTTAATCATAATATTTACAAAATATATGTACAGACTTCTAATTACCTTTAGACTATTCAAAAAAAATATCAATAACTAAATTTTATAAAGCATAAAGGAAGTGACTTAAGATGTTTTTCTAATTTGGTGATAAATTTGAATATTTATGAAAAAAGTGACCACTTCTGAAATTTATCCTACTCTAAGAAGGAAATTAAAGAGAAAAAAGTGTGTTCTCAAAGGAGAGATGTGGGGTGTTTTCTCAAGACTCAATACAGAAGAGGGAAAGTAAGGCAGCAAACGCCGCAGCGTTCGGCCTGGGTTATCTCCATTTGTCCCTGCAGTTTCGAGGTAAGCCAAAGCCTTCCCCTTCACATTTCCTTTTGGAATGAAATCATCAGCACTTCTCAGAAGGCAAAAACTCTTAAAAATCATAAAAAATCCTTCCATCTTTCATCCATGGTGCCCGAAAGACATAACCCTTCAATACCCATATGCTCTGATTCAAAACCCTTTCAGTTTTTTAGGGGATTCTCGATATTCATCTCAATCCACCAAGTTCCCCGAGTACTAGATGCCGTCGGTCACTTGGGGTGTTGTTCAGGGCAGGAAAGAAAAGCTAGTTAACCGTGTCAAAATCTGTGATTATCTCAAGACTTCAGGAATAATCCCTGATGAATTAGAGAATCTAGAATTACCCTCTACCGTCGAAGTTATGTCTGAGCGTGTCCAGTTTCTACAGAAACTTGGATTAACCATTGATGATATCAACGAATACCCTTTAATGCTTGGTTGTAGTATGCGTAAGAACATGATACCTGTCTTAGGTTACTTGGAAAAAATCGGCATCCCCAAGCTGAAACTAGGGGAGTTTGTTAAGAACTATCCGCAGGTGTTGCACACAAGTGTGGTTGTTGAGCTTGCCCCTGTTATTAAGTTTCTTAGGGGGCTTGATGTTGAGAAGCAGGATATCGGTACGTTCTACAGAAGTATCCGGAATTGTTGGGGTTTAAGCTTGAAGGGACTATGAGTACTTCGGTTGCTTACTTAGTGAGCATTGGGGTTAGTCCTAGAGATATTGGTCCTATGGTGACACAATACCCGTATTTTCTAGGGATGAGAGTTGAGACTGTGATTAAGCCTCTAGTGGATTACTTGGTTTTGTTGGGATTGCCGAAGAAGATTTTGGCTAGAATGTTGGAGAAACGGGCATACATACTTGGTTATGATCTTGAAGAAACTGTTAAGCCAAATGTTGATTGTTTGATTAGTTTTGGAATACGGAAGGAAGCGATTGCTTCGGTTATTGCACAGTATCCGCAAATCCTTGGGTTACCTCTGAAAGCTAAGTTGTCTACACAGCAGTATTTCTTCAATCTGAAGCTCAAGATTGACCCAGATGGGTTTGCTCAAATTATCAAGAAGATGCCACAAATTGCAATCCTAAAGCAACATGTTCTTATGAAGCCTATAGAGTTTCTTTCGGGACGGGGACTTCCATTAGAGGATGCGGCGAAGATGGTTATGAAATGTCCCCAGTTGGTTGCACTACGAGTTGAACTCATGAAGAAAAGCTATTATTACTTCAAAACTGAGATGGGGAGGCCGGTTAAAGAGCTTGTGGAGTTTCCTGAGTACTTTACTTACAGCTTGGAATCCAGGATCAAACCGAGGTATACCAAGTTACAAAGCAAGGGAATCAGGTGCTCATTGAATTGGTTTCTGAACTGTAGTGACCAGAGATTTGAAGAGAGATTGCAGGGTGATTATATTGAATCAGAAAGCCTAGGACCAACATTTTGTATGGGTGGGAAACTAGAGCTACCCGGAAATGACGTTGTGTCTGATGAGGAAGATGAGGGTGATAATGAAGTACTTTACAGACGTACGGTTTCTCTGTAGTATTTTTTTTCAGTACATTAATGAATCAACTTCGATATAAACTGCTATATCTCTAGTCCATCTTTATCTTTGTGCCTCTACTTCTGTTCTTAGTATCTGTTTCATTTGGATTTTCTCCCTATTTTCTGTTACAATTAGTGTTTGCTCAAGCTCATCCACGCTTGCCTGCAGTTGCATGGATTGACTGTCATGTAGTGCGTGTACAAAAGTGTATCATCACATGCAGGCTCGTGCTATAGACTAATACATTCATGTAGACTTATCTCGATGAAATTGGTTTCTAAGAGCTGTTCTCTTTGCTATTAATTTCTTCGTTTGCTTGTATGATTGGGTTTTGTAACTTTCTCCTTTAACAGAATTGAAGCTTTGATTGATTAAATCAGAAATCAGCAACGAGTATTTATGGAAAACCCAGGTGAGCTTCCTTGAATGCTTAAGGACTTTTCTATAGCAAAACTTGGAAAGCATATGAACATTCTACTGAAATCTTTTTATGGTTCTTTCATTTTACCACATATTCGGACTTAAGTTGTAGAAACTGGTTCTAAGCCTTTTAGTGTGTGAAGAAAGTTTCCCGTAGTGATTGCGGCATCAATTTTCGATTCTTTGAGTTAAATTTCCTTGCATAGAGCTGCTTGTGAGTGCACAGTGCTTGATATTTGAAGTTGCCTATTCAAATTGAGGACTGGTCGTATAGGAAGTTTTGCAAATTTGTATGCACATTATTGATGAATGAATAACTACAGCATCCTTTTTTATAAAAAAAAAGTGTATGAAAAAAACTAGTAGAATAATACAGTCGAGATGTTATAATTTTCCCACAATAGAACTGCCTTTTGACTTACGTCATGTTTCCGACATTTACGTCGTTTTGAACTCTTCGGTGACAGCTGGCAATATGGGAGCCATATTTATGGCTGTAAACATGGCTGCTGTTCCAGTAGAAAAATAAGGATGTAGCCTGAAACAGAAGCAAGCGAGTTATAAGCCTGATTAAAATTATCAGTCTTGTATATATGTGGGAGTGATCTGATGATCCAAAATTTAAAAGTGAAGCTGAGAAATCCCTCATTGAGCTACAACAGTCGCTTGAATGGCTACTGAGTAACATTTCAGTCATTGCAGTGCCTTTGGTTGCATTCTTCCCGAGTAAGGCAAATTCTCTTGTGGGGGTATGGATATCTTTCACTATCATTTACTAATTAATAATTATAACTGAAATCGATATGATAGAATAATCTCTCATTCAAATCTGATAAAAACTTCACTGTCAAAAGAGTAATAAGATCCATGCTATCAGATACTGTTGAGTGGTGGAACAGAAACATTTATACTCCTTATTGTTTGTGGAGTAATCAATAAAGACACACTTTGTAGATCCAGGATCAAGTTTGTTTTCAATTATGTGAATAGACATGGACAAAGGTTAAACATCCAAATACTTTTGGCGACAAATTGAATTATAAGAGTCGAACATGAGGTGTTTCAAATTTACGGACTCGAAATGGTAACATATTGATGAGATATGCAGAAGTAACGATAGCTTCTTCCCATATGTATTTTGGTATGTTGGTAGACAACATAATGGAACAAAGCTACTTCCAACAAAAGGCTATTTTTTCTCTCATCGATCTCATTTTGTCGTAGAGTATTGACAATATGAACTTACTTGGACAATCACATGTTTGTATATGTATTCTTTCAAGATAGTAGAAATATTCTCTAGCATAATCAAACTTTAGGATTTGAATTTTGGAACCTTTTGAACCATATAATTGAAGGCTTGAAATATTATTTAAATTTCATGTTTCTCTTTATAAGAAATATTCAAGTAAGTCTTGTATGATCATCAACAAAACTCACAAATTATTGTGCTCCATTAATGTTTTTTATTCGTGAAGGTCTTCAAATATCACTATAAATAAAAGAAAAAATTTTGATGGATGGGATAAAATTTTTTGATAGATTGATTTAGTATGTTTTGCAAATTGACAAATATCACAGTTACAAAATTTTAAATTTTTATTGACGAAATAACTGGGAACAATCTTTTCAGGTATAGAAATTAGGATGACTTAACCAATAGTGTCGCAACAGGATTTCACTATCCTTATTAATACTTGCACCGGAGTTGAACTGATTTGAAAGAGAAACAGAATTCGTAGCAGCTACTAGGGCCGTCCATATTCGGTTGACTGAAGAGGTAAAATCATGACATATTTCAGCTCCGCATTGATAATAGTTTATTAATATTTATAACTCTGTCATTTGAATTGTAACTATAATTTATGATATATACACTTTTAATTTTATGATAATTTAATATTTATAACATGTGTAACATAATTGGTCACTTAATTTCGTATTATACTTTATAATAACATACATTGTCTATATGTACTCACAATTGCAGATTTTAATACAGTAATTTCTAACCTGGACAACATATGTTTCCTAACAAATGTATTACCTTATGAGCTAAAACATTTACTATCATATAACAAGTATTCTACAACAATCTCGTCCATCAACTATTTCCATATAGGATCAAAGCGGTCTTCGCCATATCAATCATGACTGGACCCATCAATGGTCACATATACAAACACAATCAAATGACATAGATCAATTATTAATGAACAACATGGAAATTACATGTAATGAGAATCGAATATACCTATTTCTAACTGATCCTCTTCAAACTTAAGTGAAGAAATTGAATAATTTATTTATGATTAGAAAATAACAAAATACATAAATATACGAAAACAAGCATAAAGCAAACAAATTACAAACTTCCACTCAAACAATGATATCCTCAAATGATATAACCCCAGCACCGATTCAACTAAAGTACAATTCCTTGATTTTAGCAGTTGGGCTATGTATAGCTCGTTTATAGGCTCATTTATAGGCTCGTTTATAAGCTCATTTATTGGCTCGTTTATAAGCTAGTTTATAGGATTAAAATGCTTGTGGATGTATCAATATATTACTTTCTGTTGTTGCTAAGAATGTTATATAGTTTCATGTTAAAATTTAAGTTTTATTTTAGGAAAATACTTTGATACACAACCTTGTGTACACAAGCTGTAGCGACTATTTTTTCGAGTGTCGAAGCCGCTGCGGAAAATTAAAATAATCGTGTTTGGGGGAAAGTTCCCCACTTTTATTGAAAAATTATTAAAAAGGGAATATTTTAGGAAAAACTCATATTTTAAAAATGGAGTCGCCACTGGTCACTTGGATTAGGTAGACCGGACACCGAAAATAAAACTCAAGATTTAATAGCATTTGAGTTCAGGAGTTGGTTATGGATGGGGAAGGGTTAGTACCCCACACCGCCCAAAATTGGTACTAAATAGATTTGTATCGTATTGATAAAGAAAAATAAAAATTTGATTTAATTTAATTATTAATTCCTAAAATGCATGGTTCGGATATAATTTTGCCTCGATTCATGGTACCAAAGGAGATGACACCCGGAGACCGGGATGACACTCCCACTAGAATATCGGGATAAAAGGCCTAAGACTACGATATAAACATGATAAGTTAAAAACATGAAATATAAAATGTAAACGAACATTGAATAAAAAACAACTACAAATAAGTAAATATAATTGAAATGAAACATTCATTCATGTATAAATATGATACATACAACATATAATACTTAATATACATAAATATACCCAAAAATAAAATAATGTAAAATATATACATATAATATAAATTACATAAACAACATAACATGTAACATATAATATAATACATAATATACATTATTAATTAGTATATACATAACATAAATATATAAAATAATACATGAATGTATACATATTAAATATAATATATAGTACATATAATAAACATAACATAAACATATATAAACAAAATAATCAACTAAAAACAATATTAGCAACATAATTCGAATAAAAACAACATTAAAAAACATAAAAAAACAAATAGCATATGTCGAACAAGTAAATAAATATACGAAAAAAATATAATAGAAACATACAAAATAAATCAGAATTAAATATATAAACAATTAACAAAAATACAAACTAAAGACTGAAATGAAATTAAATATAAAGAACGGGGACTAAAATGAAATTAACCCACAAGAAAATAGTTTTAAATTAACAGAAAAAGGACCTAATTGGAATAATGAAAAAAGAAAGAGGATTAGATATGTAATTAGCCCTTAAAAGGAGATGAAACAAAATTAATGACTAAATTAAAAATTGATCTAAAGTTATAGGGTCTGTTTGTATAATTTACCCATACGGCAGACTAGCTTTGAAAATTAAAAAGGGCGGAGAGACTTATGAAGTAATTTACCCATTCTAAAGTTGATTTCATTAGATCTGGGGATGGAATTGAAATTTCTGTAAAACATTCAGGGACCAAAGACATAATTATACCATGCAAAAACCCTTATCATGCTATTAACCTGGGGCGGAAGGATCAAAAATGAAATAAACCACTTTAAAAATTAAACCGGTCTATATATAGACCCCTTTAGTGCGAGTTTCTGCTTTTGGCCATTTTCAATTTTTGTTTCCGAAAATAAATCCTCCCCTCTTATTTTATCCCAAAGCCGAACCCAAAAAACCTTTGAAAAAACCATCATCGACCGCCATAGTTTCTAGAAATTGGCGATAGTCCAGCTACTCCGACCACCGCTAATCAGTGCCAATAAGACAAAAAGCCACCCTTTTTTTAAAGAACCATCGGATCAAAAACCTTCCTTTTTGTTAGATTCGAACCAAAAAAACTTTAAGCCCCCTTTTCTAAAAGCAGAACGCAAGAGCCCTCACCGGTTCACCCTAATCGGCCAAAGGCGAGGGCTTGTCACCGGCGAAGAGTCATCACGGTGGTGGGGGTAAATCCTCTTCTTTTATTTTTTTTATTCTTTTAAGATTTTTCATCACAAGGTGGTGGAGGTAAATCCTAAGTTTTTTTTTTTTTTTTTTATTCTTTTATATATTTTTACATGCATGCTTATTTTTCTGATTTTGCATGTTGTTTGGTGGCATATATATATAACCCATTAATAATAATAATAATAATATATAAATATTAATAATTTGGACTTTAAATAACAATACATTTTATATACTATACACACATACAATACATCTAAATAATATACACATACAATAAAAATATATACAATACCCATATATTACATACACATAATATAGACATGACATATTAAAGGCATACTTCATAATAATAATATTAATTACAATAATACAAATATATGAAACATATACATACTAACACTAATACATATACATAGACTCGTATACATAGGCATCAATACTAACACATAAATAATGATTATTATAATTAATATAATATTTACAAACCCGGTCAAAATGAGTGATTACAACTGCCCCTCTTTGATTGTTCTTGTGAAACAAGAACAAAGCAAAGACCAAAAAGCACTCATTTTTGTCCTACTTCCTTGTCCTCGGCTCTGGAATCACGAACTCAACTTGAACTTTTCGCTCTTCCTCGGCCATATCTTCAAGCTTCGATCTCTTCAATGCCCCAATTTGTACTCTTCTTGACATTTAAAAGGAAAGCTTGACATCATGCCCGAAGGTCTTACTGATGGCCTGAAGGTCTTATCACCATATCCGAAGGACTTATCATCATGCCCGAAGGACTTACTGATAGCCCGAAGGACTTAATATCTAGATTCATGCCGAAAATGGCTACCAATCTCCCTTAAAATCTGGATTCATGCCGAAAATGGCTACCAAATATCCCTAAATAATGATGCCCCAGCTTAAACCAGTCCTAACATCACAATAAGGTTAGCATCATGCCCGAAGGACTTACTGATGGCCCGAAATACTTATCACCATTCTCGAGGGACTTACCAGTGGCCCGAAGGACTTATCATCATGCTCGAAGGACTTACTAATGGCCCAAAGGACTTAAAAACTGGATTCACGCCAAAAATGGCTACCAATCTCCCTTAAAATCTAGATTCACGCCGAAAACGGCAACCAATATAAATCTTCAATAAAATCTACTTCTTCAACATCAAATTCTTTGCTAATCTTCAAATGTCTGTTCAAAATAAAATACTTTTAAATTAGCATGCTCCTATTTATATGATACATGCAATATGGTACTTTTTCTTTTCTTTTTCTCTTTCTTTCTGTTTCTCTCTCTTTCTTTTTTCTTCTTCTTCATTCTTCTTTTCATTCTTTGACTTTCTTTTTCTTCTTCTTTTCTTCTTTTTTTCTTCTCTTTTCTCTTTTTTTTATCTTTCTTTCTTTTTCAATCTATTTTAAAATCCTATTCCCCGAAAGGTCATTCTTCAGATTTCTTCACCTCATTTCTTTGCAGTATGCACTTTAATCTTCAATTCATCAATCAATTAAATACCCACGCTCTTATCTCTCTTGCACGAGTAACTCTCTTCTTCTTCTTTGGGGTCTCTACCCACTTTGCAAATCTTTCTTCTAGTCCTTACTCTACCCTTTGGTAGGGATTTTCATCATTCTTCTCACTTCAACATTGCCCCCATCATTCTCTGGGCTCAAATATCTTTAAATTCTTGACCCAACATTTAGAGTCTTGATCTGTCTCATCATTTGGGCGGGCAAAGTGCCCCCACTCCCTGAACTCATTCGTATGCAACATTTTGGGGAAACCAACTCTAGGTCCTTATACCTTATTTGTCTTGCATTCTTATCATCCTTTTTCTATTCTGGCTCAACTATCTTTCTTGTCTTTGACCCAACATTCAGAGTCTTCATCTATCTTCTCATTAGGGCGGGTAAAATACCTCTCCCTGAACTTATCTCACATTGCAGCATCTTAGCGGGAACTAACTCTTGGTCCCTATGCTTTAATTCTCATAAAATAAGAAACAATCATTTCGAAAATAAAATTGGAAAAAGGCCAAACCTTTTGAAAATTAGTGTTTGGGAGAAAAACTAAAGATATCTTAAAAATCAAGTTTTATAAGAAAGCCAAACATCTTTAAAAGCTGATGTTTTACTGAAATGGTAAGTTTTAAAAGAACCAAAATTGGGAGAAAAATGCCAAACACCTTTGAAAACTGATGTTTGGAGGAAATGGTAAGAGTCAAAATTCGAAGAAATATACCAAACATTTTTGAAAATTGATATTTGGAGGAATGGTAAATATTAAAGAAATCAAAATTTGAGGGAAAATGCCAAACATTTTTGAAAACTGATGCTTGGAAGAAATGGTGAGTATTAAAAAAATAGCAATTTGGAGACGAAAGCCAAACATTTTTGAAAATTAATGTTTGGAGTGAATAATCAACATTAAAAGAATTGAAATTCAGAGAAAGATACTAAACATTATGTGAAAATTAATGCTTGGAGGAAATGGTATTATTCATAGAAAAAGGTCAAACATTTTTGAAGATTAATGTTTGAAGAAAATGGTAAATATTAAAATTCGAAAAAAATGTCAAATGTTTTTGAAAGTTAATGTTTGGAAGTGATAAATATTGAAAGAATCAAAATTTGGGGAAAATACCAGACATTTTTTGAGAACTGATGTTTGGAAGTAAACTATCCTAAAAATCAGGGTCTAGAAAAGAATGCTAAACATTTTTGAAAACTGGTGTTTGAAAAAAATCAAAATTCGAAGAAAAATACTAAACATTTTGAAAAATTAATATTTTGAGTAAATGTATTGAAATTAGAAAAATGCCAAACATTTTTGGAAATTAATGTTTGAAAGAAATAATAAGAGTCAAACATTTTTGAAAATTAATGTTTGAAGAAATTAAAATATTAAAGGATCAAAATTTGAAAGAAGCCTAACTTTTTTGAAGGTTAATTTTGGAATGAATAAATAATTGAAAATTTGAAGTAATGCCAAACATTTTGAAAACTAATATTTAGAGGAAATGGTAAAGAATCAAAATTCAGAAAAATGCCAAACATTTTCTAAAAACTAATGTTTGGAAGAAACGTTAAAAGAATCGAAATTCGAAAAGAGGTCATACATTTTTGAAAATTAATGTTTGAGAGAAATGGTAAAATTTAAAACAATCAAAATTTGAAAAAAAGCCAAACATTTTTGAAAATTAACGTTTCAGAGAAATGATAAAAGAATCAAAATTCGAAAAAACGCCAAATATTTTTGAAAATTAATGTTTGGAAGAAATGATAAGTATTAAAATTTTGGAAAAAAAATGTCAAACATTTTGGAAAATTAATGTTAGACCCCTAAACTTTTCCTCGTATTCTGCGACCTTATTTCCAACCAGGTTCATTCTTCATTTCTCTGGGCCGCCCCACATATCATGGCTCGAGCCTGCTTTAAACCATGGGTTGTCTGTCATATAAACTCTTGTCCTCATCTTCATCACAGTCATTCATGGGTCATCACTCTGCGTTAGGTCGATCAATTGCATCCACTTTCTTGTATTCCAAATCTCGTCCTTGAAGTAATACATGGAAATCTTTGCTGTTATTATTATTATTTTTAACTGTTAATTTTGCAAATTGTCATTCCAATGAAAGGGTATCCTTTTGATCAACATATAAGACCTTGAAACAAAAATTATAATAAAGAAAACAGAATAAGAGCTCTAGATATCAAGTGCAAGAGTGTCTCAAATTCAAACTTTCGGTGATCATTCCAACCATAGCTGGTGTCTATAAAGACTTTGGATGTTGTGGCAATTTGAAGTCGTAAAATCCCCTTATATGACTCAGTTCATCCTCATGATTATCGCATTACTACAAAGACTACTCCTTCTCAATTTTCATTATTTGCTCCGCCCAAGAAAAATGGACTTGTTTAACCATTAGAGTGCAAAAATATCATTCTGGTGCATGTGCGTGCTGCTAATTACACTTATGCTATTGTTCATTTCTTTCTCCTCATTTATTCATTATTATTATTATTAGTATTATTATTTTAGGGAAATCAACTCATCATATTCCTTTATCTCGAGGATAATGATGGAGCAAACAACACTACCCCAGGTTACTCGGCATAGTCATGATTTGAAAATATTACCATCACTCATGAAGCTAAAGTTTCTTGATTTGGATGGTGCATTGCAGCCTTATTTACCTTTTTACTTCAGCAGAGTGCCCTATAAATTCCACACTCTTATCCGAACATGCCTGTTACTAGGCTTCAAACATTGGAGTGCTTTTTCTCTTATTCATTCATCATTATTATCATTCTCAACTGTTAATCATGATTCGTTACTATTCTATGCACATTTACTTACATTTCAATTATTAATTACAATCCATTAATGAATAGAAGTCTACGCTTAGAATTTCAATTTCAGGCAACTCTATATGGTTAAATTTTGAAGCTTCTTCCTCACCAAATGTCATCAAAGGAGTAGTAATCTTGCTTTGCAGGCCAGAGTCCGTTAGGGAAAATTAGACCTCATTGTTATCACAACATCCAATTAACCTCAGAATTGATGTCACATCTAGCAATTGATATGTAGTGACCTACAAAGGTAAGAAGAGATATACATATACGTGTTTTCAAGGTCATTGTATGTTAAGTAAAATGCATTTTCCATTGGAATGAAAACCATCAAACATGACACGTGCCCTTTTTACATAAAAGATTTATGCTACACTCAGGCCAAAGGCAGGAGATTTGATTCCATGCATTACTTCAACGGACACTCATATATGCAAAGATGTCCTACTAAGACGACACACAAAAAATCGTGGAGAAATAAAAATGGGGCTTTAAATTATCCTTAAGACGTCCACTTATCCTGGCCTCCTCGACGTGGTACAAACCTGCCCCAATTTTTGTGTCTTCCATTGTCGGATCATTTTTTAGTCAAAACTCCACCGCTAATTAACTTCTTAATCTCTTTCAGCAACGGCTTACACTATCTGGTGGGATGCCTCCGTGCCCCCATATGGAAATCACATGTACTATTTGGGTCAAAACTATGGGCGGATAAATTAGGTGTAATCTTCATTGGTCTGGGAATGATGTGGCGACCCTCAACCAAATAAGGAAATATGTCTACAATAGATACCCTAACTATCTCCAAGTTTGCGCTCTTTCGGCGATTTTTTCTTGATGACTCAAAGGGATTAGCGGGCCTTCTTCTCTTGCGATTATGAGTGCTACGGAGACAACACTCATTTATCTCTTTGCCCCCTCCTATTTCCTCATTGGTTTGGTCCTTGGACTTAGACCTCAGTTTTCCTTCTTAGATGGCGTGCTCTATTCTCTCTCCTACTGCCATGAAGTCCTCAAATTTGTTTCTCGATTTCTCCAACATCATATCGAAGAAAGGAATGGGGAGAGTTGCATGAAATAAGGGAGTCATTCCCTCTTCGGTAATGAGAGGCTGAACTTGGGCTGCTAAACTTTGCCACCTTAGAGCATAATTCTTTAAGCTCTCATCTGCTCTCATCTTCGTGCTTTGAAGGAATTGTCCACTCGGAGCCAGGTCTAAAGCATACCTGTACTGGCTCAAAAAGGCGCTGGCTAAGTTACCTCATAATCGAATCTGATTTTTGCTCAATCAATTAACCAAACTGCAGTGGGTCCCACCAAACTGTCGTGAAAGTTGTGGATTAGCAATTTCTCATTCTTTGATGAAATTCTGAGTGTTTGGCAGAAAAGAAGTTGAGAGAACAAGTTTAGGAAAAAGTTACGTAAATTTTCTTTAAAAGAAAATAACTAACTTAGATATTTAAAGCCCCCTTAATCCCCTTTAAAACACATGTTTAAAATGATTCAATTGAAGGGAGAAACCACCAGCAAAAACTTGGTAATTTAGCTCCTTAAAGATTCTAAGAATTTGACTCTGTTGATTTTAGTCACTTTAAAACAGTTTTCAAAAATCGCGTTTTGTTCACTAACCAAAATGTCACATTTCCAAATTCCATTTTCCAAAATTGATTCCACCAGCATCTCCAACTTACGTTCCCACGTGGCCTCCTCAACGCCGCGGTGCCTGCACAACACCTTAACTAGATCAACCGTCTTGCCACAAAGATCCTTACTACTGGAATCAATAACCTCCACCGGTTCCTCATCATACAACAAATCTCGTCTTAACTCGATATCTTCAACCGGCATAACATGCGACGAATTTGACTGATACTTCTGTAACATCGAAACATGAAACATATCATGAATCCTCTCCAACTCAGGAGGTAACCTCAAACGGTAAGTGACATGACCGACACGCTCAACAACCTTGTATGGTCCAATAAACCTCAGGCTAAGCTTCCCTTTCCGCCTAAAACGCATCACCTTCTTCCAAGGCGATACCTTCAAAAACACTCGGTCACCAACAACATACACTATATCTCTACACCTCAAATCTGCGTAGGATTTCTGACGGTCTGAAGCCTCTTTCAAGCGCTCACATATCAACTTTGCTTTGTCATTCGTGCCTTTTAAAACATCAGGCAAGGAAAGATACTTCTCCCCAATCTCAGCCTAGCACACGGGCGTATAACACCTCATTTCATACAACGCCTCATATGGTGCCATCTATATACTAGCCTGATAACTGTTATTATAAGCAAACTCCACCAATGGCAGTTGCTTCTCCCACGTTCCCTGGTACTCAATAATACAACACCTCAACATATCTTCGAGAACCTGAATCACGCGCTCTGACTAACCATCTGACTAAGGATGATACGAAGTGCTGAAATTTAGTCTTGTTCTCAGAGCACGATGCAAGCACATCCAAAACCTTGCCGTGAAATGCTGATCTCTATCTGAAACTATGGATTTAGGCACCCCATGTAAATGCACAACCTCAGAGATGCACAGATCGACCAACATGTCTAAGGTATACGTAGTATGCACTAGCACAAAATGCACACACTTCGTAAACTGATCAACAATCACCCAAATGGAATCCTTCTTGGTCGGTGTCAAAAGCAATATAGACACAAAATCCATGGTAATCCTTTCCCACTTCCATTCTGGTATCCTCAGCGGTTACAAGAACCTGGAAGGAAACTGATGCTCAGCCTTAACCTGCTAACATACCATGCAATGAGAAACAAATTCAGCCACGTCTTTCTTTAACCTAACCCAATAGTACTCTTCCTTCAACCCACGATACATCTTAGTACTACCGGGTTGCATAGCAAAAGGACTAGCATGCGCTTCGGCCAGAATGGTACGCCTCAACTCATCATCTTCAGGCACCACAATTCGACCTTTAAAACACAACACCCCATCCTCATTGAAATGAAAATTCGTAGGATTCCCATCCATGGTATCCTTCACATGCGGCACCAAACTCTCATCATGTAGTTTTCTCTCCTTGATCGACTGCGACAAGGACGGTTTCACTTGCAACTCAGCCAACAATCCACCGTCACTCGTCAGACTCAAACAAGCAAACATAACTCTTAACTCCACAGCTGCTTTCCTACTCAAAGCATCCGCCACAACGTTGGCTTTTCCTGGATGATATTCAATGGTCAGTTCATAACCTTTAAGCAACTCAAGCCACCTCCGTTGCCTAAGATTCAGCTCCTTCTGGACATCAAATATTTCAAGCTCTTATGATCTGTATGAACCACACACTTCTCGCCATAAAGGTAATGCCTCCAGATTTTTAAGGTAAGCACAACCGCGGCAAGCTCAAGATCATGAGTAGGGTAATTACGCTCATGCACCTTCAACTGCCTAGATGCATATGCATGTACCTTACCTTCTTGCATCAACACGTAACCAAGCCCAACATATGATGCATCACTGTAACCAACGAACTCTTTTCCCGATTCAAGTTGAACCAAGACTGGAGCTCGTGTCAAAACTTCCTTCAACCTTTCAAAAGCTCGTTGTCTATCCTCCGTCCACTCAAACTGAACATTTTTCTGCAACAACTTGGTTAAAGGAGCCTCCAAACTAGAGAACCCTTCTACAAACCTACGATAATAACCGGCCAACCCAAGGAAACTCCTAACTTCTGTCACTGACTTAGTCACCTTCCAACTCATCATTGCGTCAACCTTGTGCGGATCAACACGAATTCCCTCGGCCAACACAACATGCCCGAGGAACACAACCTCCCTAAGCCAAATCTCATATTTGCTTAGCTTGACATACAACTTATTAGCCAACAACGTCTGAAGCACAATCCGCAAACATTATCATGATCTTCCTTAGTACATGAGTAAACTAGGATATCATCGATAAACACCACCACAAACTAATCAAAAAACTCATAGAACACCCAGTTCATCATGTCCATGAAGCAGTCGGTGCATTGGTCAAACCAAACGACATCACAAGAAACTCATAATGCCCGTACCTCGTACAAAAAGCTATATTGGGTACATCCACATCCTTCACCCTCAACTGATATACCCAAACGTCAAATCAATTTTAGAAAACACTGATGCACCTCAGAATTGATCAAATAGATCATCTATTCGCGGCAACGGATACTTGTTATTTATCGTCAATTTGTTCAACGACTGATAATCTATACACATCCACAACGTACCATCCTTCTTCTTTACAAACAATGAACCCACGATCAAGCAAATCCTGTAGTTGCATCTTCAACTCCTTCAAGGCTATGCGATACAGAGCAATAGACACCTGTTCCGTATCTGCATAGGTTTCAATGCCAAACTCTACCTCACCGTCAGGTGGAAACCCCGATGATTTTTTTGAAAAAATACCCGAAAACTCATATACGGTGCGAACATCCTGCACCCTCAACTCCTTTGAACCAGGATTCATTACATAGGCCAAGAAAGATTGAATCTGGAACCTAACATCTGATTCGCCTCCAAAGCGAAAACAACATTAGACAAGAACTTGGCATTCTCGCCAACAACCACAACCTCAAAATCATTTGACAACCTCAAAAATATCTTCTTGGTCTCAAAATCCACCACGGCTCGATGCTGGGTAACCAATCCATGCCAAAATAACATCAAAGCCATGGAATGACAACTCCATTAGATCCACAACAAAAATATAGCCTTGAACCATCAACGGGCACCTACGATACAACTTCCTAACTACAACCGTCTCCCTAAGAGAACTGGTCACTCTAACACCCACATTTAGAATTTCAACAAGTATATCAAGCAACTGGGCATGCTCACACAAGATGTATGAATGGTAGAACCAGAATTAACCAACGAATACAACGATAAGGACTGTAAAGAGAAAGTACCTGTAATCACTTTGGTGTCATTGCGACCCTCATGGTGTGCATACACCCTAGCCGATCCTCCTCCCTCAAGCTGGATAGCAACGATATGAGCCACAGTCAACTGCCCACCATCTCAATGCTGAAACAGCCCATGGCTACGACCATAGCCTCGTTGCGGAGCAACAACAGGTGTAGCACCTTGCCCAGCTCGGGCCAACAACGGACAATCAAACCTCTAATGGTCGACAGACCCATAACTCCAATAAGTATTGGCCACAACAGGCGCAGGTGCCTAACCTTCCCTAGCCAGACGCAGACAATCTCGCCTCAGATGATCTTGGGATCCACAAACCCAACAGGTGTTAAAAGCATTCTAACTTGGGCACCCTGCACTTGGGCTCCACGTCCTACAATACCTCCGCCATGCCTCAGCTCCGGGCGAAACCTTCGGTCACGATATCTCTTAGCCTAACCACTGTTAGAACCAAAATCAGCAATTCTCTTACTCGAGCTAAAGCCTCACGACCCAAAAGCCAAACCAAGATTCTGCTTCACATTCTTGGCCTGTAAAACCAACACATCAAAATCGGTATAATCAACAACAAGCATGTATGTCTTAACCTCATGCACGAGCCCATAACAGAAATGATCACATTGTTGGCACTCGTCAGGGACCAACTCATGTGCATACTGACTCAGCCTCACAAACTACACCTCATACTCTGCCACAAACATGCTGCCCTGTACTAAAGCCATGAACTCTTGCTTTCTATCGTCCTGATATCGGACTCCCAGATACTTCTTCCAAAAAGCACCACAGAAGAACTCCAGGTCACATCATCGATCGTCATACTAAAAATCATGGTAGTCCACCATGTATAGGCATCACCCTGTAATAGAAAAACAACACATCCCATTTACGGGTCTCGATGCACCCTATTTGGCCCAGTATCCTCTCAGTACTGGCCAACCAGCCCTCAGAAGCCTCAGGAGACAAACCTTGGAACTCAACTCCGCCCAAATGAGAAGACGCTCAAGCGGCAAACCTTGCCCAATAATCGGTGGTACCGGCACATGAACACCCGCAACTGTTGCCTAAAAAGCACCGGTCATGGCCTGAATTAGCGGTGCCATATCACCCATCCCTGGCCCAGCTGGCGTAGGTTGCACTTGCTCCACTCCCTCAGGTGGAATAGGTGGGGGTGGTGGCAACCCTCCAGGAGGTACAACATCTCCCTCAATATCCTGCCCAGTGGCAGCAACAATCATACCAGATCGCAACTCTCTCCTCGGTCCCATCGTGCTAAAATATATCTAAGGCATGATAATCATTTCAAAACAAAATAGTTAGGCCAGCTTCAAGCAAGGATCCAAGACTTCCATTTTAAAAACCTAAACTTTGAGACTATAATAATAAGGTAATAGGTTCCCAATTTCTCCCCTGACATGACATAAGCAATCAACGTGCATATTTCAACCACCGTGCATAGCAACATCAAAATATAACTTATGACAACATCACAACAATCATACCAACTCCCAAGTATCACAAAACATAGCAGACAATCACCGTGCATACCAAGCAACAACAAATGATCAAATACAACATCCCAACCTTTCGTAAACCTGGCTCTGATACCACCAAAAGTAACCCCCTCAACCCGACATAGTAGCAAGACTGAACCGAGCGAGCTACGTTAGGTTTACCAAGGTAAACCATAAAGAAAGAAATCGAAATGCGGCCATTTTTTTCTTTTATCTTGTCTAAATGCAAAATCATTAACCTATATATTCATGTCATCATCAGGTGAAAATTCAACTAATCGGGCATCAATTTGACATCCAATTGGCTCAATTGCAATTTAGGAGCCAAATTGCAATTTGATCAAACTACAGGGACTTAGCACATTTTTAAGTTGCCAACCTTTAATTAAGCAGGTTTCATGTTCTCATGTCAAAAATCAGCTTGATACGAACATCCAAACTCATTCAATTGCATCCACAATATTTAGGGACCAAAATGCAAGAAAACAGAACCTCACTTCCATGACATTAACTGAAATAACAGACAACCGTACCGATATGCGTGCCACTGTATCAATACATTGCCTTACACAAGCCTGTACTGTTTTGATACACTGCAACCCGTTTCGGTACGCCTAGCTGTCAGTTCAAAAATGTTTGGCAACTGTACCAATACGGTATGGTAATGTTTCGGTACGCGAGTTCTGTCCCAAAAAGTAGATTCCAGTAAAGAAAATCTGTACTGGTACACCCAAGCCTATATCGAAACACCATGCTTGATTTTGCCTAGCCGTACTGATACGGTCCCCCGTGCATTGGTACGCCTGGGCCTGTAATGTCACATTTAGCTGGTTTAACAAGCTCTTAGCCTATCCAAACCCCTCAATATCCAAGGCGACTTATTATAGTGCACTCAATCCTATGGCCGGCCAACTGTATCCGATAACAATTTTAAAACCACATCACTTGCCAATATAATTGACCATTTAACATTTACCTCACTGTTTTTAACGAGCATTAACCAAACCATTTTTCTAAAGCAACAACCATGCTTTAAACCACAAGTATAAACCATGTACTTACAAGGATCACTTACCATGTGCATCCATCAGCATTTCATGCTCAAATACAGTCTATCAAATACTTTAAAACATGCTTAAATAATAGGTAACATGTAACTCAAAACAAGTGCATAAAATCATTTAACTCTATCATAACCGAGAGAGAATATCCACTTTTACTTACTTCTGAGTTTAAACCAACGTATCAAGCTAAGTTTAAACTCACATAAACCACCTTTAAAACATTCCAAAGCTAGAATCCACATTCTCACTCACCAATACGCGAAGCCTTGATTTGCCGACGCGAAACCAAGCTTCTGAAGCCTCCAATGCTACATTGTTCGCTTCCAAAACAACCTTCCCTATTTAAACCACATAACAACAGAGGATTAATGCATCTCCATGCATTTACAACACTACAACAACGGATCCTCACATATTCGTGCATTCACCTCATAATTACCCAACCACAACAACCGAAAACTTCAACTAATCCTTTCCAAACACAACTCAGCCACAACCTAACAATCTAACACCACTTTTATCATCAATTAACATCGAGAAATAGAATCAAATCAACCTAACACCATCAGCAAACACACAGCCACCATGACACCTCAAAAACACAAATCTAGTAACCTAAACAATTAGAGATTCAAGAGTTTCGGGATTCCATTGATAAAATCGACTTATCAACATCATTAAACATCCAAATTATGTTCAAAAGCAATTCATAACACTAGAAATTAGATTCAATTCGAATATTTCATCATTTCATTAATTTTACCCGATTAAATCCATATAAAAACATAAAATCAGATTATAAACAATAAATCAAGAATCAAATACTTGGGAATATCAATAAAGAACCATTTAATAGAGGAGATCCTGGACCTTACCCCTGTTATGTGATTTCTCCCTCAATTGGCTTGTTTAAAGCTAAGAAAACATAAGATTTCAATGAGATTTTGTAAAACAAAGTTAAAAAACCAAGTTAGAAACAATAATCTGGGTGAAAAGAATCTCCCACCTCTGGATTTTGATGAAATTGTGAGTGTTTGCCAAAAAAGAAGTTGAGAGATAAGGTTTAGGAAATAGTTATGTAATTTTTCTTTAAAAGCAAATAACTAACTTAGATATTTAAATCCCTCTTAATCCCCCCTTTAAAACACATGTTTCAAATGATTCAATTGAAGGGAGAAACCACCAGAAAAACTTCATAATTTATCTCCTTAAGGATTCTAAGGATTTGACCCTTTTCATTTTAGTCACTTTAAAATAGTTTTCAAAAATTGCATTTTGGTCACTAACCAAAATGTCACATTTCCAAATTCCATTTTCCAAAATTTATTCCACCAAAAATCAATATATATTAAAATATATTTTTAACTATTTTCCACATTTTTATCTTACCAAAAAATATACGATCCCGAATCCAACTCAAATCTCTAACCCGGTCCACCGGACCGTCTAATAAGAAATTGGTGGATCTTTGTTATAGATCTAATTTGTGGTGGTTTTAATTGATGTAGATCACATCTAAGACGTGTTTTAATGTTATGAGAAGAGATTTATAAAAAGAAATCCTGAAACTAATTGAATTGCTAATTTTCTAGGTTGTGAATATTTAGATTTTGAGGTGATTAGGGTGTTAGAAGGTTGCTGGAAGTATAAGCTGAAGTTGAAAGTGTTTTTAGATGTTAATTGATGATGATTAGATGTTCAAATCGTTGGTTTATGGCTGGGCTTTGTTTAGGATGTTTTCGGTTGTTTTAAGGATGCATTTTATGTTTTTTGGTGAGGCAATGTTGGGAATTGGTGTTGCTGGGATTATGGTTGCACAATGATGCATTGATCCTCTGTTTTTGTATGGTTAAAATAGGGGAGATTGATCCTGCAGCGAGTGGTGAAGTTTCGGTAGCTTCAGACGCTTGATTTCGCATCGGCAAGTGGAGCATTGCATTCTCGGTGAGTGGAAATGAGGTTTACTGCTTAATAAAGATTTGAAAGTGATTTTGGGAGTTTAGATTAAGTTTGAAATGTCTGTCTACGTTCGAAAGTAAGTATTGGACATTCTCGCTCTCATTTTCGGTTTTGCAAAATACATTCTCATGCACATGTTTATGATTTAGAATACCTTGTATTATATGCATGTTTTTGAATAGAAATATAATTCAATACTCATATATTGATGATGTATGAGTATGACAAATGATTTATGAAAAGGATTTTGAGGATGAGTAATGCATGGTTTATTCATTGAAGATTATTTGGTTTGATGCATATGTAAGACAATGAGGTAATATGTTTTAATAGAATATATTGGCAAGTGTCAATTGTTAAATATTATCGGATATAGTTGGCATGCCATAGGGTTTAAAGTGCGCTATAATAAGTTTCCTCATATGAGTCGAGTGGTCAAGAGTGTTCCATATCTCCACCACGAGAACCGCAGCAGTCGAGGGGTCAAGAGTGTCCCAAATTCTCCCGCTGGTGGATTTATACATCATAACCGTTGAAGGGTAGGAGTTCCATTTGCTTCGGTTTGAGGATGTATGTGAAGTGGTCAAAGGAACCACTTGGGAAATCTGTGTATCCGATGTGTTTTAAAAAATAGAAGGACATGGTTTTGGGTCACTTTAATGGGATTTATAATGAATTGATGTATCATTATAAATGGATTATGTTGTATAATGGGATTTATGCATGTGGTGCTCTTTAATCTTTGCTATTAGATGAATTAGCATTTGAAGGCTTAAATTGAGGTTTGCTTGATGTTATGCTAGAAATCCACGATACAGGTGTGACCAAAGAGTTTAATGTGCATATTTTGGAAAGATAAAAGGAGCATGAGATGTTTTAGCATGAGAATCAATACATGTTTTGAAAGCAAAATGTTTTAAATGCATTGGTGAGTGTTTTTGAGCACCCTCACTAAGCTTTATGTGCTTACGCTCTCTTTTCTCATCAATACAGAAAAGTAAGCATTTAGGCAGCGAGAAAGAAAGAAGCAATCCAAGGGTTGAGCTTATTCAAGTACGGTTTTATAAATACTACGTAGTAATAAATGGCAATGTGACCAAGTTGTAATTAGGAGGGTTGTTTTGGTTACTCCCTATTTTGGATATGTTCTATTTGGTGTTTTGGACTTGTAGAATAATATATGCTTTGAATTAGGGGCTTTGGAAAGATTTAAGCATGCGGGTAGAAGTCATGCCTATAGTTTTAGTTTGATGATTGCTTATGCTTCTACGATGCCTATGTTTCAATGTTTATATGGTGTTTTGTAGTTTCTTAGTTGGTATGATATATACATGCTGTTTGAAGTGTATTCGATTAAGCATAAGTGTCATATGTTCGACCAAGAGGTCATTACAGACCCATTCGTACTGGTACGGGTCTTTAGGGATCGGTACACGGGGTCTGTTATGGCTAAAAAATGTGCAAAACTGCATAAGAGTATTGGTAAGCCTAGCTCCATATCGGTACGCCCCTCAGAAAAATACACTAGGTGTCGATACACGGGCAACTGTATCAGTATGCATCTTAGCTACTGGAATTCTCTATTTTGATATCGAACCATTGGTATCGATACGTAAGAGGACCGTACCGATACCCTTTGTAAAATAAACTCGTATCGATACTGGCAGGAGGTGTATCGGTACCAAGTCTGTTATTTTTGGTAATTGATTTGCTGAAGTTTGAATCATTGTATTTAGTCCATGTTTCTTGTATATGCAATTAATCAAACTTGGATGATTGTTTTATGTTGAAATTTAACCGACACACATGTAACCTGATTAATTAGGGTTTGGTAACTTTGGATTTAAGTAAGTTTCCTTAGTTTTCTAAAATTATATTTTGGTCCCTGAATAGCAAATGTGTTTAATTAGATGTCCAACCAATGTGCATTTCTTATTATATTTCACCCGATACCAGCATGTCCACCTTAGGTATTAATTATGCAATTAGACAAGATAAAAGACAAAAATGGACCATGGTTTAAGTATTTCATTCGGGTTTGTCTCAGCAAACCCAATGTAGTTCGCTCGGTTCAGTTTGGAATCTAGGTCGGGTCAAGGGGGTTACAGTCCTTTAATTTAAATTAACAACATAACATCAATTTAAATGATAACAAACTCCACCAGTTAACAACTCAGAAATAAGCTCGTTATAAAGCTCCTCTCTTCAAATAATCCTTGACCTCAAGGATTGAAGTCTAAAAATTGACCTTGTAGATGATGCAGAACCTTCTATGTAGCATCCTCAGGGAATGAATTGGTACACTCAACCAATACTTCAGTTACAGTTCGATTTCCCCTCTTACCAATCCCAATTTCCAGAATTTTTATATGTTCTTTACTAATGCTTTCATATGGCCTCATAATTGGCAAGCCCTCTTGAAAGGTGGCCTCTCCAATATGTTTCTTTAATTGAGACAAACGAAAAATTGAATGCACGTTCGAGTTATCAAGTAGTTCCAACTTATATGATACATTTTCAACCTTGTCCAAAATTTTAAATGGACCAAACCACTTGGCATCTAACTTCTAACAAGTCCTGGCCTATACAGACTGTTGCCTATAAGGTTGAAGCTTCAAATTAACCTTTTTTTTTCTTGTAACCCCATTAACCCGATCTAGCCGAAACCGAGCTAAAAGGGCTACATTAGGTTTACCGAAGCAAACCCAAACTAATAACCTAAACTGAGTCCATTTTTTCTTTTTATCCCGTCTAAATGCTTCGATTAGATCCTAATGTGAACATGCATCAGCGAATACATTAACATTGCGATCATATTTCAAAACAAGGTTCAATTACTCAAACATGCACTTCGAGGACCAAAATGTAATTTTCAAAAACTATAAGGACCTCATTGAATTCCAAGTTACCAATCCTTCATTAATAAAATTCCATGCTCACATGTCAAATTCCAGCTTAAAACAATCATCCAAACTCATATAATTGAATACATAACATTCAGGAACTAAAATACACAATTTCAAACTTTAGCAGACAGAAACCTAAAAAGATACACAACGTACCTATACGAACATAACGGTATTGATACTATTCAACTACCATAACGGATCTGCGCAGTGATACTAGAAAACCCATATCGATACGGTGTATCGAGCTAACCTGTACCGATACAGTTCCACCCTCATACCGATCCCTTAAGGATTATTTTTGAAAACCAGATTCCAGTAGCTAAAGAGCGTACCGGTACGAGAGCATGTGTACTAAAACCAATGTATATTTTCCTCTAGGCATACTGATAGGGTGGGTAGGCGTACCGGTACCTTTTGTAAATTTTTGATGTTTTGAGCCTTCCCAAACCCGGTATACCGAAACCAAGGGACCCGTACCGGTATACAAAGGCCTGTAATGACCTCTAGGTCTAACATATGACACTTTGCTCATTCTAAACACTACCAAACCTTACCTCAACATCATAAGTCATCAAAGGAATACTTAATGCAAACATTCAAGCATTTAAAGCAAATCAAACAAGCATAATTCAAATATCCACAACATCTATAGGCACGCTTTCTACTCAACATTCAAAACATAGTTCTAAACCATTCACAAGTATATTAAGCCTCATTCAAGTCCAAATCAACATTGAAAACTTGCACAAACAGGGAGTTTAACAAAACAACCCTCCCAAATGACAATTAACCACATTGCCTTTATTACTACAAGTCTAATCGAAACCATACTTCTGAAGATGTGTAATCCACTAACGGGAGATTTTGATACCAGATAACTCCTCAACCGTTAGGGTACTTGGATGGAGTTTTATGTAGACATAAACCCCTCAACATCTAGGGCAACTTTTTATAGTGCACTATCAATCCTATGGCTGGCCAACTATATCCGCTAACATTCAAGCATTTAAAGCAAATCAAACAAGCATAATTCAAATATCCACAACATCTATAGGCACGCTTTCTACTCAACATTCAAAACATAGTTCTAAACCATTCACAAGCATATTAAGCCTCATTCAAGTCTAAATCAACATTTAAAACTTGCACAAATAGGAAGTTTAACAAAACAACCCTCCCAAATGACAATTAACCACATTTCCTTTATTACAACGAGTCTAATAGAAACCATACTTTCGAAGATCAAGTCCTTGGATTCTTCCTTGCTTACTCGCTGCCTTCAACCCTTTAATTCTCTGGATTGATGGAAAAGAGCGTAAGCATACTAGGCTTAGTGAGGAGTGCTCTAAAACCAACCACCATCAATGCATTTAAAACCATTTAACAATCCACTTTTAAAACTACTTTTAAAACATCTTTCAAAACATCATCAACATTATCGTTCATTTCAAAACCATGCACTTAACATTTCCAGAACATGAATATTAAACCATAAGCATCATATATCATGGATTAACAACAAAATCCCATTTGCTACACTTAATTTAAGCTTTCTCATGCATAGCTACCCAATGCAAGGCTTAAAGAGTAAAACATGTATAAACCAACATCATACAACATAATCATTCACATGATACATCATCAATTATGTAACACCCCAAAGTATGGCCTAGTAGAATTATCAATTGAATACATTCTGATTACCATGATTAATCTTGTAAATCTACATTAAATAAGGGTCAAGGACTGATTTCAAAAGAGAGATTGATTGAGTGCTCTATTCTATTGTTAATTAAGTGTCTTTAATATGTCATTTGATAGATCCATTAATAATCTAGGACCCTTTTGGAAAGGGCTAAACCGAAAAGAAAGAAGAATTTGAGAATGCATGATAAGTAAATTCTTATTAATGGCTTAATACATGTCACATGAATTTAGAAACATGTGGAGGAGTAAATTGGTGGAGATAGTAAAGACATGAATTCCTTTCATCTTCTTCTTTTTAGCCGAACCACCCTAGTGAGAAAAGGAGAGAAAACTTGGTTATCAATGGAGGAAAGTTTCATTTTAGGCTTCATCTTTGAGCCATTTTGATCCTTAGATTCGGATAGTTACTCCTTGGAGGTAAGAACCTCCATTTTTAATTAATTAGATATAGATAGTATCATGAGTTGTAAAAATGATGTCCATGCATGTTTAGTTACTAGTTTTTGATGAGACGAACCTTTATGTTTTTAAGATATTAAGGAATTCTAAATAGTTGAATAAGATCGATTTGAGGTTGCTATTAGGATGTTCTATTTTATAAGCTCTTGAAATAATTTTGATCATTAATTGGATGTGTATGTTGTGCTTGAGACATGAAAAATTGAGGTACTGATTTCTAAAGAACCAACTAGAAACTATTGTGAATTGAAACAAGCTGTTAAGAGACATATTTGTATATAATTGAGATGTTTTAAAAGTATGGAATTATGAAAATGTTCTGTGTAGTTTAGAGAATGTTTTCTTCAAATAAATGGATTGCTTGCAAACCTATTTTGAAAGATTGTTTTTATAATAAAATGGGTCTGCTTTGTAAACTCATTTGAAAGGCTGAATTACAACTCAAGAACTGGATAGTTTTGCAAAATTTAGGGTTTGTGTTGTAATCTTAATTAAGGGGCTGATTTGAAAGAAATTCGGGATTGTTCTATAAACCTGAAATGAAGGGGTTGTTTTGCAAAGTATAAAGACTATTTTTGCATAAATATAAGCCTTAGTAAACTGTTTAATGCATATATATAAGTATATATATGGGTGTAAGGGACTGTTTTGAAGTATTTATGCATGGATGCTAATGTGTGGATTTTGTCGTATTGATATAAAGACTAGAGGACTGTTTTGTGTGAAATCATATGTATTCATGATTAGTTGAATAGTTTTACAAGTGAATGATTGATAAAAATTGTTCTAATGCATGATTATACTCCTTGTTACATTTAGACCAAGAATGAGCTAGGAAAGGATTTGGATAAGTAGCGAGATATGATTAAGGATTCAAGTATCTCGTAACTTCGGGATAAGAGGTGAGCGTAGTTTAAGGTATCGAGATTGGTTAAAAGCCTTCCCGAACACCTTCTCAATTTAATTACGTTTCTTTATGCTTGTGTTAAAAAATGCTTAAGCTAAGCTTGGATCTAAGCTAAGTAGTTACTTTTTAAAGTACCCTATACTAAGCAAATATTTGTTAATAAGTATGTTTGAATTGAGGATTAAACTTGTGATTGTATTTATGTGCAAATTAAAACTAGAAGAAAATCAATACATGACCTATTGGTTAAATGACCTTAAAATTATAAGCATGATGGAATCTATATGTGTATTCATGTGCATCATAAGTTAAGTAATATGAAATGTGATCCGATATTTTGATAAGAAGCAATGCTCATCCGTTTGTGCTATGATAAGATTATAACATGTACATGATTACATGAATATGGAGCTAAGATTAATTTTGGTATGATAAGATAAGAATATGTGAAAAGCCTTGGTCTCAAGCCGGTCTTAGGTATAATTGGCATGCCATAGAGTCTATAGAGGTCATGTTTAGGGTGGACCGTGGTCCTTATTTGGCGACAGTAGGAGGAAAGTGTTATGGTCACATGGCGACAGAAGGAGGGATTGACCGATACTATGAGTACCTTTCTATTGGTGACAATTGGTTAGGGGTTCGAGTACCTAGGCCGATGCTTGATTTCAAGGCTATATTAAGACAAAATAATGAAATTTCAAAATAAATTAAAGTATTACCTTGATAACTTTTATGACAAGTAAACTATGACTATGATATGTTATGTCTAAGATATGTTATATCTATGATATGTTATGATTATGCAATGTTTGATATCTTAGGTTTCAAGTAAGTTATGTTTATGATATGCTAAGTTTGATACTATTATAAAGATAGAATAATGAAATTTGCAAGATATACAAATGAACTATGTTTGATGAATCATTTGAAAAATATTTATGTTATATGATAAGTAACTATGTTATGAGATACTATGCTTGATAATTTGGGTGATAAGTATACATGCTCTTGTGATACTATGTTCGATATTTTATGTATCATATAACATAAGTTGATGACATTATAAGTTTGATAGCTTCTATAATAAGCAACTTAAGTTCATGACTTGCTAAGCTAATAACTTATATGATAAGTAACCATATTTAAGTGATGCCGTATTTAATAAAAATTATGAATTCACAAGTTAATCTATTGAATTTTAACATGAAAACTTGCGTATTAAGTAATTAATGTTTAACTGAAGTTGTGCATAATCGGATTAAGAACCAGTGTCATGATTCGAAACCTTGTGGATATGATTAAAGAATTCATGAAAACTTATAAACTAAATAAATGGCTTGGTATATAAGCATATACATGATTTATAAATAAATTTGGATAAATCCAACTATGTTTTGGACTGTTTTGAACATATATATGTATACTTAAGATTTAAGGACTGTTTTGACTAAATCCAACTATGTTTTGGACTGTTTTGAACATATATATGTATACTTAAGATTTAAGGATTGTTTTGACTACATCCAATTGTGTTTTGGATTGTTTTGAACATATATATATATATATATATATATATATATGTATACTTAAGATTTGAGGACTGTTTTGACTACATCCAATTGTGTTTTGGATTGTTTTGAACATATATATGTATACTTAAGATTTAAGGGACTATTTTGACTACATCCAATTGTGTTTTGGACTATTTTGAACATATATATGTATATTTAAGATTTAAGGACTGTTTTAACTACATCCAACTATGTTTTGGACTGTTATGAACATATATATATATATATGTATATTTAAGATTTAAGGACTGTTTTCACTACATCCAACTATGTTTTGGACTATTTTGAACATATAAATGTATACTTAAGATTTAAGGATTGTTTTGACTAAATCCAACTATGT
Organism: Hibiscus mutabilis; assembly: GCA_019671005.1. Classification (NCBI taxonomy): domain Eukaryota; kingdom Viridiplantae; phylum Streptophyta; class Magnoliopsida; order Malvales; family Malvaceae; genus Hibiscus; species Hibiscus mutabilis. The sequence continues at coordinate 24,293,325 of CM033737.1, forward strand.
CTTGGACTATTTTGAACATATATATGTGTACTCATGATTTAAGGACTGATTTGGATAAATCCAAGTTTGTAATGGATTGTTTTGAACCTATAAATGTATACTAATGATTTAAGGTCTGTTTTGTATAAGTTCATGTGTTTATTGGATTGTTTGGAATCTATAAGTATACACTCTCGATTTTAAGGAATGTTTTGTATAAGTGTAATGCCCCAATTTTAGGGCTTAGCAGTTTTGAGGTTTATTAGATGGTCCGATGGACCGGGTCAGAGATTCGAGTCAGATTCAGGACCATATATTTTTCGATAAGATAAAAAAGCGGAAAAATAGTTAAAAATCATCTTTTAATATATATTGGTTTTTGGTGGAATCAATTTTGGAAATGGAATTTGGAAATGTGACATTTTGGTTAGTGACCAAAATGCGATTTTTGAAAATAGTTTTAAAGTGACTAAAATGAAAAGGGTCAAATTCTTAGAATCCTTAAGGAGATAATTTTACCAAGTTTTTCTGGTGGTTTCTCCCTTCAATTAAATCATTTTAAACATGTGTTTTAAAGGGTGATTAAGAGGGATTAAAATATCTAAGTTAGTTATTTGCTTTTAAAGAAAATTTACGTAACTTTTTCCTAAACCTTTTCTCTTAACTTCTTTTATTCCAAACACTCATAATTTCATCAAAATCCAGAGGTGAGAGATTCTTTTCACTCAGATTATTGATTCTAACTTGATTCTTTAACTTTGTTTTACAAAATCTCATTGAAATCTTATGTTTTCGTAGCTTTAAACAATCCAATTGAGGGAGAAATCACATAACATGGGTAAGGTCTATGATCTCCTCTATTAAATGGTTCTTTTTTGATATTCCCAAGTATTTGATCCTTGATTTATTGCTTATAATCTAATTTTGTGTTTTTATATAGATTTAATTGGGTAAAATTGATGAAATGATGAAATATTCGAATTGAATCTGATTTCCAGTGTTAGGGATTGTTTTTGAACATATTTTGGATGTTTAATGATGTTGATAAGTCAATTTTATCAATGGAATCCCGAAACTCTTGAATATTTAATTGTTTAGGTTGCTAGATTTGTGTTTTTGAGGTGTTATGGTGGTTGTGTGTTTGCTGTAGGGGTTAGGTTGATTTGATTCTATTTATAGATGTTAATTGATGATAAAAGTCATGTTAGATTGCTAGGTTCTAGCTGGGTTGTGTTTGGAAAGGATTAGTTGAAGTTTTCGGTAGTTGTGGTTTGGTAATTTTGAAAGGATTGTGGAATCCATGAAGATCTCTTGTTGCAGTGTTGTAAATGCATGGAGATCCATTAATCCTTTGTTGTTATGTGGTTTAAATAGGGGAGGTTTTTTTGGAAACGAATGGTGTAGCATTGGAGGCTTCAAACGCTTGATTTCGTATAGGCAAATCAAGGCTTTGTGTATTAGTGAGTGAGAACGTGGATTACAGCCTTGGAATGTTAAATGTGGTTTATGGGAGTTTAAACTTAGCTTGATACGTTGGTTTAACTCGGAAGTAAGTAAATGTGGATTTTCTCTCTCGGTCGTGCTAGTGTTAAATGGTTTTATGCACTTGTTTTGATTTACATGTTACCTACTGTTTAAACATGTTTTAAAGTACTTGATATATTGTTTTGAGCATGAAATACTGAAGGATGCACATGGTAAGTGGTCCTTGAAAGTATATGGATTATACTTGTGGTTTAAAGAATGGTTGTTTCTTTGGAAAAATGGTTTGGTTAATGCTTGTTAAAAACAATGAGGTAAATGCTAAATGGTTAATTATATTGGCAAGTGATGTGGTTTTAAAATTTCTATCGAATATAGTTGGTCGGCCATAGGATTGAGTGCACTATAATAAGTCACCTTGGATGCTGAGGGTTTAAATTCGTATACCAAAACCTCCATCCGAGTACCCTAATGGTAGAGGGGTTAAATAGTATCGTAGACTCCCGTTAGCGGATTAAGCGTCTAACCGATGATTGGGGTTGGTGTCTTCATGGGTTGGAAGGTGTACCCGGTTGGTAGTGTACCACGATTGTTATTGTATCGCTATTCTGGTTAAGATGGCTTGAAGTGTTGGTTTAACACTTGTTGAATCCGTGTATCTGATGAACTCTTCTATTAATGGACTTGTTTAATGATCACTTGTAATCCAATATAATTGTTGATGTATCTTTGGAAAGTTTATGTTGTATAATGTGATATATACATGTTTACTCTTTAAGCTTTGCATATGGTTGCTATGCATGGGAAGGCCTAAATTGAGGTTGAGCAATGGGGACTTGCTGTTGGTTAATGATACATGTTGGAAAGGATGATGATGATGTTTTAAATGATGTTGAAACACAATTTTGAAATGGGATTTCAATGAGTTGTTAAGAAATGATTTTAAATGCATTGATGATGTTTTGTTTGTGAGCGCTCCTCATTAAGCCTTGTGTGCTTACGCTCTTATTGTCCATCAATGCAGAGAATTGAGAGCTTTGGAGGTAGCAAGGAGCAAGGGATCCTAGCAAGACTTGTTTACCAAAGTATGTTTGGGTTAGACTAAAAGTAATAAGGGCAATGGGGGTACTCATTTTGGTTTAGGAAGATGTTTTGATAATCTCAATATTTGAGCAAGTTTGTATGGTTGCTATTGAGTTGTAAATGGCCTCTATGGTTTGTTTTTGGTGATGGTTTGGAGTTTCATGTTTTACTTGAATGGTTTTCTAGGTTGCATGCCTATAGATTTACGTTTGATGCAAAATTCCATGAATTGATGTTTATATTGTGTTGCTATGCTGTGTTTCGTTTCCTAATTATGTTGGTTGTATGTTAGATGTATGTTAGGGTGTTTTGGATAGGCTAAGAGCTTGTTAAACCAGCTAAATGTGACATTATAGGCCTAGGTGTACCAATAGGCGTGAGACCATATCGGTACTGCTAGGAAAAATCAAGCATGGCATTTCGATACAGGCTTGGGTGTACCGGTACGAATTTTCTTTACTGGAATCTGCTTTTTGGGACAAAACCTGCTTACCGAAACCTTACCATACCGTATCAGTACGGATGTCAAGTAAATACGTACTGCCAGCTATGCGTACCGAAACGGGTTGCAGTGTATCAAAACAGAGATAGCTTGTGTAAGGTGCCGTATCAATACGGTGGCATGCATATTGGTACGATTGTCTGTTATTTCAGTTAATGTCATGAAAGTGAAGTTCTATTTTATTACGTTTTGGTCCCTAAATGTTGTTGATGCAACTGATTGAGTTTGGATGTTCGAGTCGAGCCAATTTTTTACATGACAATATGAAACCTGCTTAATTAAAGATTGGTAACTTAAAAATGTGCCAAGTCCCTGTAGTTTGATCAATTTGCAATTTGGTCCCTAAATTACAATTGAGTCGATTAAATGTCAAATCGAAGCCCGATTGAGTTGAGTTTTCTCTTGGTGACAATATGAACATATAGGTTAATGATTTTGCATTTAGACAAGATAAAAGAAAAAATGGTCATGTTTTAGTTACTTTCTTTATGGTTTACCTCGGTAAATCTAATGTGGCTCACTTGGTTTGGTCTTGAGTCTAGGCCGGGTTGAGAGGGTTACATTTGGTGGTATCCAAGCCAGGTTTATGAAAGGTTGTGATATTGTATTTGATCGTTTATTGTTGCTTGATATGCACAGTGATTGTCTGGTATGTTTTGCGATTATTGAAAGTTGGTATGATTGTTGTGATGTTGTTATGAGTTATAATCTGATGTTGCTATGCACGGTGGCTGAAATATGCATGCTGGGGGAAAAATATTGGGAACCCATTGCCTTATTATTATAGTCTGGAAAGTTTTGATTTTTAAAATGGAATTCTTGGATCCTTGCTTGAAGCTAGCCTAATTGTTTTGTATTTGAATGATTATCATGCCTTAGATATATTTTAGCACGATGGGGTCGAGGAGAGAGTTGTGATCTGGTATGATTGCTGCTGCTGTTGGGCAGGAAATTGAGGAGAATGTTATACCTCCTGGAGGGTTGCCACCGCCCCCACCTATTCCACATGAGAGAGTAGAGCAAGTACCACCTACGCCAGCTAGGCCAGGGATAGGTGATATGGCACCGCTGATTCAGGATATGACCGGTGCTTTTTAGGCAGCAGTTACGGGTGTTCATGTGCTGGCCCCACCGGTTGTTGGGTAGGGTTTGCCGTTTGAGCGTCTTCGCATTTTGGGCAGAATTGAGTTTCGAGGTTTGTCACCTGAGGCTTCTAAGGGCTGGTTGGCCAGTACTGAGAGGATACTGGGACAAATGAGGTGTACCGATGCTCGTCAGTTGGGCTGTGCTATTTCCCTATTATAGGGTGATACCTAACATGGTGGACTACCTCAATTTTTGGTATGATGACCGATGATGTGACCTGAGAGTTATTGTGTGCTGCTTTTCAGAAGAAGTATCTGGGAGTCCAATATCAGGACGATAGGAAGTGGGAGTTAGTGACTTTGGTGCAGGGCAATATGTCTATGGCAGAGTGTGAGGTGCAATTTGTGAGGCTGAGCTAGTACGCACCTGAGTTGGTCTCTGGCGAGTGCCAGCGTGTGATCGTTTCTGCTACGGGCTCGTGCAGGAGGTTAAGACATCCATTCTTGCTGCTGATTACACCGATTTTGATGTGTTGGTTTTACGAGCCAAGGATATGGAGTAGAATCTTGGTTTGGCTTCTCGGTCGTGAGGCTTTAGCTCGGGTAAGAGAGCTGCTGACTCTGGTTCTAGTGGTGGTCAGGCTAAGAGACACTGTGACAGGAGGTTTCTCCCAGAGCCGAGGCATGGTAGAGGTGTTGTGGGACGTGGAGTCTAAGGGAAGGGTGTCCAGGTTAGAGCGTCGTTTAACACTTGTTGGGTTTGTGGATCCCGAGATCATTTGAGGCGAGATTGTCCGCGTCTGGCCAGGGAGGGTCAGGTACATGCGCCTGTTCTGGCTAATTCTTGTTGGAGTTGTGGGTCTGGCGACCATCAGAGGCGTGATTGTCCGTTGTTGGCCCGAGGTGGGCAGGGTGCAGCACTTGTTATTGTTCTGCAGGGAGGCCGTGGTCATGGGCGTGGACCGTTTTAGCGTTGAGATGGTGGCCAGAGGACTGTGGCTCTTATCGTTGCTATCTACCCTGAGGGAGGTGGACCGGCTAGGGTGTATGCACATCGCGAGGGTCACAAGGACACCGATGTGATTGCAGGTACTTTCTCTTATAGTCTTTTCCATTGTATTCATTGGTTGATTATGGTTTTACCCATTCATGCATCTTGTGTGAGCATGCTCAGTTGCTTGATATACCTGTTGAAATTCTAAATGTGGGTGTTAGAGTGACCAGTTCTCTTGGGGAGACAGTTGTAGTTAGGAAGTTGTATCGTAGGTGCCCGTTGATTGTTCAAGGCCATGTTTTGCTGTGGATCTAATGGAGTTTCCATTCCATGGCTTTGATGTTATTTTGGGCATGGATTGGTTGATCGAGCATCGAGCCGTGGTGGATTTTGAGACCAAACAAATATCTTTGAGGTTGTTAGATAATTTCAAGGTGGTAGTTGTTGGCGAGAATTCCAAGTTCCTGTCTAATGTTGTTTTGGCTTTGGAAGCGAGTTGGATGTTGGGTTTTGGATGGCAGGCTTTCTTGGCCTATCTGATGAACCCTGTTTCAAATGAGTTGAGGGTGTAGGATATTCGCACCGTATGCGAGTTTTCAGGTGTTTTTCAAAAGAATTATCGGGGTTGCCACCTGACCGTGAGGTAGAGTTTGCCATTGAAACCTATGCAGATACGACACTAGTGTCTACTGTTCTATATCACATGGCCCCGAAGAAATTGAAAGAGTTAAAGATGCAACTACAGGAGTTGCTTGATTGTGGGTTCATTAGATCGTGTATTTCACCGTAGGGTACACCGGTGTTGTTTGTAAAGAAGAAGGATGGTACATTGTGGATGCGTATAGATTATTGACAGTTGAACAAGTTGACGATAAAGAACAAGTTTTCATTACCACGGATAGATGATCTGTTTGATCAGTTCCGAGGTGCATCGGTGTTCTCTAAAATTGATTTGAGGTTTGGGTACTATCAGTTGAAGGTGAAGGATGTGGATGTACCCAAGACAACTTTTCGTACAAGGTACGGGCATTATGAGTTTCTTGTGATGCTATTTGGTTTAACCAATGCACCGGCTTCTTTCATGGACATGATGAACCTGGTGTTCCATGAGTTTTTGGATCAATTTGTAGTGGTGTTTATCGATGATATCCTAGTGTACTCTCGTACGGATGAGGATCATGATAAACATTTATGATTTGTGTTTCAGACGCTGATGGCTAATCAGTTGTATGCTAAGCTAACATGTGTGAGTTTTGGCTTAGGGAGGTTTTTTTCCTTTGGCATGTTGTATCGGCCGAGAGAATTCATGTTGATTTGCATAAGGTTGAGGGTATGATGAGTTGAAAGGTGCCTAAGTCGGTAACAGAAGTTCAGAGTTGTCTTAGTTTGGCTGGTTATTATTGTAGGTTTGTGGAAGGGTTCTCCAGTTTGGTTGCTCCTTTGACCAAGTTGTTGCAGAAGAATGTTCATTTTGAGTGTACGGAGAATAGGCAACGAGCATTTGAGAAGTTGAAGGAAGCTTTGACGCGTGCTCCAATCTTGGTTCAGCCTGAATCGGGGAATGGGTTCGTTGTTTATAGTGATGCATCTTATGTTGGCTTGGTTGTGTGTTGATGCAGGAGGGTAAGGTAGTTGTGCATGCATCTAGGCAATTGAAGGTGCACGAGCGTAATTACCCTACTCATACCTTGAGCTTGCCGTAGTTGTGTTTGCCTTGAAAATCTAGAGGCATTACCTTTATGACGAGAAGTGTGTGGTTTAAACGGATCATAAGATCTTAAAATACCTGATGTCGTAGAAGAGTTTAACCTTAGGCAACGAAGATGGTTGGAGTTTCTTAAGGATTATGATCTGACCAATGAATATCATCCAGGAAAAGCCAATATTGTGGCGGATGCTTTGAGTAGGGAGCAACTATGGCGTTGAGAGCTATGTTTGCTCACTTGAGTGTGACGGGTGACAGAGGGTTGTTAGCGGAGTTGCAGGTGAAGCCGTCCTTGTTGTAGTTGATTAAGGAGAGGCAGTCATATGATGATTGTTTGGTACAACATGTGAAGGATATCATGGATGGAAATCCTACGGATTTTCATTTTAATGATGATGGAGTGTTGTGTTTCAAAGGTCGAGTGGTTGTACCCGAGGATGATGAGTTGAGGCTTACCATTTTGAACGAGGCACATGCTAGTACTTTTGCCATGCATCCCGGTAGTACTAAAATGTATCGAGGGTTAAGGGAAGAGTACTATTGGGTTGGTTTGAAGAAAGATGTGGCTGATTTTGTTGGTCGATGCATGGTTTGTCAGTGGGTAAAGGATGAGCATCAGTTTCCTTACGTGTTGTTGCAACCGTTGAGGATACCGAAATGGAAGTGGGAAAGGATCACCATGGATTTTGTGTTTGGATTGCCTTTAACACTGACCAAGAATGATTTCATTTGGGTGATTGTCGATCAGTTTACGAAGTCTGCACATTTTTTGCCTGTGCATATGACGTATACTTTGGATCGGTTGGGTGAGCTGTACATCTCTGAGATTGTGCGTTTGCACGGGGTGCCCAATTCTATAGTTTCAAATAGAGACCCAGGTTTTACCGCGAGATTTTGGCAGTGTTTGCATCGTGCTCTGGGGACTCAGCTGAATTTCAGTACTTCGTATCATCCTCAGACGGATGGTCAGTCAGAGCGTGTGATTTAGGTTTTTGAGGATATGCTGAGATGTTGTATCATTGAGTTCCAGGGAACCTGGGAAAAGTAGTTGCCTTTGGTGGAGTTCGCTTATAATAACAATTATCAGGCTAGTATATAGATGGCACCGTACGAGGCATTGTATGGTAGGAAGTGCCGTACACCCGTGTGTTTTGCTGAAGTTAGGGAGAATCACATTTCTTTGCCGATGTGTTGAAAGCACCAGGGAAAAGGTTAAGTTGGTATGTGAGCGCCTGAAAGTGGCTGTGAGTCGTCAGAAATCTTACGCAGATTTGAACCGTAGATATATAGAGTATACCATTGGTGACCAAGTGTTTTTGAAGGTGTCGCCTTGGAAAAAGGTGATACGTTTTGGGCGGAAGGGAAAGCTTATCCCGAGGTTTATTGGACCGTATGAGGTTGTTGAACGTGTGGGTCCTGTTGCTTATCTGTTGATGTTGCCTCCCGAGCTAGAGAAGATACATGATGTGTTCCATGTTTCGATGTTGCAGAAGTATCGGTCGGATCCGTCGATTTTATGCCGGTAGAAGATATGGAGTTGAGACCAAACTTGTCGTATGATGAGGAACTGGTGGAGGTCTTTGATACCAGCAGTAAGGTTTTTCGTGGCAAGACTGTTGAGCTAGTTAAGGTGTTGTGGAGGCACCGCGGAGTTGAGGAAGCCACGTGGGAACGTAAGTCGGAGATGCTGGAGCAGTTTTTGCATCTGTTTCCTCCAGGTAAATTTTGGGGACGAAATTTCTTAAGGGGGAGAGTTGTAACGCCCCAGTTTTAGGGCTTAGCTTTTTTGAGGTTTATTAGACGATCCAGTGGATCGAGTTAGAGAGTCGAGTGGGATTCAAGATCATATATTTTTCGGTAAGATAAAAATGTGGAAAATAGTTAAAATCATCTTTTAATATATATTGATTTTTGGTGGAATCAATTTTGAAAAATGGAATTTAGAAATGTGACATTTTGGTTAGTGACCAAAATGTGATTTTTGAAAACGATTTTAAAGTGACTAAAATGAAAAGGGTCAAATTCATAGAATCCTTAAGGAGCTAATTTTACCAAGTTTTGCTGATGGTTTCTCCCTTCAATTAAATCATTTTAAACATGTGTTTTAAAGGGTGATTAAGAGGGATGAAAATATCTAAGTTAGTTATTTGCTTTTAAAGAAAATTTATGTAACTTTTTCCTAAACCTTTTCTCTCAACTTCTTTTTTTGCTAAACACTTAGAATTTCATCAAAATTTAGAGGTAAGAGATTCTTTTCACTCAAATTATTGATTCTAACTTGATTCTTTAACTTTGTTTTAAAAAATCTCATTGAAATTTTATGTTTTCTTAGCTTTAAACAAGCCAAATGAGGGAGAAATCACATAACAGGGGTAAGGTCTGTGATCTCCTCTGTTAAATGGTTCTTTATTAATATTCCCAAGTATTTGATCCTAGCCTAGTAGCAAGATCGAATCGAGAAAGCTACATTAGGTTTACCGAAGTAAACCGGGAAGACAAAACCTAAAACGCGCCTGTATTATTACATTCCTACATTTACATGTTGTCCACAGGTGATAACTCAACACAATCGGGCACCGATACGATATCCAATTGAGCACAACGCAATTTAGGGACTAAATTACAAATTCAACAACTTACAGGGACTTTCCCAATTTTAAGTTATCAACAATTAATTAAGCATATTTGAGGCTTACGTGTCAAAAATCAGCTTAATACGATCAACCATACTCATTCAATTGATAAAAAAAGATTTAGGGACCAAAACGAAAGAAACCAGAACTGCATTTCCAGGACATTAACAGAAATAACGGTCACTGTATCGATACGGTATTGCAACCATCTTTTCTATACGACCAACCCCATCCCAGTATGATACTTCGTATAGGAAAATTCCTTTTTATTTCATTAGACACTATACCGATACGGTCATGTGGTGTTTCGATACGCAAGCTCATTCCAAAAAGTGACATTCTAGTAGCATTAAACCGTATCAAAACACCTTAACCCGTACCGAAACGTCTTTCCCAAAATTGCCTAGCCGTACCGATACGGTCCCCTGCATATCGGTACGCCTGGGTCTGTAATGTCAAGTTTAGCTGGTTTTTCACTCGAATCTAGATGCATTTGGGTCCTAGCAACTTGCATACATGCATACAATCAATCATAAACACGTAAACTCACATCTATGCTAGGATTAAACATCCAACACAACTTCCTACTATCAAAGAATTACTCTAGAGGCATGCTTCCTAAACCACTTTTCCAAACATACCAAAATGCTCAAATAGACCATTCTCAACATAAGCAACATGTCAACACAACCAACACATCATAATAAACTTGCTCAAACCATCACAACATGGCAATCAATAAGGAGGCTCTAGATGCATACTTAGGCAACCAATTATCCATAACTAAATGCAAGGATTAACATCAAACTTAGCAACATCAAACCATCCTCAAAAGCCAGCATGGAAACATACTTAGAATCCATAAGAAAACAGAATTATAACTCCCCAAAACCATGTCGAACATATTGCCTTACTGACCGAAATATAAACCGAGTTCGTACTCAAACTTGTAAATGTCCTTGGATCACTTAGCCTAGCCTATTGCTGCCCCCAAACCTTAATGCTCTGCATCATTAGAAAAAAGAGAGCGTAAGCACACTTGCTTAGTGAGGATTCTCATACAACAATGATGCATTAAAAACCATTTGAAAACCATATGCTTGTTTTCCCAAAACATGCTTACAACCTAAGCATTTTCCCATGATTCCAATCGAATCAAAACATAATAACCTTTATGCAACATCATGTCCATTCCATCCTAAAATCTCCAAAGCATTAAATAATAAACCATGCTAAAATCCCAAAGCATTAAAATAGGTTCAACACATGAACTTTCTTATATATTGCATTTATAGTGATCCGGATAGACCACCTCTATCCTATACATATCAGATACACGAATCTCTCATACCATGCCTAGTTAAACTGCATGATATCCCAAACCTTGCCTAGTTAAACCGCGAGATTTCACTTGTGCCTAGTTAAACCGCAAGATCACCATCAATTTGGGTTGCCTAGTTAAATCACATGACCCAAATGAGGTCCCAACAGTCATAGTGACCTAGTTAAACCGTCATACCTCAAGGACCCATGGCCACGATCGATTTTGTTCATATTTTATAGTGCACTTTTAATCCTGGCATGCCAACTATATCCAATTGTTTTCTCCATGTCATATGGCCAATATACCATTTACAAACCATTTACTTACTGCTTTACAATGTATTAAACCAAAACATGACATATGCAAATCTCATTGCCAATGCAATAACACCATTCCAACCGGAATGAAAACCTATGCTCAATAGCATTAAATATACTTTTAAACACCTGCATATGTACTCAAAATCATGCATTTCCAGTAAGTAAATCATACCATGTTTATCACCAAAACATGCAAACAACATGCTCATATCCAAGACGATATTCAAGAGCAAAATAAGGGAAACTTACTTCTGAGCTTAGGTAAGCGTTTCACACATACCCTAAACACCCAACAACCTTTACAAACCTTTGTAAAGCATCTAAAACCAGTTTTCACTCACCGATACCCTTCGCCTTTCTTGGCAACGCGATACAAGCTCCCGGTAAGCAACAAAACAACGTCAAGCTTCTTTGCCTTGATTATCCCCTTGTTTTAAACACATAAAACCAGAGGATAAATGCATCGTTATGCATTCAAACCACTGCCACAAAGCAAAACCTCGCAACTCTCAAGTTGCCTATTTAGAAACCATCCGAAACAAACTAAAATCATCATCAAACGTTTCCAAAACTTAACCCATCCATAAAACAACGATTCAACTCATCAATCAACATCAATTATAATCTAAAAACCCTTTACAAACATCATTTTGCTTCCAGCAAAGATTAAACTCGAGTATCATCACAAAAAAACTCAAATCTAACAACCTAAGCAATTAGAGATCCAAGAGTTTCGGGATTCTATTGATAAAAACAACATATCAACATCGTAATACATCCAAAATATGTATTAAATAAATCTTAAACACTGGAAAAATAGATCCACTTCGAAAATTACCTTGTTACATCAGCCATCGATCGCGTCTCACGTCGAGCCATGCTATTAAAAGCATCAAAAGACATTAAATTTAGGCTAGCATCAGGCAAGGATCCAAGACAACTTTTAAACGCATTTTAAAACCTCGGTAATAGGAAATGTGTTCCCAAATCATCCCAACATGATATTAAACAATCACCAAATTTATACACAATCACCGTGCAATTCATACAACATCAACCAATCAAGCAACAATATCCCAACTTTTCGCAAACCTGTCTCTGATACCAACAAATGTAACCCCCTGACCCAGCCTAGTCGCAAGACCAAACCGAGCAAGCTGTAGTAGGTTTACCGAAGTAAACTAGGAAGACGAAACCTAAAACGCGTCCTTTTTATTATCTTGTCTAGATGCATTATTACATTCCTACATTTACATACTGTCCACAAGTGATAACTCAACACAATCGGGCACCGATACAATATCCAATTGAGCACAACGCAATTTAGAGACTAAATTACAAACTCAACAATTTACAAGGACTTTTCCTAATTTTAAGTTACCAAAATGAAAGAAACTAGAACTGCATTTTCAAGACAATAACAGAAATAACGGTAACCGTATCGATACACTATGTACTGTATCGATACAGTATTGCAACCATCGTTTCGATATGACCAACCCCATACAGGTACGTTACTTCGAATACGAAAATTCCTTTTTATTTCATTAGACACCGTACCGATACGGTCATGTGGTGTTTCGGTACGCGAGCTTATTCCAAAAAGTGACATTCCAGTAGCATTAAACCGTATTGAAACTCCTTAACCCATACCGAAACTCCTTGCCCAAAATTGCCTAGCCGTACTGATATGTATCCCCGCATATCGGTACGCTTGGGCATGTAATGTCAAGTTTAGCTGGTTTTCACTCGAATCTAGATGCATTTGGGTCCTAGCAACTTGCATACAATCAATCATAAACACATAAACTCACATCTATGCTAGGATCAAACATCCAACACAAATTCCTACTATCAAAGAATTATTCTAGAGGCATGCTTCCTAAAACACTTTGCCAAACATACCAAAATGCTCAAACAGACCATTCTCAGCATAAGCAACATGCCAACACAACACAACCAACACAACATAATTGTTTTGAAAAATTGAATTTTCAAATGAATAAGGGGGAGCTTATAAGACTTTCAACAATCAATCTCTTATTCACATTTTATTTCTACTAAGGGGGAGAATCTCAAAAACAAATTTTCAAGTTGGTTTTATTATATCAAAAATGGGGAGATTGTTAGGATATTTGTTTTGATATAATAATTGAAAAATAGTTTTGGACTAAATTAAGAAGGTTTCGAAAGTGTTTTTAAGTACAAACAACTTAAAAATAAGTTTGAGAAGTTTTTGAGAGGTTTTGGAAATGTTTTAAATGTTTTAAAGTAGCCAAACTCAAGTTTTCAGACTACCAGTATCGATCTGATTACACCCAGATCGATACACTTTAGGTTTTTAGCTACGAGATTTTTCCAGAATCAAAAACCCGTATCGATACGAGCTTAGGTGTATCGACACGGTGAGGTTCATACTGATACGCTTATAGGCGTATCGATACCCTATGTTTTCAAACCCCAACGGCTATTTTCCCTACAGCGTACCGGTAAATCGTATCGATACACTTCAAAGGTGTATCAATACACGTAGTGTATCCATACACCCGTATCGATACACTTCATAGGTGTATCGATACACCAAAGCTGAAGAGCATAACGGCTAGTTTCTAAAGAACGCGGATCGATACGACAACATCGTGTATCGATACAATTAACTACAAAACTACATTTTTACGGGAAATAAAGTCTCCAACGGCTCCAAATCATCCTTAACGGTCTTCAACAGCTAGAAACTCATTTGGGAGTATAAAAGGCTCAAGAAACATCTGAAGAAAGTAATGATCCTCAAGTTAACAACATTATAATGAAAATTTGTCTTAGTGCTTAATTTTCTCATTCTTTGTTAACTTGAGGATCATTAGTTTCTTTAGATGCTTCTTGAGGCCTTGTATACTTCCAAATGAGTTTCTAGCCCTTGAAGATCATTGGGGATGATTTGGAGCCGTTGGAGACTTTATTTCCCGCAAAAATGCAGTTTTGGAGTCAACCATATCGATACACGGTGTTGTCGTATCGATACGCATTCATCAAAAACTAGCCATTATGCTCTTCAGCCTTGGTGTATCGATACACCTATGAAGTGTATCGATACGGGTGTATGGATACACCTCTGGAGTGTATTGATACGCTGTGTGTATTGATACACCTGTGAAGTGTATTGATACACTGTATGTATTGATACACCTTTGAAGTGTATCGATACGGTGTATCGGTACGCTATAGGGAAAATAGCCACTGGGGGTTTGAAAACATAGGGTATCAATACGCCTATAAACGTATCGGTATGAACCTCACCGTATCGATACGCCTAAGCCTGTATCGATACGGGTTTTTGATTCTGGAAAAATCCTGTAGCTAAAAACCTAAAGTGTATCGATACGGGGTGTAACTGTATCGATACAGTAGTGCTGAAAACTTGAGTTTGGCTACTTTAAAACGTTTAAAACATTTCCAATTTTAAGTTGTTTGGACTTAAAAACACTTTTGAAACCTTTTCAATTTAGTCCAAAACTATTTTTCAATTATTATATCAAAACAAATATCCTAACAATAATAAACTTGCTCAAACCATCACAACATGGCAATCAATAAGGAGGCTCTAGATGCATACCTAGGCAACCAATTATCCACAACTAAAAGCAAGGATTAACATCAAACTTAGCAACATCAAACCATCCTAAAAACAAGCATGGAAACATACTTAAAATCCATAAGAAAACAGAATTACAACTCCCCAAAACCATGGTGAAAACATTACCTTATTGCTCGAAATATAAACCGAGTTCGTACTCAAACTTGTAAATGTCCTTGGATCACTTAGCCTTGCCTCTTGCTGGCCCCAAACCTTAATGCTCTGCATCATTAGAAAAATAGAGCGTAAGCACACTTGCTTAGTGAGGATGCTCATACAACAATGATGCATTAGAAACCATTTGAAAACCATATGCTTGTTTTCCCAAAATATGCTTACAACCTAAGCATTTTTCCATGATTCCAACCAATCAAAACATAATAACCTTTATGCAACATCATGTCCATTCCATCCTAAAATCTCCAAAGCATTAAATAATAAACCATGCTAAAATCTCAAAGCATTAAAATAGGTTTAACACATGAACTTTCTTATATATTGGCATTTATAGTGATCCGGATAGACCACCTCTATCCTATACATATCGGATACACGGATCTCTCATTACCATGCCCTAAACCGTAAGATTTGACACCCTCACCTAGTTAAACCGTTGCCTAGTTAAACCGTAAGAGATTTCACTTGTGCCTAATTAAACCGCAAGATCACCATCAATTTGGGTTGCCTAGTTAAATCACATGACCCAAATAAGGTCCCAACAATCATAGTGGTCTAGTTAAACCGCCATGCCTCAAGGACCCATGGCCACGATCGATTTTGTTCATATTTTATAGTGCACTTTTAATCCTATGGCATGCCAACTATATCCAATTGTTTTCTCCATGTCATGCCAATATACCATTTACAAACCATTTACTTTTGCTTTACAATGTATTAAACCAAAACATCACATATGCAAATCTCATTGCCAATGCAATAACACCATTCCAACCAGAATGAAAACCAATGCTCAATAGCATTAAATATACTTTTAAACACTTGCATATGTACTCAAAATCATGTATTTCCAGTAAATAAATCATACCATGTTTATCACCAAAACATGCAAACAACATGCTCATATCCAAGACGATATTCAAGAGCAAAATAATGGAAACTTACTTTCGAGCTTAGGTAAGTGTTTCACACATACCCTAAAACCCAACAAACTTTACAAACCTTTGTAAAGCATCTAAAACCAGTTTCCACTCACCGATACCCTTCGCCTTTCTTGGCAACGCGATACAAGCTCGGCAAGCAACAAAACAACATCAAGCTTCTTTGCCTTGATTATCCCCTTGTTTTAAACACATAAAACCAGAAGATAAATGCATCGTTATGCATTCAAACCACTGTCTCAAAGCAAAACTCTCCAACTCTCAAGTTGCCTATTTAGAAACCATCCGAAACAAACTAAAATCATCATCAAACGTTTCCAAAACTTAACCCATCCATAAAACAACGATTCAACTCATCAATCAACATCAATTATAATCTAAAAACCCTTTCCAAACATCATTTTACTTCAAGCAAAGATTAAACTCGAGTATCATCACAAAAAAACTCAAATCTAACAACCTAAGCAATTAGAGATCCAAGAGTTTGGGATTCTATTGATAAAAACAACATATCAACATCGTAATACATCCAAAATATGTATTAAATAAATCTTAAACACTGGAAAAATAGATCCACTTCGAAAATTACCTTGTTACATCAGCCATCGATCGCGTCTCACGTCGAGCCATGCTATTAAAAGCATCAAAAGACATTAAATTTAGGCTAGCATCAGGCAAGGATCCAAGACAACTTTTAAACGCATTTTAAAACCTCGGTAATAGGAAATGTGTTCCCAAATCATCCCAACATGATATTAAACAATCACCAAATTTATACACAATCACCGTGCAATTCATACAACATCAACCAATCAAGCAACAATATCCCAACTTTTCGCAAACCTGTCTCTGATACCAACAAATGTAACCCCCTGACCCAGCCTAGTCGCAAGACCAAACCGAGCAAGCTGTAGTAGGTTTACCGAAGTAAACTAGGAAGACGAAACCTAAAACGCGTCCTTTTTATTATCTTGTCTAGATGCATTATTACATTCCTACATTTACATACTGTCCACAAGTGATAACTCAACACAATCGGGCACCGATACAATATCCAATTGAGCACAACGCAATTTAGAGACTAAATTACAAACTCAACAATTTACAAGGACTTTTCCTAATTTTAAGTTACCAAAATGAAAGAAACTAGAACTGCATTTTCAAGACAATAACAGAAATAACGGTAACCGTATCGATACACTATGTACTGTATCGATACAGTATTGCAACCATCGTTTCGATATGACCAACCCCATACAGGTACGTTACTTCGAATACGAAAATTCCTTTTTATTTCATTAGACACCGTACCGATACGGTCATGTGGTGTTTCGGTACGCGAGCTTATTCCAAAAAGTGACATTCCAGTAGCATTAAACCGTATTGAAACTCCTTAACCCATACCGAAACTCCTTGCCCAAAATTGCCTAGCCGTACTGATATGTATCCCCGCATATCGGTACGCTTGGGCATGTAATGTCAAGTTTAGCTGGTTTTCACTCGAATCTAGATGCATTTGGGTCCTAGCAACTTGCATACAATCAATCATAAACACATAAACTCACATCTATGCTAGGATCAAACATCCAACACAAATTCCTACTATCAAAGAATTATTCTAGAGGCATGCTTCCTAAAACACTTTGCCAAACATACCAAAATGCTCAAACAGACCATTCTCAGCATAAGCAACATGCCAACACAACACAACCAACACAACATAATTGTTTTGAAAAATTGAATTTTCAAATGAATAAGGGGGGAGCTTATAAGACTTTCAACAATCAATCTCTTATTCACATTTTATTTCTACTAAGGGGGAGAATCTCAAAAACAAATTTTCAAGTTGGTTTTATTATATCAAAAATGGGGAGATTGTTAGGATATTTGTTTTGATATAATAATTGAAAAATAGTTTTGGACTAAATTAAGAAGGTTTCGAAAGTGTTTTTAAGTACAAACAACTTAAAAATAAGTTTGAGAAGTTTTTGAGAGGTTTTGGAAATGTTTTAAATGTTTTAAAGTAGCCAAACTCAAGTTTTCAGCACTACCGTATCGATACAGTTACACCCCGTATCGATACACTTTAGGTTTTTAGCTACAGGATTTTTCCAGAATCAAAAACCCGTATCGATACAGGCTTAGGTGTATCGATACGGTGAGGTTCATACTGATACGCTTATAGGCGTATCGATACCCTATGTTTTCAAACCCCAACGGCTATTTTCCCTACAGCGTACCGGTAAATCGTATCGATACACTTCAAAGGTGTATCAATACACGTAGTGTATCCATACACCCGTATCGATACACTTCATAGGTGTATCGATACACCAAAGCTGAAGAGCATAACGGCTAGTTTCTAAAGAACGCGGATCGATACGACAACATCGTGTATCGATACAATTAACTACAAAACTACATTTTTACGGGAAATAAAGTCTCCAACGGCTCCAAATCATCCTTAACGGTCTTCAACAGCTAGAAACTCATTTGGGAGTATAAAAGGCTCAAGAAACATCTGAAGAAAGTAATGATCCTCAAGTTAACAACATTATAATGAAAATTTGTCTTAGTGCTTAATTTTCTCATTCTTTGTTAACTTGAGGATCATTAGTTTCTTTAGATGCTTCTTGAGGCCTTGTATACTTCCAAATGAGTTTCTAGCCCTTGAAGATCATTGGGGATGATTTGGAGCCGTTGGAGACTTTATTTCCCGCAAAAATGCAGTTTTGGAGTCAACCATATCGATACACGGTGTTGTCGTATCGATACGCATTCATCAAAAACTAGCCATTATGCTCTTCAGCCTTGGTGTATCGATACACCTATGAAGTGTATCGATACGGGTGTATGGATACACCTCTGGAGTGTATTGATACGCTGTGTGTATTGATACACCTGTGAAGTGTATTGATACACTGTATGTATTGATACACCTTTGAAGTGTATCGATACGGTGTATCGGTACGCTATAGGGAAAATAGCCACTGGGGGTTTGAAAACATAGGGTATCAATACGCCTATAAACGTATCGGTATGAACCTCACCGTATCGATACGCCTAAGCTCAGATCGATACGGGTTTTTGATTCGAAAATCCTCGTAGCTAAAACCTAAAGTGTATCGATACGGGGTGTAACTGTATCGATACAGTAGTGCTGAAAACTTGAGTTTGGCTACTTTAAAACGTTTAAAACATTTCCAATTTTAAGTTGTTTGGACTTAAAAACACTTTTGAAACCTTTTCAATTTAGTCCAAAACTATTTTTCAATTATTATATCAAAACAAATATCCTAACAATAATAAACTTGCTCAAACCATCACAACATGGCAATCAATAAGGAGGCTCTAGATGCATACCTAGGCAACCAATTATCCACAACTAAAAGCAAGGATTAACATCAAACTTAGCAACATCAAACCATCCTAAAAAACAAGCATGGAAACATACTTAAAATCCACAGGAAAACAGAATTACAACTCCCAAAAACCATGGTGAAAACATTACCTTATTGCCTGAAATATAAATCGAGTTCGTACTCAAACTTGTAAATGTCCTTGGATCACTTAGCCTTGCCTCTTGCTGGCCCCAAACCTTAATGCTCTGCATCATTAGGAGAAATAGAGCGTAAGCACACTTGCTTAGTGAGGATGCTCATACAACAATGATGCATTAGAAACCATTTGAAAACCATATGCTTGTTTTCCCAAAATATGCTTACAACCTAAGCATTTTCCATGATTCCAACCAATCAAAACATAATAACCTTTATGCAACATCATGTACATTCCATGCTTAAATCTCCAAAGCATTAAATCATAAACCATGCTTAAATCTCAAAGCATTAAAATAGGTTTAACACATGAACTTTCTCATATATTGGCATTTATAGTGACCCGGATAGACCACCTCTATCCTATACATATCGGATACACGGATCTCTCATTACCATGCCTACTTAAACCGTAAGATTTGACACCCTCACCTAGTTAAACCGTGAGATTTCAACCTTGCCTAGTTAAACCGTAAGAGTACCGACCTTGCCTAATTAAACCGCAAGATCACCATTAATTTGGGTTGCCTAGTTAAACCGCATGACCCAAATAAGGTCCCAACAGTCGAGTGGTCTAGTTAAACGGCCATGCCTCAAGGACCCATGGCCACGATCGGTTTTGTTCATATTTTATAGTGCACTTTTAATCCTATGGCATGCCAACTATATCAGATTGTTTTCTCCATGTCATGTAGCCAATATACCATTTACTTACTTCTTTACAATGCATTAAACCAAAACATCACATATGCAAATCTCATTGCCAATGCAATAACACCATTCCCAACCAGAATGAAAGCCAATGCTCAATAGCACTAAATATACTTTTAAACCTTGCATATGTACTCAAAATCATGTATTTCCAGTAAATAAATCATACCATGTTTATCACCAAAACATGCAAACAACATGCTCATATCCAAGCCGATATTCAAGAGCAAAATAATGGAAACTTACTTTCGAGCTTAGGTAAGTGTTTCACACTTACCCTAAACTCCCAACAAACTTTACAAACCTTTGTAAAGCATCTAAAACCAGTTTCCACTCACTGATACGCTTCGCCTTCCTTGCCAACGCGATACAAGCTCCTGGCAAGCAACAAAACAACATCAAGCTTCTTCTCCTTGACTATCCCTGTTTGAAACACATAAAACCAGAAGATAAATGCATCATTATGCATTCAAACCACTGTCTCAAAGCAAAACTCTCCAACTCTCAAGTTGCCCACTTAGGAACCATCTGAAACAAACTAAAATCATTATCAAACGTTTCTGAAACTTAACCCATCCATAAAACAACGATTCAACTCATAAATCAACATCAATTATCATCTAAAAACCCTTTCCAAATATCATTTTACTTCCAGCAAGGATTAAACTCGAGTATCATCACAAAAAAAACTCAAATCTAACAACCTAAGCAATTAGAGATCCAAGAGTTTCAGGATTCTATTGATAAAAACAACCTATCAACATCATAATACATCCAAAATATGTATTAAATCAATCTTAAACACTAGAAAAATAGATCCACATCGATAATTACCTTATTACATCAATTTTACCCAATTAACCCAATCAAACATTGATAAATCATTAAAATCAGTTTACAATCAATAAATCAAGGATCAAATGCTTGGGAATTTTAGTAAAGAACCATACGATAGAGGAGATCATGGACCTTACCCCTATTGTGAGATTTGTCCCTCAATTGGTTTGATAAAAGCTAAGAAAACACAAGATTTAAATGAGATTTTTCAAAAACAATGTTAATTAATCAATTACAAATCATAAAAACAAGTTAAAAGACACCTCACTTCTGGGTTTTGATGAAAACTTGAGTGTTTTGCTGAGGAGAGAGCGAAGAGAAAAGTTACGTGAATTTTCTTTCAAGAGCTTAACTAACTTTTTAACTAAAATCCCTTTTTAATTATCTTTAAAACACATGTTAAAATATCTTTAATTAAGGGAGAAATCATCAGAAAAAAGCTTGGTAAAATAGCTCCTTAAAGATTCTAAGAATTTGACCCTTTTGATTTTAGTCACCTTTAAAAACAGTTTTCAAAACTTGCTTTTTGTTCACCAACCCAAAATGTCCAATTTCGAAATCTAATTTTCCAAAATTTATTTCGCCAATATCCTTAATATATTTAATAATGATTTTAGAATATTTTTCCCAAATTTTATCACCTTCAAAAATATTTAAACCAATTTAATCCCAAAATTGACCCGAAACTCTAATACCGGTCCACCGGACCTTCGAACCAACCTTAAAACATCTAAGACAAATATTGGGGTTTTACATTTTTTATCAATGGAATCCCGAAACTCTTGAATCTCTAATTGTTTTGGTTGCTAGATTTGTGTTTTTGAGGTGTTATGGTGGTTGTGTGTTTGCTGGAGGTGTTAGGTTGATTTGATTCTATTTCTAGATGTTAATTGATGATAAAAGTGGTGTTAGATTGTTAGGTTGTGGATGGGTTGTGTTTGGAAAGGATTAGTTGAAGTTTTCTGTAGTTGTGGTTAGGTAATTTTGAGAAGATTGTGGAATCTGTGAGGATCTATTAGTTTAAACATGGGAGGTTGTTTTGGAAATGAATGGTGTAGCATTGGAGGCTTCGGACGCTTGATTTCGAGTCGACAAATTAAGGATAGTTTAAACTCAGAAGTAAGTAAATATGGATTTTCTCTCTCGGTCATACTAGTGTTAAATGGTTTTATGCACTTGTTTTGATTTACATGTTACCTACTATTTAAACATGTTTTAAAGTATTTGATATATTGTTTTTGAGCATGAAATGTTGAAGGATGCACATGGTAAATGATCCTTGAAAGTATATGGATTATACATGTGGTTTAAAGCATGATTGTTGCTTTGGAAAAATGGTTTAGTTAATGCTTGTTAAAAATAGTGAGGTAAATGCTAAATGGTTAATTATATTGGCAATTGATGTGGTTTTAAAATTGTTATCGGATATAGTTGGTCGGCCATAGGATTGAGTGCACTATAATAAGTCGCCTTGGATGTTGAGGGGTTTAGATTTGTGTACCGAAAACTCTTCCGAGTACCCTAACGGTAGAGGGGTTAAATAGTACCGTAAACTCTCGTTAGTGGATTAAGCGTCTAAGCAATGATTGGGGTTGGTGTCCCTATGGGTTGAAAGGTGTACCCGGTTGGTAGTGCACCGCGATTGTTATTTTATCGCTATTCCGGTTGAGATGGCTTGAAGTGTTAGTTGAACACTTGTTGAATCCGTGTATCCGATGAACTCTTTTGTTAATGGACTTGTTTAATGATCACTTGTAAGCCAATATAATTGTTGACGTATCATTGGAAAGTTTATGTTGTATAATGTTATTTATACATTTTGACTCTTTAAGCTTTGCATATGGTTGCTATGCATGGGAAGGCTTAAATTGAGGTTGAGCAATAGGGACTTGTTGTTGGTTAATGATACATGTTGCATATGGTTTAATATGATGGTTTTAAAGATGTTAAGTGCATGGTTTAAAGGAGGAGGATGATGTTTTAAATGTTGTTGAAACACGATTTTGAAATGGGATTTCAATGAGTTGTTAAGAAATGATTTTAAATGCATTGATGGTGTTTTGTTTGTGAGCGCTCCTCACTAAGCCTTGTGTGCTTACGCTCTTATTGTCCATCAATGCAGATAATTGAGAGCTTTGGAGGCAGCAAGGACCAAGGGATCCTAGCAAGGCTTGTTTACCAAAGTATGTTTGGGTTAAACTAAAAGTAATAAGGGCAATGGGGTACTCGTTTTGGTTTTGGGAGATATTTCGATAAACTCCCTGTTTGAGCAAGTTTGTATGGTTGTTCTTGAGTTGTAAATGGCCTTTATGGTTTGTTTTTGGTGATGGTTTGGAGTTTCATGTTTTACTTGAATGGTTTTCTAGGTTGCATGCCTATAGATTTACGTTTGATACAAAATGCCATGATTTGATGTAGAATTTGTATTTCTATGTTGTGTTTCGTTTCCTAATTATGTTGGATGTATGTTAGATGCATGTTAGGGTGTTTTGGATAGGCTAAGAGCTTGTTAAACCAGCTAAATGTGACATTACAGGCCCAGGCGTACCGGTACGCAGGGGACCGTATTGGTACGGCTAGGCAAAATCAAGCATGGCGCTTCGATAAGGGCTTGGGTGTACCGGTACGAATTTTCTTTACTGGAATCTGCTTTTTGGGACAAAACCCGCGTACCGAAACCCTACCATATCGTATCGGTACAGATGTCAAGTAAATACGTACTGCCAGCTAAGCATACTGAAATGGGTTGTAGTGTATCAAAACAGAGCTAGCTTGTGTAAGGCACCGTATCGATACGGTGGCTTGCATATCGGTACGGTTATCTATTATTTCAGTTAAAGTCATGGAAGTGAAGTTCTGTTTTCTTGCGTTTTGGTCCCTAAATGTTGTGGATGTAACTGATTGAGTTTGGATGATCGAATCAAGCCGATTTTCGACATTAGAATATGAAACATGTTTAATTAAAGCTTGGTAACTAAAAAATGTGCTAAGTCCCTATAGTTTGATCCATTTGCAATTTGGTCCCTAAATTGCAATTGAGCCGATTGGATGTCAAATCAAAGCCCGATTGAGTTGAGTTTTCACCTGGTGATAGTATGAACATATAGGTTAATGATTTTGCATTTAGATAAGATAAAAGAAAAAAATGGTTGTGTTCTGGTTACTTTCTTTATGGTTTACCCCGATTGCATGTTTGAGTAGTCACTGATAGCTAAGCTATACTAGAGATATATTCGAATAGTTACTTGTCGAAATAATTATATGGGTTATGTTGCTTTACTGGATTGAGATCATGAACGGTTGGCAGGACACCTTGTAAACCGAATAAGATTAAAGGTTATAAACAAAATATTTGCTATGCTAAGATCTAGAGATTGATGTGTATTGTATATGATATGTTGATTAATTACTTGTAAGAGTTTTAAGTTGATCGATCATTTTGATGCATGTGTGTTGCAAATTCAAATATGTCCATTATCATGAGTTAAATCCTAAATAAAAGTGGTGTAGTTAGAACGAATAGTTTAATGGTTAAAATAAGTAAGTAATTAGAAGTCAATGAATTTTGTAAATGGTCTTTAATGCATCATGTTTGCTTGTTGGTTAAGCTATGTTAGACATAATGTTTGAATACTTGTTACCACGAATATATGTTTGGTTGTATTAAACCTTGTGATCTGAAGTACCTAAAAAAATAAAATAAATAAGGGCAGACTACGAGCTAGTAGTTGAAGTGCATTGCTTCATGTTTGTATATTTGTTTGTACATAACTTAAAGGGAAGTTAGTCCTATGAAATATTTAAAAAGTTTTAAATTACCCTGATTTTCTGATTGCATGTTTAGTTTGAGAGTGTTAAGAAATCATATGCTTGTTTGGAATTTTGTTCAGTAACATTTCTTAGACTGGTTTTCTCCTAGACCGGGTAAGGGGTGTTACAAATTATATTGGCTTACATATAACCCCCTCGACCCGGCCTAGAAGCCCGATTGGACCGATAGAACTACAATAGGCTTGCCGAAGCAAAGTAGAGAACAATTACAAAAAATTGGTCAATTTTTTATCTTATCTAGATGCAAATTATTAATCCTACATGTGTATACTTGCATCGTTTAAATTTTCAAAGAAAACAGATCATAGGAAGGCCGCTAATTGCATATCATGCATTTTAGGGACTAATTTGCAAAACTAATAATATTAAGGACCAAAACTGAAATTAAAGTTACCAATCCTTAATTAGTCCATTTACATGCTCACATGACAAATTCCAGGTCATTATGATCATTTAAACTCTTACAATTGCATTCACATAACTCAAGGACCAAAATGAAATAAGCTGAAACCTTCAAGATTCCAAAATAACCGATTTAGCGACAGCCGTACCAATACGCATACAAGTGTTTCGATATGCCCTTATGATTTCAAAAACTCATATTCCAGTAGCTAAAATATGTACCAAAACGCTTGCTCACGTATCAAAATGCCTAGAGAAAATGCTTATGACCGTATTGGAACACTTGCTCGAGTACCGAAACGCTATGCCTGAAAGGGCTTAACCGTATCGAAACACCTACCCGCATATCAAAACGCTATGCATGAAATGGCCTATCCGTACCGGTATAGGGTCACCTATTTCAATACGCCTGGACCTGTAACATCCCAAATTGCTATTTAATCACACTTTAATGAAAACCAAACCACTCATACATGCTTCAAACACTTATACAAGATCATGAAAATACAATTCCACCAAAGCAACACAGGAACAACAACCAAACATGGCATTCGTACAAACTTGTTGATCTATAGGCATGCTTCCTAATATCATTATACCAAACAACCAAAACTTACATTTGGTACCTTTAAGGCATACTCACCATGTTTGCATAATTATCGCATCATACCAAACTTGCTTGAATCATCAAAACATGGCAACCACACCAAAATAATTAGATGCATTCCTAAGCACACATCTAGCATCAAAATAAGCAATGATTCAAACAAGTCTAACAACTACAAACCAACATGAATTCCGACACTTCACATGCTTAAAAACCATGGAAAAATAGAATTACAAATTCCCAAAATATGGCGAACACATTGCCTTTTTAACCGAAATCATAAACCAAGTTCATACTGAAAGTAGCCTTTGCCTTAGGATCACTTTAGCCTTTCCCTTGCAGCCCCCAAACTTTAATGCTATGCATCATTAAGAAAAAGAGAGCGTAAGCACACATGCTTTGTGAGGATGCTCATAAACAATGATGCGTTAAAAACCTTTGAAACCAAAACACTTGTTTCCAAAACATGCTTATAACCAAAGCACTTTCCTTTTCTCCAACCAAGACATGCATAAACACCCTTATGCAACATCATATACATATTCCATGCTTATATCCCAAAGCATAAAATCATAAACCATGCTTAAATCCCAAAGCATTATTAAATAAAACATGCTTAAATCCCAAAGCATTACATAAAATGTTCAACACATGAACTTTCACATATATTGGCATTAATAGTGACCCGGATAGACTACCCTCTATCCAACATATCGGATATACGAATCTCTCATACCATGTCTAGTTAAACAGCATAAAATACCCAAACCTTGCCTAGTTAAACCACAAGATTTGACACCCTCGCCTAGTTAAACCGCGAGATTTCCACCCTTGCCTAGTTAAACCGCAAGAGTACCGACCTTGCCTAGTTAAACTGCAAGATCACCATCAAATTAGGTTGCCTAGTTAAACCGCATATCCAATAAGGTTCCCAATAGTTCGAGTGGCCTTGTTAAACTGCCATACCTCAAGGACCCATGGCCACGATCGATTTTGTTCATATTTTATAGTGCACTTAAATCCTATGGCATGCCAACTATATCCGATTGTTTCTTAGCTTGTCACATAGCCAATATATCATTTACAAAACCACTTACCTACTGTTTTTCAATGCATTAAACCAAAACCACCACATATGCAATCCAAATTGCCCAAAGCAATACCCCATTCCCAACCGGAATGAATACCAATGCTCACTAGCATTTATATACATAAAATCCATTGCATATGTGTTCATAACCATGCATTAATAGTAGTAAATTAAACCATGTTTAACACCAAAACATGAATTCAACATGCTCATATCTAAACCGATATTCAAGAGAGAAATAAGGGAAACTTACTTCCGAGCTTAGGTAAGTGTTTCATGCTTACCCTAAACTCTCAAAAACCTTTACCAAAACTTTTAAAGACGTTTAAACCAGTTTCCACTCACCGATACACCTCGCCTTCCTTGCCAACGCAAAACAAGCTCCTGCCAAGCAACAAAACAACGTCAAGCTTCGTCGCCTTAATTATCCCCTGTTTTAAACACATAAAACCAGAGGATAAATGCTTTAAAATGCACTCAAAACATTGCCTAACAGAAATCTCCCACAACTCCCAAGTTGCCCACTCAACAACCATTCAAAACATATCGAAAACATCATCAAACCCTTCCAAAACTTAACCCAGTCATAATGTAACGATTCAAACCATTAAACTTCATCAATTAACATCTAAAAACCTTTTGTCAACATCCTTTTACTTCCAGCAATGATTAAACACCAAAATCTTCACAAAACCGTAATTATCAACTTTAACTATTAGAGATTTAGCCAATTTCTAGATTCCATTATCAAAACCAACTTATACACATTATATTACATCTAAAATAAGATTAAAATCAATCCTAAAAACTGGAAAAACAGATCCAATTCGAAAATCACAAGATTTCATTAATTAAACCTCTATTATGCAAAATTCAATAATTAATCAATTAAATCCCATTAGAAAACATATATAAAGAGTCAAGAACTTGGTAATTTCAGTAAAGAACCTTTCATTAGAGGAGAAGAACAAACCTTACCCCCAATGAGTGAGTTTCCCCTTAATTGGATGTTTTCCTCTTGAAAAACAAAGAGATTCAATAAGATTTTCGAAAAACAAGTTGAAGAATCATTCAGCAAATCAAAGAGTTATGAAATCAAAATCATTACCTTAAATCTCTGATAAGAAAAAGAGTGTTTGCTGAGAGTATTTTGAGAGAAAATATGAGAGAAAGAAAGTTACGTCAAATTGTGATTTAAAAAAATAACTACCTCTTTAAGTAAATAGTTTTAATTCCCTTAATTAAAACTGATTTAAAAATGATCCTAACTAAGAGAAAACTCATATTAGACCAAATGGTAAAATAGCTCCTTAAAGATTCAAAGTTTTGACTCTTTACAAAACATACCCCTTTAAAAATATTTTCAAAAGTTGCATTTTTGTCACCAGCCAAAATGTCACTCTTCCAAAGCCCATTTTCTGAAATTGATTTTACCACAATCATTATTATATTAAATAATGATTTTACAATATTTTTTCATATTTTTATCACCTTCAAAAATATTTAATCCCGAAACTAAGTCGAACCTTTAATACCGGTCCATCGGGCCTTAAAACCAACCTTTAAACCATCCAAGCCCAAAACCTATAACCCCTCGACCCGGCCTAGATGCCTGACCGACCTAAGCGAGCTACATTAGGTTTGGCGAGGCAAATCGGAGAAAGATGACGAAAACTGGTCCATTTTTTCCTTTTATCTTGTCTAGATGCATATTTTAACCCTAAGTGATCATTCTTGCAGCAGGTGAAATTACAAAGGAAACAAACCTCAAAAAGGCAACCAATTTCATACAATACATTTTAAGGACCAAAACGTTAATCCGGTAAATTAAAGGACCATTACTGAAATTAGTGTTACCAATCTATAATTAAGTTTATTTCATGGAAGCTCATGAAATTTCATCACAATTGGATCACCAAAGCACCCTCAATTTAACATTCAAACATTTAGGGAACAAAATGTAAATCTACAAAACTATAAGGACTTCCTTAAACTTTGATTTACCAATCTTCAATTAGTCAGGTTTCATGCATACATGTCAAATTTCAGCCTAAAACAACCATCCAAACTCATCCAATTGCATACACAACAACTAAGGACCAAACTGTAAGTTTTCAAAGCTTAAATCGCACATATAACTAAAACAACGACCCTTGGTGTCGGTACACGGGTTTTCGGATCGATACGGGGTCAAATTATATAGGAGGTTTCGAAACCACCCCTACAGGTTTCGAAACCATGCCTCCAGAGCCTGAAACTCGTACCGGCACAAGTCCCCGCGTACCGCACCCCATAGCCAAATTTGGCCTACAGGTTTCGAAACCAAGGGCTAGGCTTCGAAACCCCTGGGCATGGGAAGAGAATTTTGACTGGTTTTCAACCCTAATACATCTCAGACATGTTCCACACATTGCATAGGCATCATACATCAACAAAGGCGTAATTTCCACAACGTTCAAACATGCTAGGCACACAAACTCACAAGGTAGAATTATGCATTTACCTATGGCCATGCTTCCTATAACCAACCATCTCAACATTCCAATAAGAGATTTAAGGCATATTACAACACAAGAAGGAAACCAACAATCCACTTTTAACCATCAAAACATGCTAGAATCATCAAGACATGGCAATCAACCAAGGCTAACTGGATGCATACCTAGGAAACCAACTAGCATCAACCATAAGCAGGGATCAACAACATGCTTATCAACATCAAACCATTCATAAAAATCCAGAACTTCACATGCTTAACAACCATGGGAAAACAAAATTACAAATCCTAAAATATGATGAACACGTTGCCTTATTAATCATAATCATAAACCGAGTTCATACTCAAAGTAGTCATTGTCTAGGATTGTTTTAAACCTTGCCTTTGCAGCCTCAAACTTCAATGCTCTGCATCATTAGGAAAAAAAGAGCGTAAGCACACATGCTTAGTGAGGATGCTCTTAAAACAATGATGCAATTAAAACCATTTGAAAACCAAACCACTTGTTCCCAAAACATGCTTAACAACCAAAGCATTTTTCCTTGTCTCCAACCGAGACATGCATAACAATCCTTATGCAACATCATATACAAATTCCGTGCTTAGATCCCAAAGCATTAACCATTGTACCATGCTTAAATCCCAAGGCATTAAACCATTTTACCATGCTTAAATCCCAAAGCATTAAATAGGTTCAACACATGAACTTTCACATATATTGGCATTTATAGTGACCTTGGATAGACGACCTCTATCCTTGGATAGTCGACCACTACCCTTGATTAGCCAACCACTAATCTTTAGTTAACCGACCGTTAACTTTACAATTCGGATACATGAGCCTCTCATGATAGTCGACCACTACCATAACCCATGCCATGCCGACCGCATGATATAAGCACCTTGCCGATGGCAAGATCAACATCAAGAAGGGGAACCGACCTCTCAACCCAAGTGATAACATCATAGTTCGAGTAACCGACCGCTTATCTCAAGGACCCTTAACCACAATCAATTTTTAACATATTATAGTTCACTTCATCATATGGCATGCCAACTATATCTGAATGTTATCTCATAATGTCACATAGCCAATATATCATTTATAAACCACTGTTTTACAATGCATTATACAAAATCACCACATATGCAAATCGTATTGCCAATGCATTTCTTTTAGTTTTAAACCACTGCATATGTATTGAAAACCATGCATTTCCAGCAAGCAAGTCAAACCATATTTACGACCTAAACATGAATTACACGTGCACATATCTGAACCGATATTAAAGAGCAAAAGAGGGAAAGCTCACTTTCGAGTTTAGGTAAGTGTTTCAAACTTATCCTAAACTCCCAATAACCTTTATTAAACCTTTTAAAGGTGTTTAAACCAGTTTCCACTCACTGATACACCTCACCTTGCTTGCCAACGCGAAATGAGCTCCCAGCAAGCAACAAACAACGTCAAGCTTTGTCGCCTTGATTATCCCCCGTTTTAACTATATAAAACCAGAGGGCAAATGCATCATTATGCATTCAAACCATTGCCAATAAGCAATTACCCACAACTCTCAAGTTGCCCACTCAAAAACCATCCGAAACTTATCGAAAACATCCTCAAACACTTCTAAAACTTAACCCAGCCATAATATAATGATTCAATACAGCAAACCTTATCAATTAACATCTAAAAACCCTTTCCCAACATCCTTTTACTTCCAGCAATGATTAAACTCAACTATCACCCCAAAAACCCTTGATTAACAACCTTAAACATTAGAGATTCAACTTGTTTACAGGATTACAATGTTAAATCCAAACTTTTTAACATCAATAAACATCTAAAACATGATCTAATCTGATCAAGAACCCAACAAAACATATCCACTTCTAAAATACTCCAATTTCATCAATCAAAACACAATTAAACCAATTTTCCTTAATTAAACTATCAAAACACATTAGAAAACAATTGTAAAGGATCAAGAACTTGAGAATTTTAGTAAAGAACCTTTCATTAAAGGAGAACAACGAATCCTTACCTCCAATGCTAATTTCTCCCCTTAATTGCTTAGTAGAACATGAAAATCAAGAGAATAACAATAAGTATTTGATGAAAAAGCGTTAGGAAATCAAATGGAAATCAAAACCTTTGATTTTAGATGAAGAAATTAAAGTTGGAAAAGTGTTTGGCTAGAGAGAAATTGAGATAAAGAAGTTGCAAAGTTTGTTACGTGAATTTTGTTAAAAGTCTAAAATATGATTTATTAATTCTCTCCACTTTTAAAGCCTTTTAATACCCATTTAAAATCAGTTAATTAAAGGGAGAAATCTGTTAAAAATATTTAGGATAATTAGCTCCTTAAAGATTCAAAGTTTTGACACATTTCAAAACAGTCACTAAAAGTAGTTTTCATTTTGGTCACTAGTCCAAAATGTCCAATTTTCAAATCTCATTTCCAAAATTGATTATACCACAATCATTATTATATTAAATGATGATTTTACCACATTTTCCCACCACTTTATCACCTTCAAAAATATTTAATCCAATTAAATCCCGAAACTAGCTCAAATCTCTAATACCGGTCCACCGAACCTTCAAACCAACCTTTAAAACATCTAAGCCCAAAATCGGGGTGTTACAACTCTCCTCCACTTAAGAAATTTCATCCTCGAAATTTACCTGGAGTAAACAAATGCGGAAATTGCTCCAACATATCTGCCTTGCTCTCCCAAGTGGCTTCTTCAACACCACGGTGTCGCCACAAGACCTGTAACTCCTCCTTCCCGTATCCGTACATTGAACACGAGTCAAAGATGTTACGAGCTTTTAGAAATATCTTTTAAACTAAAAATTGGGAATTTTAAAAATTTTAAATTAACGTCCCAGAAGGTCGCCCATCTTGAAATTTCTCTAATCCAAGCACGCTTAACTTTATCTTATTTAGGGATTAAAATAATAATTTAATACCCGATAGTAAAACTTTTTACGTAAATAACATAATCATGTCAAAATATATAATAATAATAATAAGCAGATAATATGTTTAATATTTATGAAAGGTTTATAAAACTATTACATACCTGATTTAAATATTTTTCCAGAAAGACAGGTTTAACTAGTACATGCCACTATTAAACACAAAAACATGGATGTCATAAGTACTGAAACTAACCTATCGATTCGGTACTCCCCAAAAGAGGCAGTGATGCAAAGCTCCACTCCTATTTCCGTTTACCTACGTATATAACAGAAATACACGCTGAATATAACTCAGTGAGGCATAAGATGAAAACATATATAAATATATATATATATATTAATGCATGATACTTTCAAAAGCATGATAGTCATTAAATCATATTATTCTGTAATGCAGGAACATCTGTGTAATAAAACATATATTTGTACTCTATAATCATGTAGCCCGAGGTAAATATCAAGTGACTAATAAACGAGCCACGTACTTGAAAAGTATTATTCTTTTCTTTAAACTTGTAGACACATTTAAGTGTCAGACACAATGAAGTGTCAGATAACTTGTAAGACACAATGAAGAGTCAGTTAACTTGTATGACACAATGAGTGTCAGATAACTTGTATGACACAATGAGTGTCAGATAACTTGTAAGACACATTGAAGTGTTAGATAACTTGTATGACTCTAATGGTGTACCACATTGTTGTCCAACTTAATATTATACTACCAAGGGAAAACTTAAAACAATTCCTGAAAATATGGCAAGCAACCCATATCAACCCATATACATTTTATATCATGTAAAACATGTCATATTAGAACAGTTCATACTTCAATATGCTCTATAACTTTCATGGTGTACTGCCATAAAAATAATTATATCAAATAACTTTTTCATTAATATATCATTCTATAAAACCATACATGACCATAAAACATGCCACGATCTTTAAATCAATAAAATAAAGTACCATGCCAAAAATATATTATGCTATTTATAAAAAATTCTTTACCTTTTTGGGTGACTTATCGCAAGTCTCCCTATAGTGTGTTAATAAACAAACATTTAAAAATATGTATGCACTCACCTTAGCCTCGATAAATAACCTTGCTACTTGATTTCACTTCTGATCCTTTTCTTTTCCTTTTCTACTGAAACGACCTTGATTTATATCGGAATCTACATTAAAATAACATATACCATTTCAAGTATATGTTAGTACATATTCATACCATATACAATAATGTAAAGTAATTAAAATAGTTATCCATTGTGTACAAACTTGATCCGATAAAACTTTCTATATTCGAATCACAAATTCTCATACTTTTCTTTAAATCCCCAACTTTTCCCAAAATATCTATTTTAGTCCCTAAGGACTATTTTAAACTTATAACCATAAATTTTCAAGTCTAAACCTTACATTTCTCATCCTTTACAATTTAGGACCCAAACTTTAAAAATTTGCACTTTGGTCCATAAAGTATTCGAATATTCAATTTGACCCAAAATGTTGATTTAAACTTCAAAATCAACATTTTAATCACTAGACGTAATTTTTCCAACATAATATACCTCAAATACAAGCTCAACACCAAATTCCTAAACTTTTCATAAATTCAAGACTAATCCCTAATTTTCTTCAAAATGTCGAATTAGTCTTTGTACTCCCAAAAATTTCCATTTTGATCCTTAAACATCAATTCACGCTATTTCAATCATAATTCATCAATTCAAGTGCTAAAATTAAATTTTCAATAATTTCCCCTAATTTCTCAAAATTTTTGAAATGGTCCCTATAACTTCAACTGGGGAAATTATTTAATCTAACATTAAAATTAAACTTCCAACATCATAATTCATTCAATATCACCTTTATATTAACTTCCTAATCAAAAACCCCAAATCTTAGGGTTAGGGTTTATGACTTCAAACATGGAATTAATCCAATTTCAAACTTGATTCCATGTTTATAACATTAATTCTACACAAAACAACCTTAATTTCATCATCTACTATCAATTTCCATAACCAACCTCATCCATGAACATAACTCATACTTGACTTTATCATGCAAAAAAAACTATCAAAATGAATAGAATCAAGTGTAGAATAATTTACCTTAATCAATTTTGCTTTAATCTAAACTTTGATCCTTTAATTTTGGCTTGAAAGATTGAAAACTTTTCTTTTCCCCCTTTTTCTCTAGCTTTCGAACAGTCCAAAAAAGGATGAGAAAAATTTTCTCATCTTTCTAATTAATCCACATGTTTTAAAGTGAAAATGAATTTTTAATTCATTTTACATAGTGAAATTACTGTTTTACTCCATTAATCCAATGGCCAAGATTCAATCTCATCAAAAATCAAGGGCCATGATTAATTCTATGTGTTATTAGCCTTCCAAATTTGCCCTCAAAGTTTCAAAATATTTCAAAAATGCCATCCATGGCAAATGTCCAATTTGCCCTCCAACTAGTCTTTTTTTACAACAAGACTTAAAAATTGTCATTCCATTAAAATTGAACCAAATTGGTTCCAATCCAACCGTCCATGTCCCAACATATCTTAGATTTTTATTTATGGCATTTATTCGATCCAAATATTTGAATTTCACTCAATACGATTTCCAAATTTTCTTCCTACGAACTTTAAAGATTTATAGCCACTAATATAAGCCTTGTACGAAAAATCAGAGTAACATGAAAGTGTCACTCTTAGGGTTGAACTATTCATTTATGGGGTTAACTTACATAACTTTTAGAAATTATAATTTAGTCCCTAAACTTTTCCAAAGTTTATACTTTGACCACCAAACTTTTAAAATTTTCATTTTGGCCACTGAACTAAAACCACCAATCTTTAACTCTTTATGTTTTAGTCACTAAGAAAATATTGGGGCATTACAATTCTCCCCTTAAGAAAATTCATCCTCGAATTTTCAAGACGTACATGTTTCGAAAAAGTGCGGATACTGCTTTTCCATTGCATCCTTTGTTTCCTACATTGCTTCTTCCACTTTGTGATTACGCCAAAGGACTTTCACCAATGGTATTTGCTTGTTCCTTAAATTCTTTGACACCATTCGCTAGTATCTTTACTGGCTCTTCTTCATATGTCAAATCTGATTCCAACTCAATTTCCTCTGGTGCAATCACATGTGATGGATAAGATCTATATCTCTGGAGCATCGAAACATGGAAAACATCATGAATTTTACTCATCATAACCATGAACGCAGCCAGGGCATTCGTCAAACCAAAAATTCACAATGCTCGTACCTTGTACGAAAGGAAGTCTTATGCACATTCGCATTGAACCATCCTTCTCTTCCACAAAAAGAATAAGAGCACCGCAATGAAATACTCAGCCAGATGAACCCATAATCCAGCAACTCTAAAGCCATGACTTCAACTTCTTTAATTCCTTTGGTGCCATCCTATAAGAAACCATGAACACTGGTTCCGTACCCGAACACCCTTACATAACACCCCATTCCCATACCCGTACACCGAACACGAGTCGGAAATATCACGATAATTCAAAATTCATCTTACATAAAAAAATTGGGACTAAATAAATTTTTTATTTAACTTATAAATAATAATATCATCATATCAAAAATTATATCATAATGTGTAAAAATTATACATATAACATATCATTTAATATACGCGACAAAACCATTACAAGACAGGCCGGTTAGATATTTTAACAAAATAGACAGATTATTTCGTACATGCCACTAATTTTAAACAAAACCAGGATGTCATAAGTACCGAAAATAACCTGTCTACGTAGATCTCCTCCCAAAAGAGGTGTTGATGCAAAGCTCCGCTACTTCTTTCGATTACCTACGCGTATAACCAAAATACACGCTAAGTATAACTTAGTGACGCATAAGGAAAGTAATATATATAAAAATACTTAATAAAACATAATACTTTCACAAGCATAATATTCTTTGAACCATACATTCTGTAATGCAAGAAAGCATAACACAATCATTCTTTGACTCAAAATCATACTTCATTTCATTCAAGTGATTAAGGTACGAGTTGTGTACTATAAAGTACTGTCCTTTACGGGCGACACGAAGTGTCGAATACAGACACCACAATAAAGTGACGAATACAGGCGACAAAAAAAGAGTTGAATACATGCACCACAATAAAGTGGCGAATACGGGCGACATGAAGTGTCGAATACATCTTAAACTCCTAATAGTATACTATAATATAATCCAACTCAATATTCTACTACCAGGGGCAAACTTTAAAACAATTCCTGCAGTAATGACAACCAACCCAAATTCCATACATACGTACATTTATCATATAAAACATCTTCATAATGGAGGTGTTCATACTCCAACTATCATTTAAGACTATATCAAATAACTTGTCACGAAGATATCATACTATAAAATATATGTAAGCATAAAGCATATGCCACAATCTTTAAATCATCAAAATAAAGTATCATGCTAAAAACATGTTTTGCTTTTATAAAATCTTTACCTTTTAGGTCGACTTATCACAAGTCTTCCTACAATATGTATGTTAACTAACATACAATTTATAAACATGTATGCACTCCCCTTGGCCTAGAAATATGAATTCCTATTCGATATTAGTCTCAAATTATAACTTTTCCCGGTCTGCTAGTACGATCTTGATTTTTATCAGAATCTACATTAAAAAAATAACATATACCATTTCAAAGTATATGTTAGAACATACTTAATTCATATATAATAGTGGAAAGTAAATAAATTAACTATCCATTAAACATAAACCCGATCCGATAAAACATTCCATATTCGAATCATAATTTCTCATATTTTTCTTTAAATCTCCAACTTTTCTCAATATTCATATTTTAGTCCCTAAAGACTCTTTTAAGCTTCCAAACAGCATTTTCAATCCAAATCCTTATATTTCTCATCATTTACAATTTAGGACCCAAACTTTATAAATTTACAACTTAGTTCTTAAATTTTTGAAATTCACTAATTGGTCCCAAAGTTAGTATAAACTTCACAATCGACCTTCCAACAATTAAACTTGATTTTCTAACATAACATACTTCAAATATAAGCTTGACCAAAAAGTCCCTAAACTTTCCAATATTTACAATTTGGTCCATAATGTCAAATAATTAGGGATTTTCATTCTAAACAACTTATATCATCATAATAAACCTTTCTCCCTTCCATTACACCTTAAAATTCCCAACTTAACACAAACCCTAGTTTTCCATAATTCAAGAACATGAGTATTTCTTCATCCTAACAACAAAATCAAGCTTGAATAACATCATTCTCATCTTTTCCATCATCAAAATAATTTTTGCAAGAATTTCCCCTAACTTTTTTATCATAATCGAACGGTCACCTATGCATTTTTCAACATTTGAACCATAGAAACAACATCACAAGCATCTTTCAAACAAGAACAACCATTAAAACATAAGTTTCCATCATTTCCTTCATCCACCCAATTCACCAAACTCAACTTAGAGACATGAAAACTAAGTAAAACTTATACCAAAAGATAGAGAATTTAATGAAGATTAAATTCTTGTTTCATGTCTCAAGCCTATATCTAACCATGGAAACTTAAAAATCAAATTAAAATTTCTTATCCCTTGTCTTGGATGAACTCAGTAGCCCTTGCAGAAGAAGAGAGAATTTTTTTCCAACTTTCTATTCTTTTATTTATGCCAAATGGCATATTCTACACCTAATTTAATTAATAAAGTCCCTTAATAGTCAAATAAACATTATACCCTTGAGTTATAACCAATCATGCTTCAACACTTGGTTATTCTTATCCAAAATAATCAATAATATTTATAAAGTAAGGGTGAAATGACCTTTTTGCCCTTAATGAACCAACTTATCTTCAAAAATGCCATTTTCACCTATTTCACCCAAATACTGCATAGAATCAAATTTAAATCGAATAAAAACGATTCAAAAACATACTATCATATTCTTCAAGTCTTTCTAAGGCTTCCATAAAATTTTCATAATTTTCTGAGTTCAAATAATAATTCGAATTAATTTCTGAAACTTATCCCTTTATAACTTTTCACACAAATCCTATACCAAAAATCCGATTCCCACCAAAATTCTTATACCGGAATAAACTATTCATTTTTTCCATAAAAATAATTATTGGGTAAATTACCATGTTGGCACCTAAACTTTTCCCAACTTTTCACTTTGGCCACCAAACTTTAAAATTGTACATTTCAGTCACTAAACTAAAACCACTAACTTTTAATTCCTTGCATTTTAGTTACTAAGCAAATGTTGGGGTATTACAATTCTCCCCTTAAGAAAATTCATCCTCAAATTTTCAAAACGTACTTGTAAAAATACCGGGTTCTTCTATGTCATTTATATCATCATGTGTCTGAATGTGATAGACTCTAGCTGAAGCTCGATCATCTCGACCTATGGTAGCTTTAGTTTCCCATCTAGAACCCACTTTGGATGATCCCGCAGATCCTCGGCCTCGACCTCTCTGCATACCAACCGATCTCTCGGTCTAGACTGATCTGTCATCTTGAACCGGGTAATCACGTACAAAAATGTCCCATTTCACCATAGCATAAACAAGCTCTTGTAATCCTCCAACATTCTCCACGATGATATCGATTACAATACTTACATTGAGGAGGTCCGGGTTTATTTCCAGAACTCTTTATTGTTGTCAAACTATTTTTGAATTTTTTATCTTGTTTCTCTTGTTCCTGAGGTGCTAAAAATTCAGATATTTTCTATTGTGAATATCCTTTAGCTCGCTTTGATGATTGTGAAGTAAAAGATATCTCAACACTTATTTTCAGACCTTAGGATTCTCTTTCATCCTTCTCTCGGACAATCTCCATTGCTTTAGCTCTATTAACTGCTTCTTGAAAGTCCCTAGGAATAATAGCCACCAGCACCTCTTGATATCTGGTATCTAAACCACTTATAAAACTATCAGTGATGGCTCTATCGTCCGGTAGCAATTCAAAAGCAAACCTACTCAATCTATTAAACTCGCATTCAATTTCATACACTGAGCGATCTTATTGCTTAAGGTCTAGGAACCGCTACCTCATTTCCCGAATGAAGGCATCTCCAATATATTTCCTCCTAAACTTACGGAGGAAAAATTGACAGTTCACCTCTTCATGAACACGAGCAGTGACATTGTTCCATGATATCAGTGCTTGCTCTCTCAACAAGGAGACAACTCCTTCCAGCTTTCCTGAATCATCACACCCAATCCGAGACAATATTATTTGTATGTCATTCAACCAGAGATCTGCCGACATAGGATCCCCATCGAAAACACCTTTAAAATCAAAAGCCTGCAACTTCTTTAACTCCTTAGGTACTGAAATACGAGGAGGTCTATTTATAATCGTATCCAAAGCTTGCAAAAATGTGTCTCGATCTTGCACTGGCATCTCTTGTTGTGCAGGGTGTTGTGTCTTCTCTCTGACTTCTGGGCATTTGCAGGCCCCATATGCTACGTAGCATGTCAGGATCCTGCTCCTTCCGGCACTTGTACTCATTACATTCACTTAAACTAATAAGCAATTGCATCAATCAAACAAGTATCATTTTCAAGTAAATATCGGGACTAATTAAATTTTTTATTTAACTTATAAATAATAATATCATCATATCAAAAATTCCATCATAATGCGTAAAAAATATCCATATAACATATCATTTAATATACACGACAAAACCATTACAAGGTAGGCCGGTTAGATATTTTAACAAAATAGACAGATTATTTCATACATGCCACTAATTTTAAACAAAACCAAGATGTCATAAGTACCGAAAATAACCTGTCAACGTAGAATCTCCTCCCAAAAGAGATGATGCAAAGCTCCCCTACTACTTTCGATTACCTATGCGTATAACCAAAATACACGCTAAGTATAACTTAGTGAGGCATAAGGAAAGTAATATATATAAAAATACTTAATAAAACATGATACTTTCACAAGCATAATATTCTTTTGAATTATACATTCTGTAATGCAAGAAAGCATAACACAATCATTCTTTGACTCAAAATCATACTTTATTTCATTCAAGTGATTAAGGTACGAGTTGTGTACTATAAAGTACTGTCCTTTATGGGCGACACGAAGTGTTGAATATAGGAGCCATAATAAAGTGACAAATACGTGCGAAACAAAGTGTCGAATACAGGCACCACAATAAAAGTGGCGAATACGGGCGACACGAAGTGTCGAATACATCTGAAACTCATAATAGTATACCACAATATAATCCAACTCAATATTCTACTACCAAGGGCAAACTTTAAAACAATTCTTGCAGTAATGACAGGTAACCCAAATTCCATACAAACATGCATACATACATACATTTATCGTATAAAACATCTTCATAATGGAGCAGTTCATACTCCAAAATGTTCAATAACTTTTCATTGTGTACTATCATTTAAAACTATATCGAATAACTTGTCATGAAGATATCATACTATAAAATATATGTAAGCATAAAGAATATGCCACAATCTTTAAATCATCAAGATAAAGTATCATGCTAAAAACATGTTTTGCTTTTATAAAATCTTTACCTTTTAGGTCGACTTATCACAAGTGTTCCTACAATATGTATGTTAACTAACATACAATTTATAAGTATGTATGCACTCACCTTAGCCTTGCAATATGATTTCCTATTCGATATTAGTCTCGAATTATATCATTTCCCGGTCTGCTGGTGCGATCTTGATTTTTATCAGAATTTACATTAGAAAAATAACATATACCATTTCAATGTATATGTTAGAGCATACTTAATTCATATATAATAATGGAATGTAAATAAATTAACTATCCATTAAACATTAACTCGATCCCATAAAACTTTCCATATTCGAATCATAATTTCTCATATTTTTCTTTAAATCTCCAACTTTTCTCAATATTCATATTTTAGTACCTAAAGACTCTTTTAATCTTACAAACACCATTTTCAAGCCAAATCCTTATATTTCTCAACATTTACACTTTAGGACCCAAACTTTAAAAATTTACAACTTAGTTCTTAAATTTCTGAAATACACTAATTGGTCCCAAAGTTAGTATAAACTTCACAATCAACCTTCCAACCATTTAACTTGATTTTCTAACATAACATGCTTCAAATATAAGCTTGACCATCAAGTCCCTAAACTTTCCAATATTTACAATTTGGTCCCTAATGTCAAATAATTAGGGATTTCATTCTAAACAACTTATATCATCATAATGAACCTTTCCTCCTTCCATTACACCTTAAAATTCCTAACTTAACATAAACCCTAGTTTTCCATAATTCAAGAACATGAGTATTTCTTCATCCTAACAACAAAATCAAGCTTGAATAACATCATTCTCATCTTTTCCATCATCAACATAATTTTTGCAAGAATTTCCCCTAACTTTTTATCATAACCGAATGGTCACCTATGCATTTTTCAGCATTTGAACCATAGAAACAACATCACAAGCACCTTTCTAACAAGAACAACCATTAAAACATAAGTTTCCATCATGTCCTTCATCCACCCAATTCACCAAACTCAACTTATAGACATGAAAACTAAGTAAAACTTATGCCAAAAGATAGAGAATTTAATGAAGATTAAATTCTTGTTTCATGTCTCAAGCTTAAATCTAACCATGGAAGCTTAAAAATCAAATTAGAAATTCTTACCCCTTGTCTTGGATGAACTCGGTAGCCCTTGGAGAAGAAGAGAGAATTTTTTTCCAACTTTGTATTCTTTTAATTATGCCAAATGGCATATTATACACCTAATTTAATTAATAAAGTCCCTTAATAGTCAAATGACCATTATACCCTTGAGTTATAACCAATCATGCTTAAACACTTGGTTATTCTTATCCAAAATAATCAATAATATTTATAAAGTAAGGGTGAAATAACCTTTTTGCCCTTAATGAACCAACTTATCTTCAAAAATGCCATTTTCACCTATTTCACCCAAATATTGCATAGAATCAAATTTAAATCGAATAAAAATGATTCAAAAACCATAATATAATACTCTTCAAGTCTTTCTAAGGCTTCTATAAAATTTTCATAATTTTCTGAGTTCGAATAATTATTCGAATTAATTTCCGAAACTTATCCCCTTTATAACTTTTCACACAAATCCCGTACCAAAAATTCGATTCCCACCAAAATTCTTATACTAGAATAAACTATTCATTTTTGCCATAAAATAATTATTGGGAAAATTACCATGTTGGTCCCTAAACTTTTCCCAACTTTTCACTTTGGCCACCAAACTTTAAAATTTTATGTTTCAGTCACTGAACTAAAACCACTAGTTTTAATTCCTTGCATTTTAGTCACTAAGCTAATGTTGGGGTATTACACCTTAATTCCAGGATTC
Source organism: Hibiscus mutabilis (assembly GCA_019671005.1). Taxonomy (NCBI): domain Eukaryota; kingdom Viridiplantae; phylum Streptophyta; class Magnoliopsida; order Malvales; family Malvaceae; genus Hibiscus; species Hibiscus mutabilis. Next base: position 24,336,154 of record CM033737.1, read on the forward strand.
ATCACAACAACCAAATAAGCTTGATACCCTTCTTGCATTATCTTTTTCCGCTTGAGTAGCCGAACAACATTGGACAAGAATTTCACATTCTCGCCAACCACCACAACTTCGTAATCATCGGCTAACCTTAAGGAAATCCTTTTGGATTCACAATCTACAACCGCCTTGTTCTCACTTAACCAACCATACCCAAAACACCGACAAAACCATGGAACGACAACTCCATCAAAACCGCGGCAAACTCATGTCCTTGAACTACCAAAGGAAACCCCCTATCAGACTTCCTAACCGTAACCGTTGTAACGCCCTGATTTTGGGCCTAGCGATTTTGGGGCTGTTTAGACGGTCTAGTGGACTGGGTTAGAGATTCGAGTCGGATTCGGGAGCGAATATTTTTTGAAAAATAAAATAGGGAAAATGTTTAAAAATAATATTTTATTATATTAAAAATATTGGTGAAAGAAATTTTAGAAAACGAGCTTTGGAAGGGTGACATTTTGGCTAGTGACCAAAATGCAAATTTTGTAAACTATTTTTAAAAGGTGACTATTTTGTAAAGAGTCAAAACTTAGAATCTTTAAGGAGCTATTTTACCATTTGGTCTAATCTGAGTTTTCTCTTAATTAGGATTATTTTAAGAAGGTTTTAGTTAAAAGAATTAAAAAGGATTTAGTTAAAAGCTATTTTACCAAAACAATTTGACGTAACTTTTCTTCTCTCACATTTTCTCTCAAAACACTCCCAGCCAAACACTCTTTTTTCCATCAGAGATTTAAGGTAATGATCTTAATTTCTTAACTCATTGATTTGCTAAATGATTTCTCAAGTTGTTTTCCAAAAATCTCATTGAATTTCTTTGTTTTTCAAGAGGAGAAACCATCCAATTAAGGAGAAACTCATTCATTGGAGGTAAGTTTCGTTCTTCTCCTCTAATGAAAGGTTCTTTACTGAAATTCCCAAGTTCTTGGCTCTTTACATATGTTTTCTAATAGGTTTTGATTACTTAACTATGGATTTTAGCTTAATTGAGGTTTAATTGAGGGATCTTGTGATTTTCGATTTGGATCTATTTTTCCAGTTTTGTGGATTGATTTCAATCTTATTTTGGATGTATTATTATGTGGATAAGTTGTTATTAATTATGGAATCCGGAAATTGGTTGAATCTCTAATTGTTTAGGTTGTTAGTTAAGGGTTTTGGGTTGTTTAAGGTGCTTAATCATTGTTGGAAGTAAAAGGATGTTGTGAATGAGATTTTAGTTATCAATTGATGAAGCTTGATGTTTTGAATCGTTATAATATGGTTGGGTTAAGTTTGAGTAGTGTTTGAGGTTGATTTGTATGTTTCGGATGAGTTTTGTGTGGGCATCTTGAAAGCTCCGGGATTTTGGGTTGAAACATAGTGTTGGGTGCATTTAAATGCATGTGTCCTCTTGTTTTGTGTGGCCGAAGCATGGGGTAATCAAGGCGTAGCATCTTGAGGTGGTTTGAGGCTTGTCGGGAGCTTGTTTCACAGTAACAAGCAAGGCGAAGTGAAATCGGTGAGTGGAAACGGTCTTAAAAGTCTTTCAAAGGTTTGAAAGTGGTTTTGGGAGTTTAGGATAAGTCTGAAACACTTACCTAAACTCAGAAGTAAGCTTCCCTCTTTTGCTCTTTAATATCATTTCGGATATGAGCATGTGTAATTCATGTTTTGGGTCGTAAACATGGTTTGTTTTTACTTACAATAAATGCATGATTTTGAGTACATATGTAGTGGCTTAAAAGTGTATTAAATTCTAGTGAGCATTGGTTTTTATTCCGGTCGGGAATGTGATATTGCTATGGCAATGTGATTTGCATATGTGGGGATTTTGTGTAATGCATTGTAAAGTAGTGAGTAAATGGTTTTGTAAATGATATATTGGCTATGTGGCAAGGTGAGAAATCATTCGGATGTAGTTGGCATGCTATAGGATAAAGTGCACTATAATATGATTAAAAATCGATTGTGGTTAAGGGTCCTTGAGGTATAGCGGTCGGCTACTCAGACTATGTTGTTATCACTCCGGTTGAACGGTCAGTTTCCCTTGTTGATGTAAAACTTGCGGTCGGCATGGTGTAGTCTTGTTGATGTAAAACTTACAGTCGGCAAGGTTGTTAAATCATGTGGTCGGCATGGGGTAGTCTTAATGATGGTCTGTCACTAAGGGAGATCTGTGTATCCGATGTGTAAAGTTAATTGTCAGTTAACTAAATAATAGCGGTCGGCTAATCAAGGATAGTGGTCGTGTAATATCCCAATTTTTGGCTAGTGACCAAAATGTAAATTTTGTGGCTAAAGTATAAACTTAGGAAAAGTTTAGGGACTAAATTGTATTTTTCAAAAGTTATGTATTTTAGTCCCGCAAATGAATAATTGACCCCCAAGAATGATGTTTTCGTGTTACCCGGATTTTTCGTACGAAGTTTGTATTAATGGCTATAAAGCGATAAAGTTCAGAAAAATATTTGGATAATCAAATCGAATCGAATATCCAAGATATTTTGAAGGGTGATAAGGCAAGGTTAATTATGTCATTTTACATGTCTAAGATATTTTCTTTGTGTTGGAAGAATATGAACCCTTGGATTTAAGTTGATTTTCCATGTTAAATATGAGCCGGTGGATGAAAGATGGCAAAATCGTTATTTTGGAAAATTATAAGTGCAAGGTTGGTAACTACTAGCTCAAGATTAAATCTAGGCCATTGGATGAAGGATGATGACATGAGGTACATTATGGAAATATAGAATTTTTGGAATAGATCCGATAGCTCGGTAAAGGTAAAATCTTAGTAGAAGTATTTAGTGAATATCTAGAAATCAGATTGAATTGAAATTTTAGAGACTGTTCCATAAGCCAGGGAAAATCATAAAATGATATTTATGGAATAGTGTTCAATTGATAAGGAACTTATTTAGTTAGATTATAATGGAATGACAATTTTGAAACAAACTAGTAAATAAAGACTAGTTGGAGGGCAAATTGGTCATTTGGCAAAGATGGCAATTTTGAAATATTTTTGAAATGTTGAGGACATTTTTGGAAGATGAAATATATATGGATTTCAACTTGTCCCTTGATTTTGGTGAGATTAAATTAGCCATTGGATTTAAAGGCTAAGTTGGTAATTTCACTATTTAAATGAATTTAAAATTCATTTAATAGTTACAAGTGTAATTTAATAGTAAAAAGATGAAAAAAATGCTCATCTTTTCCCGCCAGAAACCATGGAGAAAGAGGAGAAAGAATAGGGAAATTTTCAAGCTCGATTTAAGCATCGAATCTCAGTTTTTAGGTAATCTATCGAACTACAAAGTTTTTCTACTCTTCAAGCTTTATCTTTTGATGTAAATAATTTATAGAATACTTGCTTGGTTGATGAGAATTGATATGTGGAAGAAATTAGGGTTTATGAACAAATTGGGGCTTTTATGATTTTATGAATCCATGGTTGATTTTAAGTTAGAACCATGTTATTGAGTTGGGATTTAAATCCTACATATTTCGGTTTGTACAGAGAATATTAGGGTTTATGGATTCAAGTCTAACTTAGGGTTTGTGATGTTGGATTAATGATCTAGTAAGTTTGATTTTTTGTTTGGAAGCAAAACCCTAAGTTAAATACATAGGGACCATTTCGGCAAGCTTCAAAATTAAGTGACCAGATCTGATTTTTTATTGAATTTGATGTGTATTTATATTATTAATAATGTTAGAGACATGAAAATGAAGTTAGAATGCTAAGCCGACGATTAATCACATTAGTGACCATTTTGACAAATTGTCAAACTTGAATGGTCTATTCGGCAAAGAGGATATATAGAAGGAATAAATGCGGAAACCGGGGTGTTACAACTCTCCCCCAGTTAAGAAATTTCATCCTCAAAATTTACCTGATGGAAACAGATGCGGAAACTACTCTTTCATGTCTTACTTACTCTCTCACGTGGCTTCCTTAACACCATGATATCGCCACAATACTTTAACAAGCTCAATCGTCATGCGACGAAGAACTCTATTACTAGAGTCAAGGATCTCCACTGGTTCCTCATCATAGGATAAAATCTGGTTGCAACTCAACATCCGCCACTGGCATCACATGCGACGGATCCGAACGATACCTCCTCAACATGGATACATAAAGCACATCATGAATCTTCTCCAACTCATGAGGCAAAATCAATTGGTAAGCTACAAGACCTACGTGTTCCAACTCCTCATACGGTCCAATAAACCTCAGACTTAACTTTCATTTGCGCCCAAAGCACAACACTTTCTTCCAAGGTGAAACTTTCAAGAAAACCTTTTCACCAACCGCATACTCAACTTCCTTACGCCTCAAATCCGTGTAGGATTTCTGCCTATCCGAAGCCGATCTCAAATAAGCTTCTCATTTTCATCTGTATCTTTTAACACATCAAGCATGGAAATATACTTTTCCCCAGCCTCAGCCCAACACAAAGGTATACGGCACTTCCTACCATACAAGGCTTCATACGGTGCCATCTTTATACTTGCCTGATAACAACTATTATACGCAAACTCCACCAAAGGCAACTATCTTTCTGAAGTTCCTTTGAACTTAATGATACAACATCTCAACATATCCTCCAAGATCTGATTCACACGCTCAAACTGACCATCTGTCTGAGGATGATACGAAGTACTAAAAGGCAAGCGAGTACCAAAAGCTTGATGCAAACACTCCCCAAAACTTGATGTAAACTACGGATCCCTATCTGTAACAATCAACTTGGCCACCCCGTGAAACCTCACAATTTCAGCAATATAAAGATCCTCCAACTTATCCAATGTATACGTTGTATGCACTAGCAGAAAATGTGCCCACTTCATAAACCGATCAACAATACCCAAATGGATCCTTAGTCGGTGTCAATGGTAAACCCGACGCAAAATCCTTGGTGATCCTCTCTTATTTCCACTCTGGAATCCTCAACTGTTGCAACAACCTGGAAGGAAACAAATGCTCAGCCTTAACACACTGACGCACCATACACCTAGCAATAAAATCAGCCACATCTTTTTTCAAACCCACAAAATAGTACTCTTCCTTTAGATCTCGATACATCTTGGTACTACTAGGATGCATAGCAAAAGGACTAGCATGAGCCTCGGTCAAAATAGTTTGCCTCAATTCATCATCACTAGGCACTAGTATCCGATGTTTGAAACATAACGCCCCATCATCATTAAAGTCAAAATCCCCAGGATTTCCATCCAAGATATCTTTAACTTGCGGTACCAACGCCTCATCATAAGGTTGTTTTTCCTTAATTAACTGCGACAAAGATGGCTTTACTTGCAACTCGGCCAACAAACCCCCATCACGCGTCACACTCAACCTCACAAACATGACCCTCAACTCAACAACCGCTTTTCTACTCAAAGCATCATCCATAACATTCGCTTTGCACGGATGATACTCGATTGTCAAATCATAAGTCTTGAGCAACTCCAACCGTCTATGTTGCCTAAGATTCAACTTCTTTTGCGGCGTCAAATACTTCAAACTCTTATGATCTGTGTAAAAAAGCACTTCTCACCAAATAGATAATGCATCCAAATCTTAAATTCAAACACCACCGCAGCAAGCTCTAAAGCATAGGATAATTGCGCTCGTGCACCTTTAACTGCCTAGATGCATAAGCTACAACCTTCCCATCTTGCATCAAAACACACCCTAAACTAACGTAGGATGCGCTGCTATAAACCACAAACTCTTTTCCTGACTTAGGTTGAATCAAGATCAGAGCTTGTGACAAAAGCTTCCTTCAACTTCTTAAAAACTTGTTGTCTAGCCTCCGACCATTCAAAACGTACATCCTTTTGTAACAACTTGGTCAACGGAGCAACCCTTGAGAACCCATCCACAAAACGACTATCAAGAAAGACTCGACTTAGGTTGTTTCCAATTCACAATTACCTAAACCTTTTGCGGATCCACTCAGATACCTTCCACCAAAACAACATGACCAAGAAAGACCACTTCTTTAATCCAAAACTTACACTTGCTCAACTTGGCATAAAGCTAATTATCCAACAAGGTTTGCAACACAATTCACATGTATCGATCATGATCCTCTTCGGTATGAGAGTACACAAGAATATCATAAATGAACACTACCATGAATTGATCCAAGAATTCATGGAACACTCTATTTATCATGTCCATGAATGTTGTAAGCGTATTCATCAACCTAAACGACATCATTAAGAACTCACAATGCCAGTACCTCATACGAAAAAGCAGTTTCGGTACGTCTTTATCCTTAACCTTTAACTGATAGCATCCAGATCTCAAATCGATCTTAGAAAACACCATAGCACCTCGAATTTGATCAAAAAAAGTCATCAATTTACGGCAAAGGATACTTATTCTTAATCGTCAACTTGTTCAATTGTCGATAATCAATATACATCCTCAAAGTGCCATCCTTCTTTTTCACAAACAACATCAGTGTAACCCACGATGACACACTAGGTCAGATGAAACCACGATCCAACAATTATTGAAGTTGCGCCTTCAACTCTTTTGGTTCCATGCGATACGGTGCAATCGACACCAGAGCAGTATTTCCATACATCTCAATACAAAATTCCACCTCTCTATCTGGCAGCAACCTAGACAACTCCTCTAGAAATACCCCCAAAAACTCACAAACAGTACGAATATCCTAGACACCCACCTCCTTCATATTTGGGTTCATAACATATGCCAGATATGCCTAATACCCACACTCCAACAACTTTTACTCATCCAAAGACGAAACCACATTGGATTAGAACTTAACATTCTCACTCACAACCACTACTTCATAATCATCAGCAAGTTTCAAAGAAACTCACTTGGTTACAAATTCGACTATAGCCTCATGCTTAGTTAACCAATCTATTCCCAAGATCACATCAAAATCATGAAATGGTAGCTCTATCAAATTAGCCGTAAATACGTGACCTTGAACTATCAAAGGACATCTCCTATACAACCTTCTCGTAACATCCGTCTCTCTAAAAGAACTTGTTACTTGTATAACCACATTTGGCACTTCCACTGGTATATTAAGAAAATGCTTATGCTCATGCAAAATATATAAATACATAGAACCAGAATCTATTAGAGAAAGTAATGACATAGACTGGAAGGTAAAAGTACCGCTATCATGTCCATGTCATTCCTCCTCGCGCGATGTGCATAGATCCTCATGGATCCACTATCCTCAGGTTGAACCGCCATTGTATGTGTAACAGTCCTCTGTCCTTTCTGTTATTCGCTAGAAATTACCTGGACCGCACCTACGACCTCTTTGTAGTACAACAACAGGTGCATGTGTCTGTTAACCCCTAGCTAGCAATGGATAATCATGTCTAAATAATCTCCAAAACCAAAACTTCAGCAAGAATTAGCAACAACAGCCAAAGGAGCCTGTCCCTCCCTGGCCAAACGTAGACAATCTCGTCTTATATGATCTCGCGATTCACATACCTAATAGGTATTATGTAATGCTCTAACCTGGGTACTCTGGACTTGTGGCCCTCACCCCGCATTACTTCCACCCCATCTCTGCTCAGAGCGATACCTCCTATCATAGTGTCTCTTGAACTAACCACTATCGAAACCAAAATCTGTAGCTCTCTTCCTAGAGCTAGATCTTTCCGACTGAAAAGATAAACCTAGGCTCTACTCAATGTCCTTTTCCCGTATAACCAACACATCAAAATTTGTATAATCAGTGGCCAACATATATATCTTAACATCTTGTACCAAGCTGTAGCAGAATCGATCACAACAATGCCTCTCATCTGGCACCAACTTAGGCACATATTCACCCAGTCTTACAAACTGTACCTCATACTCAAATACTGACATACTGCCCTAATTCAAGGCCATAAACTCATATTTCTTCTCATCCAAGTATCTAACTCCCAGATACTTCCTTTTAAAGGTAGATTGAAAGAACTCCCATGTCACATCACTGGGTTCTATCCCCGTGATCACAGTAGTCCACCAACTATATGCATCGCCCTACAATAGGGACACTATACATCTCAGCTTATGGACATCATTGCACCCCACTTGATCCAAAATCCAATATGTACTGGCAAACCACTATTCTGATGCCTCAAGTGCTAACCATCTAAACTCAACTCCTCCTAGACTGCGTAAATGCTCTAACGACAACCCTAGATTAGCAGCGACAACCGATGCTGATGCTGGTACATGAACTTTAGCCATCGTAGCTTGAAATGCTTTAGTCATTGCATGTACCAAAGGTGTTATATCATCGTACACTAGACTAGGTGGTGTAGGTGGTACTTGCTCCACTCCTTCAGGAGGATTAGGCGAAGGAGGTGGCAACCCCTCAAGATGCACTATCTCGCCCTTAACTCTTTGCCCCCGACAGCAGCACTCGTGCTTGATCTTAATTCCTCCTTGGTGATATCATATAAAAATGTATCTAATGCATGATAATTAAACCAAAACAAAAACAATCATGCCAACTTTAAGCAAGGATCCAAAACTTCCATTTCAAACCAAAATCATTTTATAACTGTAGTAATAAGGCAATGTGTCCCCAAGAATACCCCGACAAAGCATATTTCATTCACTATACGTATAAACAATCACCATGCATAGCAAACATAAATGAACAATCATCAACAACATCCCAATTTTTGGTAAACCTGGCTCTGATACCAACAAATGTAACCCCCTTAACCTAGTCTAGCTGAAACTGAGCTTAAATGGGTAAATTAGGTTTGCCGAAGCAAACCCAAACTAATAACCTAAACCGAGTCCATTTTTCCTTTTTATCTTGTCTAAATGCATCGATTAGATCCTAATATGAACATGCATCAACATATATGTCAACATTGCGATCAGATTTCAAAATAGAGTTTAATTGCTCAAACATGCACTATGGGGACCAAAATGTAATTTCCACAAATTACAAGGACTTAGTTAAAATCCAAGTTACCAGTCTTTCATTAATCCAATTTCATGCTCATATGTCAAATTCCAGCTTAAAACAATCATCCGAACTCAAATAATTGCATACGTAACATTCAGAGACTAAAATGCACAATTTTAAACTTGAATTTGGTACTGGGTAACCCATACAGTTTAAACTCATTTTTCTAAAAAAATATGAGCCACATCCTTGGTTGTGAATGTAACACCTTGAATTTGGGCCTAGACGTTAACTAGACAGATTAAACGGTTCAGATGAACTGAATTAGGTGATTCAAACTAGTTTCAGGAATTAATTCATAATAAATTGTTTTTAGATAAAATAAAATATGGAAAAATATTTGAAAATGTTTAATTAATGTATTAAGGGTTTTGGAAAACTCAATTTCAAGAAATAAATTTTGATTAAATAACATTTTTGTCTGGTGAATAAAATGTAAAGTCTTCAAAACTGTTTTGGTTACTAAATCGTAAAAGGGTTAAAACTTAGAATATTTAAGGAGCTAATTTACAAATGTTTTTGCTCTCAACTTTTTGCTCTCAACTTCTTAGCAGTCAAACTACCAAATTTACTCTAAAATGATTAGGAATCATCTATTTTTTATTTCTTTTGATTTCTTAATTGATTCCTTTGATTTCTACCTCAAATCTTACTTGCTTTCTTGGAGATTTCATTCAAATCATGTCAATTGAGGGAGAAGTTAGCTATTTGAGGTGATTTTCATTTCTCTCCTCTAATCGAAGGTTCTTTACTGAAATTCCCAAGTTCTTGATCCTTTACAATCCATTTTTGTATTTTTAATGAATAAATCATGATTAAGAGGTTTTAATTGAGCTTGATAAGAAATTTGATAGATCTTGGTGATAGATGTGATTGTTGTTGGTTTTAATTGATATAGATCACATTTGAGATATGTTTTAATGTTATGAGAATAGATTTATAAAAGAAATACTGAAACTAATTGATTGCTAATTTTCTAGGTTGTAAATAGTTAGATTTTGAAGTGTTCTTGGTGTTAAAAGGTTGCCGGAGATATAAGGTGGTATTATTAGTGTTTTAGATGTTAATTATTGTTTATTAGATGTTCAAATCATTAGGTTATGGCTGAACTTTGTTTAGGTTGTGTTTGGTGATGTTTTTGGTTATTCTTGGAAGGCGTTCGATGGTTTTTAATGAGGCAAAGTTGAGAATAGATGTTTCTGGGAGTAGAGATGCATAGTAATGCATTAATCCTCTATTTTTGTGTGGGTAAAATAGTAGAGGTGGATCTTTTAGCAATTAGAGAGGTTTTGGAGGCTTCAAAAGCTTGATTTCGCATTCGGCAAGTGGAGATTTGGGTTGTCGATGAGTGGAAATGAGGTTTACTACTTAATAAAGGTTTGAAAGCAGTTTTGAGAGTTTAGAGTAAGCTTGAAACACTTGTCTAAGCTCAGAAGTAAGTACTGGACATTCTTGCTCTCGTTTTCAGTTTTGCAAAATACAATCTCATGCACATGTTTATGATCTGGATTACCTACTATTATATGCATGTTTTGAAATGAAATATGATATAAATGATCATACGTTTATGTGATATGAATTGGGCAAATAATTTATGAAAAGGATTTTGAGAATGAGAAATGCATGGTTATTTGCATTGAAGATGGTTTGGTTTGATGCATATTAAAACAGTGAGGTAATGTGTTTTAATAGAATATATTGGCAAGTAACATTGAAATAAATGTTATCGAATATAGTTGGCGTGCCATATGGTTTAAAGTGCACTATAATAAGTCGCCTCATGTGTGTCGCGGGGTCAAGAGTGTGTTGTAATCCACCATGAGAACTGTAGCGATCGAGGGGTTAAGAGTGTGCCAATTCTCCCGCTATTGGATTTATACATCATAACCATTGAGGGGTAGTAGTACCATGCTCCGGTTTGAGAATGTATGTGAAGTGGTCGAAGAAGCCACTTGGGAAATACCTGTATCCAACGTGTTTATACAAATAGAATGACTTGGTATTAGGTCACTTGAATGCTAATATATGAATTAATGTATCATGCAATATGTATTATGTTTTGTATAATATGGTTTATACATGTGGTGCTCTTTAAGCCTTGCTATTGTAATGTTTAACATAAGAATGCTTAAATTGAGGTTTATGGTAGAGATCCATGATACATGTGTGGCAAAATGTTCAAATATGCATATTTTTGAAAGAAAATAGAAGCATGAGGTTTTTTGGCATGAGATTCAATATTTTTTTTTGAAAATAAATGGTTTTAAATGCATTGATGAGTGTTTTTGAGCATCCCTCACTAAGCTTTACATGCTTACGCTATCCTTTCTCATCAATGCAGAAAAGTAAGCATTCAGACATCGAGCAAGCAAGAAGCAATCTAAGGGTTGAGCTATTTCAAGTATGCTTTTATAAATGATACGCAGTAATAAAAGGGCAACGTGACCAAGTTGTAATTGGAAGGGTTGTTTTCGTTACTCCCTATTTTGGACATGTTTCATTTGGTATTTTGCATTTGTTTGAGGTTATATGTTTTGTTTTGAGCGGTTGGGATATGAAATGCATGCTTGGGTAGAGAACATGCCTATAGGATCTTTGATTGATTGCTATGGTTTGATTGTTCATCTAGCATGCCTATGTGGTTGTAGAAATGTTACTTGACATGTTATATGATGTTTGTGTGATATTTGAAGCAAGTTAGATTGAGTCTAAGTGTTATATGTTCAAGAGGTTATTATAGACCCAATTGTATGGGTACGGGTCCTTAGGGATCAATACGCGAGGTCTGTTATAGCTCAAAACTGTGCAAAATTGCACAAGGGTATCGGTATGCCTAAACTCGTATCGGTACACCTCTCAGGAAATTACATTGCGTGTTGGTACACGGGCAACCGTATCTGTACGCCCTTTAGCTACTGGAATTCTTTGTTTTGAAATTGAACCATAGGTATCGGTACGCTTGAGGACCGTACTGATACCCTTTGCAAAACAAAACTCGTATCAATACTATTACATTGTGTATCGGTACCTAGACTGTTATTTCTGGTCATATGCTTGCTGAAGTTTGAATCTTTGCCATTTAACCATGTTTCTTGTACATGCAATTAAATGAGTTTGGATAATTATTTTAAATTGACTTTTAACTGTATTTCATGTAACCTGACTAATTAAGGTCTAGTAACTTTGGATTTAAGTCCCCTTAGTTTTCCAAAATTGCAATTTGGTCTCTAGAGGGTGTTCTCGATCAATTGGATGCCAAATTGACGCCCGATTTAATGGTGAGGTTTATACGCTGCCAACATGATCACCTTAGGACTTAATTATGCATTTAGCAAGATAAAAAATGGACCGTTTTCTAAGTAATCATTTGGGTTTGCCGTGGCAAACCCAATGTAGCTCACTCAGTTCGGTCTAGTGTTTAGGCCGGGTCAAAGGGGTTACATTTGGTGGTATCAGAGCCAAGTTATGTTTTTTGGGAGGTAGGCTGTGATAGTTTGAAGTATTGTTGTTGAATGATTCAGTTGAATAGCATGCACGGTGTTGATTTTGTGTGTCTATGATTGAAATGTGCTATGTTGGGGTAAAAGCTTAGGGACACATTGCCTTTTTACTACGAGTGCGAAATGATTTTTGTTTTGAAACAATGAGTATCTTGGATTCTTGCTTCAAGCTGGCCTAATTGTTTTTGTTTTGTTGTTGTATTATCATGTTTTAGAATCGTATTTTCAAGAATTAGACCGAAACGAGAGACGAAAGCTTACTTGGGTAGTGTTATGGATGGGCATAACAATGAGTTACCTCCTCCTCCACTAATTCCTCATGTTGGTGCTGGAGTAGAGGGTGGTATGCCTTAGGCATCGCAAGGACCAATTTTTTGTGACATGACACCGTTGATTCAGGCTATGACATGAGTGTTTTAGGCAGCTATTGCTATAGTACCTACACCTGCACTTGTAGTAGCTATTAGTACGAGACTTCCATTAGAGTGTTTGTGTAGTTTGAGTGGTACTGAGTTTAGGGGTTTAGCTCCTGAAGCGACTAAGGAATTGTTCGCAAGTACTGATAGGATTCTCGGACAAATAGAGTGTACAGATGCTCGTAAGTTACGTTGTATAGTATCCTTGCTCCAGGGAGATGCCTATAGTTGGCGGTCGACTTTTATCGCGGGTATAATGCCTGCGGATGTGAGTGAGAGTTATTTTGTGCTACTTTCCAGAAGTAATTTATGGGTTTATGATATGGAGATAAGAAGAAGCGTGAGTTTATGGCGTTGGTTCAGGGTAACATATATGTGGTGGAGTACAAGGTTTAGTTTGTTTGGTTGAGCCAGTATGCACCTGAACTGGTTCCCGATGATCTTCAACGATATGATCATTTATAGTATGGACTGATGAAGGAAGCGAAGACGTATATGCTGGCTTCAGATTATACTAATTTTGATGTCTTTGTTACTCGATCTAAGGATATAGAGCAAAATCTAGGATTATTCTCTCGTTCAGAAAGTTCTAGTGCTAGGAAGAGGGTCACTGAGTTGGATGATGGTAGAGATCGATATAAGAAGCATCGTGATATGAGGTATCGCCCTGACCAGAGATATGGTAGAGGTAGTGTTGGGCATGGTCAGCATAGCCAGAACATCTATGTTTGAGCACCTGAGTATGTGCGATGTGGTAGATGAGATTCAAAAGAGTGTTGGGGGACTCTTGGTACGTGCTGGAGCTCTGGTTCACGAGATCACGTGATACGTGATAGCCTATAGTTGGCTAGGGATGGACAGGCTCCTGCGTCTACTGTTGCACCACAAATAGGCTGTGGGCGCGGTCAAGGTAATTTTTAGCGTAGGGAGGAAGGTTAGAGGAATGTTGCACATACTGTGGCGGTTCAACCTGAAGGTGGTAGACTTGGAAGGATCTATGCGCATCTCAAGGGAAGCAATGAAACATATGTGATTATAGGTACATTTCCTTTATAGTCCATATCATTACTTTCTTTGATAGATTTTGGTTCTACACATTCATACATCTTGTGTCAACATGCACGTTTGCTTGATATACTTGTAGAAGTTACAGATGTGGGTATGCGAGTAACTAGTTCTTTTAGAGAGGCGGTAGTCATTAGAAGATTATATATGAGATGTCCTTTGATGGTTCAAGGGCATGTGTTTGCGGCTGATTTAATGGAATTGTCGTTTCATGGTTTTAATGTAATCTTGGGGATGGATTGGTTGACCGAGCATAGGATTGTGGTCGACTTTGAAACCAAGCAAGTTTTGTTAAAACTTGCTGAGGATTAAGAGGTGGTAGTTGTGGGTGAGGATGTTAAATTCTTGTCTAATGTGGTTTCGGCTTTAGAAGATAGGAGGTTGTTAGAGCTTGGGGGTCAAGCGTATCTGGATTATGTTATGAACCCAAATATGAAGGAGGTGCGTGTTCAGGATGTAACGCCCCAGTTTTGGGCCTAGATGTTAATCAGGTCAGATAGATGGTTTGGGGAACCATATTAAAAGATTCAAGTCAGTTTCAGGATTAACTCACAAAAACTATTTTTAAAGGAGTTAAAAATATGGAAAATGTTTTAAAATCTTTATTTAATATATATTTGTATATGGTGAAATCAAAATTGGAAAATGGGTTCTGGAAGTAAGACATCTTGTAGCAGTGACCAAAATGTAAAGTTTGAAAAATCTATTTTCTAGTGACTAAAATGTAAAGGGTCAAAACTTTGAATGTTTAAGGACCTATTTACACAAAGTCTAATATCAAACTTTCTCCCTTAAATTTGCTATTTTAAATGGTTTTAAAATGCAATAAATAGGCATTGAGAATTAACTGGATAATTAAAGTTTAAAACAAATTTGACGTAACTAACTTTTATCCAAAAGATTTTCTCTCCAATTCTCTCCAGCCAAACACATTTTCCTTCTTCAAAATCTTTAGGTAGCATTTTATTTTGATTAATATCAAATCTTACTATTTTCTCATTGTTTTCTTGTGCAAATACATCTCATTAAGAGGAAGGTCGTCAATTAGAGGTGTGGTTCGTCCTTCTCCTCTAATACAAGGTTGTTTAATGAAACTCCCAAGTTATTGGTCCTTTACATGTGTTTTCTAATGAGATTTTATGGTTATAATGGAATTAATTGGTTTGATTGTATTGGAGCGTGATTTTGATGTATTATAATGTTAATAAGTGGGTTTTGGAAATGGAATCCTGAAACTATATGAATCTCTAATTTTCTAGGTTGTTAGTTATGAGTTTTTGAGGAGTTGTAGGTGTATATTGATTGTTGTAGGCTTAATTATGATGTTAATGTGTTTATGGATGGTAATTGATGTTAATTGATAGGTAAGATCCATAGGTTGTGGCTGGGTAAAGTTTGTGAGTCATTTGATGATGTTTTCGGTTAGTGTGGAAGGGTAATTGCTTGAGAAATTGATGAGGATTGTTTCTATTTGATGTTGCTGGGTTGCGAATTCATTTTGATGCTTTAGAACCTCTGTTTGTGATGGTTAAAATAGGGGAGGTTGGTCCTCAAGCTTCAATGGACGTTTTGGAAGCTTTGGAGGCGTGTTTATTGTATCGGTGAGCGAGGCTTTGTGCGTCGGTGAGTGAAAATGTGTTTGTAAATTATATTTGGGGGTTTAGATCAAGCTTGAAACGCTGGTCTAAGCTCAATAGTAAGGAAAGGATGAATTCCCTCTTGAACTCGGTTTGGCAATTGGATTTTATGCACTTGTTTTAATGGTTTAGTTACTCACTGTATATACATGTTTTGAGCATGATTTAATGTTGGAAAATGATTACATAATGATGTTGAAGTATTTGAAGGTAACGCATGTTTTGTTAATGTTTATTAACATTGGTTAAAGCAAGGTTTATTGCATTGGTTAAATGATTTTGATGATGCATATGAAAACAGTGAGTTGTTGTTAATAAAATGAATTATATTGGCAAGTGATGGTATGAAAAGGTTTTGGAAATGTATCGGATATAGTTGGCCTACCATAGGATTGATAGTTCACTTTAAAAAGTTGCCTTGGATGTTGAGGGGTTTAGATCCAGAGTACCGAAAACTCCATCCAAGTACCTAACGGTTTAGGGTTTTTAATCTTTGTACCGAACACTCCCGTTTGTGGTCTATACATCTAGCCGATTAGTGGTGTTGAGTGGTTTATGTGTACCGAACACTCTACTATGGGTGTCACAACGGTAGACGGGTTTATGTGTACCGAAAACTCCCGTTGGTGAACCTTGAGATGCCGGTAGATTGTATGTTAAGTGGTGACGAAACACTTATTGAATCTTCGTATCCGATGTTATATCTTGTAGAGTGGAATTTGAATAGTGATCACTTGTAAGCCAATATAATTGATGATGTATCATGGAATGGATCATGATGTTTAGTGTTGTTTTAAACACATTTTACTCTTTAAGCCTTGCATTGGTAGTATGCATGGGAAAGCTTAAATTTATGGTAGCAAATGGGACTTTGATGTTGAATCCATGATACATGTTGCATATAGTTTAATATGCTGTTTTGGAAATGTTAAGTGCATGGTTTTGATAGGGCATGATGTTGGAATGATGTTTGTAAAGTGTTTTGGAAAGTGGTTTTCGAAAAAGATTGTAAAATGGTTTTAAATGCATTGATGGAGTTTTGTTTTAGAGCACTCCTCACTAAGCCTAGTGTGCTTACGCTCTTTTTTTTCCATCAATGCAGAGAATTAAAGGTTGAAGGCATCAGACAAGTGAAGGGAAATCCAAGGACTTGTGTTTTACGAAAGTATGACTTCGATAACGACTTTTAGTAATAAAGGTAATGTGGTCATTTGTTATTTGGGAGGGTTGCTAAACTCCATGTTTGTACAAGTTTTATATGTTGGTTTGGATTTGTATGAGGTTTATTGTGCTTAAGATGTGGATGGATTTATGTTTTGGGTGTTGGCTAGGGAGCATGCCTATAGACATTGTGAATGATTGCATTAGACTTGTTACGAATGCTTTATATGCTAGTATATTGTTGTAAAGCATGCTTTTGACGTTATATGATGTTTAGGAGATGTTTAAAGTTGATTAGAGTGAGCTAAATGGTTATATGTTAGACCTAGAAGTCATTATAGTCCTCTACGTACCAGTATAGGTACCCAAGGATCGGTACGCGGGATCTGGAAAGGCCCAATCCTTTGAAAATTAACAAAGAGTGTCGGTAAGCCTAGCCACTATATTTGTACGCCGTGAGGAAAATTTATACTAGTGTCGGTACACGGGTTTGAGTACCAATACGATCCCTTCGATTTTAAGGAACCGTACCGATATGCAGGATACCGTATCGGTCCTGAGTTTTGAGAAACTACAAGGGGGATCGGTACGGGGTTAAGAACATATAGGTACGAGTGGGTCAACACACTGTATCGATACGGTGGTTTGTGTATCAGTAGGAGTAGCTGTTAGGTTCATTAATCTGTGTCAATACGAGCTTGGCCATATCGTTACGCCTCGTTGATTTTGTGCCTATCAGTTTGTTGAAGTTTGGAAATCTTGCAAATTAGTCCCTAAAATGATATGTATGCAATTGAATAGGCTTGGATGATTATTTTGAGCTGGAAATTAACATGAGAGAATGAAATTGGACTAATGAAGGGTTGGTAATCTTGAATTCAACTAAGTCCTTGTAATTTGTGAAAATTGCATTTTGGTCCCTAATGTTTATCTTTGAGCAATTGAATCATGTTCCAAAATCTGATTTAATTGTAACGTTTTCGCTGATGCATGTTCACCATAGGGATTAATATCGATGCATTTAGACAAGATAAAAGAATAAAAGTGGACCAGTTTAGGATATTAGCTCGGGTTTGTTTTGGCAAACCTAATATACCCTTTTCGTTCAGTTTCGGCTATGCCGGGCTAAGGTGATTACACAAGATATCCGTATTATTTGTTATTTTCTAGGGGTATTTTCGGAGGATTTGCCCGGATTACCACTGGATAGGGAGGAAGAGTTCTATATCGAGACGTATGTGGATACGACTCTGGTGTCAATTGCTCTGTGTCGTATGGTACTAAAAGAGTTGAAGGAGTTGAAGATGTAACTTCAGGAGTTGCTGGATCGTGGTTTCATCCGACCTAGTGTGTCACCGTAGGGAGCATTAGTGTTATTCGTGAAAAAGAAAAATGGCACTATGAGAATGTGCATTAATTATCGGTAACTGAACGAGTTAACGAATAAGAATAAGTATCCTTTTCCATGAATTGACAATTTGTTCGATCAATTTTTGGGTGCTATAGTGTTTTCCAAGATTGATATGAGATCTGGGTATTATCAGTTGGAGGTTAAGGATAAAGACGTGCCGAAAATAGCTTTTCGCACGCATTATGGGCATTATGAGTTCTTAGTAATACCGTTTGGGTTGACTAATGTACTCGCAACTTTCATGGACATGATGAATCGGGTATTCCATGAATTCTTGGACCAAGTAATGGTAGTGTCCATCGATGATATTCTTGTGTACTCTCATACCGAGGAGGATCATGATTGACACCTATGAATTGTATTGCAAGATTTTTGGATAATAAGCTTTACGCTAAGTTGAGCAAGAGTGAGTTTTGGATTAAAGTGATTTTTCTTAGTTATGTTGTTTCGGCAGAAGGTATCCATTTGGATCTGCAAAAGATTAAGGCGGTTGTGAATTGGAAGCAACCTAAGTCGGTGATAGAGGATCATAGTTTCTTGGGGTTAGTAGGGTATTATCGTCGTTTTGTAGTTGGTTTCTTGAAGGTTGCTACTCCTTTGACTTAGTTGTTACAAAAAGATGTACGTTTTGAGTCGGCAGAGGGTAGACAAAAAGCTTTTGAAAAGTTTAAGGAAGCTTTGACGCAAGCTCTGATCTTGGTTCAACCTGAGTCGAGGAAAGAAGTTAAAGTATACAGTGTTGCATCCTATGTCTATTTGGGGTGTGTGTTGATGCAAGGGGAAAAGTTGTAGCTTATGCATCTAGGTAGCTGAAGGTGCACGAGCGCAGTTACCTTATACATGATATAGAACTTGTCACGGTGGTGTTTGCGTTAAAGATTTGGAGGCATTATTTGTATGGTGACAAGTGTACCATGTATACAAATCACAAAAGTTTAAAGTATCTGATGTCACAGAAAGTGTTGAATCTTAGGCAACGGAGATGGTTGGAGTTGCTCAAGGTTTATGATTTGACAATTGAGTATCATCCAGATAAGGCTAATGTTGTAGCCGACACCTTGAGTAAAAAAGTGACGGTGGAGTTAAGGGCAATGTTTGCTCGGTTAAGTGTGACGCAGGATGGTGGTTTAGTGGCTGAGTTGCAAGTGAAACCATCATTGTTAAAATTGGTCAAGGAGAAACAACCGTATGTTGATTCGTTGGTACCTATGAATTTCTGTTGTAATGATGAGGGTGTTCTGTGCTTTAAGAGTCGAGTTGTTGTGCCGAAAGATAAGGGGTTAAGGCTCACTATTTTGACAGAGTCTCATTCTAGTCCTTTTGCTATGCATCCAGGAAGTACAAAGATGTATCAGGATTTGAAGAAGTAATGTTATTGGGTTGATTTAAAGAATGATGCGGTAGATTTTGTTGCCTGGTGTATGGTATGTCACCCTATTAAGGTTGAGCATCAGTTTCCATCTAGATTGTTACAACCATTGAGGATTTTGAAATGGAAATGGGAGAAAATTACCTTGGATTCTGTGACTAGATTGCTTTTGATGCCATCAAAGAAGAATTCTGTGTGGTTATTGTGGATTGGTTTGCGAAGCGTGCACATTTCTTGGCCGTACCGATACCCTTTGCAAAACAAAACCCGTATCGATACTGGTACACTACGTATTGGTACCTAGATTGTTATTTCTATTAAATGCTTGCTGAAGGTTGAATCTTTGCAATTTATCCTTGTTTCTTGTACATGCAATTAAATGAGTTTGGATGATTATTTTAAATTGAGTTTTAACCAGATAGCATGTAACATGACTAATTAAGGTTTGGTAACTTTGGATTTAAGTAAGTCCCCTTAGTTTTCCAAAATTGCAATTTGGTCCCTATAGGGTGTTCTCGATCAATTGGATGTCAAATTGATGCCCGATTTAATGGTAAAGTTTATCCGCTGCTAGCATGATCATCTTAGGACTTAATTATGCATTTAGAGAAGATAAAAAATGAATCATTTTCTTAGTAATTGTTCGGGTTTGCCTCAGCAAACCTAATGTACCTCGCTCGGTTTTGTCTAGCATCTAGGCTGGGTCAAGGGGGTACACTGAAGGGATGGGCCATGGCTATAAAAGTGACAGTAGTTGCTTAATCTATCAATCACCACCAATATAACATCTTTCTTTCTAGAGCTTGGCAATCCTTCTATGAAGTCCATCCCCACTAAAGACCAAGCTTATTCATGGATTGGTAATGGTTGCAATGAGCTTCTTGGATGTTGTAAATCATCATTGTTTCTCTGACAGGTCCCACATTCTCTAACCCGATTCTTAAGTTTCTTTCTCAGCCATTCTAGTAGAACGCACTGTTCAATTTTTTTATGGTCGCATGAGCTCTAGAGTGATCTCCCATTGCACTTTCATAAAAGAAATCTATCAATTCCTTTCTCAAATTGATATATCCCCAACAAGTAACTTCCCTTTTCTTTTCAACTGTCTCTATCCGAAAAATACTTATCATGTCTTGTAATCCCCTCGACCCGGCCTAGACGCCCGATTGAACCAAGCAAGCTACATTAGGTTTGCCGAAGCAAACCGGAGAAAGATTACAAAAACCAGTCCATTTTTTTCTTTTATCTTGTCTAGATGCGTATTATTAATCCTAAGTGATCATGCTTGCAATAGATGAAGTTACAAAGGAAACGGACCACAGAAAGGCAACCAATTACCTACGATACATTTTAGGGACTAAAATGTAAAATCGGTAAATTAATGGACCATTACTGAAATTAGGGTTACCAAACCTCAATTAGTCAAATTACATGCTTGCATGTCAATTCTTGACTCAAACCGACAATCCAAACTCAAGCAATTGCATTCACAACAATCAGGGACCAAAATAGAAGAATCAGAAACTATCAAACATCCCAATAACTGATTTAACTGCAGCCCATATCAGTACACATACAGGTGTTTTGGTACGTCTTGGCCAATTTTCAAAACTCAGATTCTAGTAGCTCAAAATCGTACAGATATGGCCCTACGTATCGAAATGCTAAGCCAGTTTGCTCTTACCCGGATCGACTCTCCCGTGTATCGAAACGCTAAGCCAGAAATGGCCTAGCCGTACCGGTACATGGACACGTTTCAGTATGCCTGTACCCAAAATGACATTTTTAGCTAGTTTTTCAATCGAATCTAGATGCATTTAGATCCTCGCAACTCACATTCATGCATACAACCAACCATCTATGCGTATCAATCACTTGCACTAAGATTTAGCAACCACAACAAATCATATGCTTCCAAAGGATCAACCTACAGGCATGCTCCCTAAACCACTTCACCAAACATACCAAAACACTCAATTGAACATTTACCAACTTATGCCACTTCCACACATATCTATAACATCAAAATCAACATGCTAGAGTCATCAAGACATGTCATTCAACCAAGGCTATCTAGATGCATAACTAAGCAACCACCTATCATCAACCATAAGCACGGTTTAACAACATACTTATCAATATCAATCCAACTTCAAAACATAGCATTATACATGCTCAAAAACCAGGGGAAAATAGAATTACAAATCCCAAAAACATGGCGAACACATTGCCTTATTAACCGGAAACTTAAACCGAGTTCATACTCAAAAGTAGTCTTTGTTCTTGGATCACTTTAGACATTGCCTTTGCTGCCCCAAACTTCAATGCTCTGCATCATTAGGAAAAAGAGAGCGTAAGCACATATGCTTAGTGGGAAAGCTCATAAAACAATAATACATTTAAATTCCTTTGAAAACTAAACACTTGTTTTCAAACCATGCTTATGACCAAAGCATTTTCATTGATTTCAAACCAAAACATGCACATCATCCTAATGCAAAAACATTTACAAATCACATGCTTAAATCTCAAAGCATTAAATCATCTAATGCTTAAATCCCAAAGCATTACGTAATAATACCATGCTTAAATCCTAAAGCATTATAAAATAGATTCAACACATGAACTTTCATATATTGGCAATTATAGTGACCCCGGATATTCAACTATTATCCCCGATTAGCCAACCATTAATCTTACATATCGGATACATGAATCTCTCGTACCATGTGTAACACCCTCAACTCGGTTTAGAAGAAAACCATAATTGAAGATGCCATTAAAAGATATTACATGAAACACGCGATCAAAAGCAAAAACTTCCAAAATAATTCGACACAAGCTAACAAAAAATTTCTTATAAACATTCTTTAACTACATATCTTAAACTGATACATACATATAAGTTTCACATCGAGTAGACTCCAAGCATTAAATTTTGCATATAGACTATTCATCAAAGAAGTATGCGTGACCCAAATAAACATTTCCAAACATAACATAGATTATTCAACAACAACAAGGGTAGTCTTACATCAAAGACCAAGAAGGACTAAGACTATTCAAACAATTTAAGAGTATGTATAAATTTAATCATACAACATTACATGTCATTTTGAATTTCCAATAAGAACATTGAATTGACCAAAACATGTTGTCAAATTTCTTAAACGTTTTTACAGCTTTTAGATCTCAATTAATTTCAATTCAAAATCATATACAATTCGAACTATAGTTACAACAAGCAACATCATATAAATTGTATACTAAACGTGCATTAAAACGACATACAAACAGGATTCAAAAATTCGTTTATAACTTAAACTACTTTCATATGAAAGTATATTTTACCGTTACAAATTCTATACTAGTTCATTTATGAATCTGTATTCGGGCATTCACAACAATTATATATTTAACTTTTAAGTTAAAACATGAGTTTCCATTTTAAAATTCTCCGAGAATTATCTATTCATTTATTAAATCAAATCAAGGATGCTTCATCACAATATCAATATTCATGAATAGTCATATGCCACTATTTAAGTGTTTTACATACCCAAGTAATCATATAATGGGAATAAAATTTCAAAATACTAAGGTGCTTATAAAAATACTATATGCCACCATTCTAGAAGTTATCTAAGAACAAAATCAATTCTAAGCTAAAGCTCTGGTGAATGACTTGCAACTTTCAAGCACGATCAATATCAAAGATGTCTAGATCCTAAAAATGTATGACAATGAATGCATTAGGCTGACATAGCCTAAGTGAGGTAGTAACAATCAAACATAATGCCAATGAAAATAAGGGATATCAAAGGATACAAGCATAAGTTAACAAAATATACTTATGTCTTAATCTTGACATTAATCAAGGCTTGTTTATTAGAAGCTTTATCAGAGTTCCTATTCTTTCAAGTCTTAATCGAAATTCTTCCAGGGATTAAACTGAGTTCTTTCAAAATTCTTTTCAAACTTATCAAAGTTCATATCTTGACTTATTGTAGCCTTAGCAAGGCTTATTGAAGTTCTTTGGCTATCACAACGAATAACACTTTGGCTATCACAATGAATATCCCGATTCTTAGCCAAACGAATAACACTTTGGCTATCACAATGTAATACCCCAAAATGTGGTCTAGGAGTATGACACTTGTAATACACCAAGGATAGGCTTGGTAGTAAGTTACTATTTCTAATACAATCTAATTGGCTTGTATCATTATTATCTAGATTTAGTTAAGGGTCTAGGACCAAATTGAAAGAAAAAGACAAAAGGGTGACCAATATTAAAGTACCAAAATTGAATGAAATAATAATTGTAGGAATGCATGATAAGAAAATATTTGAGGGAGGTCATTACACATGTCAACTTAAAAGTTGAACATGTGGATGTAGTGGGCGGCAATTGAGAAACAAATGTGTAATACCCTTTCAACTTCACAATGGCCGGGGGAATCACCTCATTTTAGAGATAGAGAGTTTAAGCATATTCATGGAAGAATAGAGAAAAATAGCTTGGTGAATTCAATCTTTCTAGACCATTGATCGAATAGCCTGAGGAAGGGGTAAACATACTCTTCCTCTATTCTAATCTAGAGTTCGATTAAAAAGTAGTGGTGAAATTACCATGAGTTTTGTTTAATGGTTGTTAAGAGAAACAAATTCTTAATAGAAACTTTCCTTGGAACATTTGAATGATTCATGCATTGAGAATTAAGACATGTATGGAGCTTGCTAAAGTGTTGTTCAATTCCTTTACAATCTCGAATAGGTGCTTATTTGATGATATCCTGATTTTGAACACTAGAAATTTGATATAAGGGGTGATTGTTTGATTGAAATTTGGGTAGCAATAAAAGAGTGGACTCTTTTGATATGTGAAATATGTACACATGTTAATTAGAGTTGTTTTGTGTAAAAACATGAATTAGTGGACTGTTTTGAGATGTGAAAATATGTACACATGTTAATTGGAGTTGTTTTGTGTAAAAACATGAATTAGTGGACTGTTTTGAGATGTGAAAATATGTACACATGTTAATTGGAGTTGTTTTGTGTAAATAGATGAATAAGTGGACTGTTTTGATAGGTGAAAATATGTGTACATGCTAATTGGGGCTGTTTTGTGTAAATACATGATTAGTGGGCTGTTTTGATATGTGAAAATATGTGTACATGTTAATTGGAGCTATCTTAGACACGTATGAGAGTGAAAATAAGTTAGATTAACATGTTAGAACTACCACCTAGGTGAATAATGAAGCTAAAATCAAGCCTAGTAAAATCTGCCCAGAAAATCATGTTTTGGGCAGTAACTTTGAAAAATCACCAAAAATTGTATAAATCTGAAAATTTTATGGACAATACCTTAATATGTCTAAAATCATTAGAAGAAAACAGAACTAAATTATGGATTGTAGAAATGAAACACTAAGGACAGTGCAAACTGTCCAGTGTTGTAAATTACCCTGTCTTTAAACAAAAACCTTTATTAATTGGCAAAGAATTAAAATGCAAGGCCTATATGGTTAGAAACAAAATTGAGTTAGCTTTCCAACGGTATAAACCAATTGAAATTTCGACGTACGGAATGAAAGTTATGCATGTTTTAGTAAATAGTGCACGAGCTGCCTGGCAACAACAACCTTGATGTTTTGAAATGAATGAATTATGTGTATTGCTGTCTTGTTTTGAAGAAATGAATGTACGTTGTATTGACCTTGATTTAATTGTATGAATTGTTTGTGCAAGGAGTAAATCTTGTGGAAGAAGAAAGGAGTGGCCAAGCTAGTGGCAAACACAAAGGAGTTTGGATCCAAGACTAGCTAAGCTTGGAGTATTGTGAGTGTAGTTTACAATAGGGTTAGGACTTAGGTCCTAACCAAATATGCATGACTATCTTCTTGCCATTGATATGCCATGTTAATGATCTTAATTTAACTTGAAAATGAATTAAAAGGGAGGATTGGACTAAGCTGAAATTTGTGATTAAGTAATAGCATGGAAATGGATAAGTTAAATTATTTAGAAAGAAATGTGTAAACATTGTGTGATTCAATGCCTTGAATGATTCCATTCGAATTGCTTGCTTGAGTTACACTATGGATGTAAATGCTTGATTTCTTGTTCTTGATTGTGCCTATTTGAGTAGTGGCATGTATGTATTATAATGATATATGATGCTAGATCCTTGTATCATGTATGTAATTCACTCAAATGCGTACTTGATACATAAGATGGTAATGTAAGTACTTGCTTGAAAGATAAGTAATTGGTGATTGTAGAGCTAAGGCTCAACTGCATACCCCAAGAGATGTCTCAATAGTCAGAGTGGCCTAGTTAAATCGCCATACCTCAAGGACCCATGGCCACGATCGATTTTTGTTTATATATTATAGTGCACTTCATCATATGGCATGCCAACTATATCCGATTGTTTTTCACCTTGTCACATAGCCAATATATTATTCCAAAACCATTTACTCACTATTTCACAATGCATTATGCAAAATCACCAACATATGCAAACTACATTGCCAAGCAATACCACCTTCCCAACTGAAATGAAAACCAATGCTCACTAGCATTTCATATACTTTAAAACCATTGCATATGTATTCAAAACCATGCATTTACTGTAAGTGAACCAAACCATATTTAATACCAAAACATTTAATCAACCATGCTCATATCCAATCCGATATTAAAGAGCAAAAGAGGGAAACTTACTTCCAAGCTTAGGTATGGGTTTCAAGCATATTATAAACTCCCAACATCATTTGAAAGCCCTTTAAAGGCATTTAAAACTAGTTTCCACTCACCGATTACACCTTGCCTTGCTCGCCAACGCAAATCGAGCTCCCAGCAAGCACGATCCACCTCAAGCTACTTCGCCTTGATTATCCCCTGCTTTGGCCACACAAAACAGAGGAAACATGCATCAAAATGCATCCAAACCACTGCCTCAAAGCAATTACCCGCAACTCACAAGTTGCTCGCTCCAAAAAACATTCAAAACTTATCGAAATCAACCTCAAACACCTTCCAATCTTAACCAGACACAAAACAATGATTCAATACATCAAACCTCATCAATTAACATCTAAAAACCCTTATTCAGCATCCTTTTACTTCCAACAATTATTAAACTCCATTAACATCACAAATACCTTTAACTAACAACCATTAACATTAGGGATTCAACTAGTTTCAGGATTATATTGATAAAACCAAGCCTTCAACATTATTAAACACTAAAATCATGATGTAATCTGATCAAGAACCCAGAAAAATAGATCCAATTCAAAAATATAACAATTTCCTCAAACAAAGCACAATTAAACCAATTTTCTTTAATTAAACTACCAAAACACATTAGAAACAATTGTAAAGAATCAATGACTTGGGAATTTTAGTAAAGAACCTTTCATTAGAGGAGAAGAACGAACCTTACCTCTAATGGATGCTTTCTCCCTTAATTGGATGATTTACATGAGAAAACAAAGTTAAAACAATAAGGTTTTGATAAACAATCAACAAGAAATCATTTACATATAAAAGGATTAGAGAAAACATGATTTTACCTTAAGATTTAGAAGAAGAGAGTGGTGTTTGGATGGAAAGATTTTGAGAGAAAAGATTTTGAGAGAAAGTTAGTTATGTGATTTTTGTTTTAAAGATTTAATTATCAAATTAATTCTCCCTGAAACACCCCTAACCCAGTTTAAGAGTAAACCGAATTAGTAAGTGTTTAGGAACAACATTACAAGGGTTCTCAAACAAAATGGTACAATTAACTGATCATGCCTTCAAAAAACAGAGTAATTTAAAACTTTTTATACATATATACACATTGAAATAGGTCTATTCTCAAATTGAAATCATGTGCCCACAAGAATGCAAACACTAAGCAAAGTACATCAATCACTATTTCGTAGCATGCCTTGACAAATTAGATGTCTCTAATTAAAAGGTTTATTACATCCTTCTACTAATTGAACAACTTTCTTTTCATTCAAGCACTGCATTAATCTTGGTTCAACTACAAACTTTCATACTTTTAATCCATTTATAAGACATCTTAGTTAGTGTTTGACAATTTATCATGATAACAGTGAATCATAAATTAATAATCTTTAAGCTTACATGTTGTTATTTAAAACTCAAACTTAAATCCAAGATTTCTAACTAAGCATCACTTATCACAATCAAACAAATATCTACGGTAACAAGTATTCGAACATCGAGTCAAACATAGCTTATCCAAAAAGCAATCGTGAATATATATAGACCATTTATAATAAGGTGTTAGCTGCACTCAATTACTAAGATCAAAGTTATTTCACATCTTAAACTAATCAATTTCAGTTACAAATAACTATCACATAGCATAACCGTGTGTAATCATCTTCATACAAATCAGTTGTTTAATTTATCCATCAATCTAAACCTACAAATTAAGTTATTCTTTCTTTAGGGTATAACCCATGATAATAGATATATATATTATCCATATACGCATGTGACATCAAGGAGAACTGAAAACTTAAGGCACATAAAGATATTTAGACGGGTACACGGGTATCGGTACGCCTTGAGGAAAATTTATACTAGTGTCGGTACACGAGTTTGAGTATCAGTACGGTCCTTTTGATTTTAAAGAACTGTACTGATACGCAGAGTACCGTATCAGTACGTGTTTTGGTCACTGGAATCCTGAGTTTTGAGAAACTACAAGGGGGATCGGTATGGGGTTAAGAACATATAGGTACGAGTGGGTCAACACACTATATCGATACGGTGGTTTGTGTATCAGTGCGAGTAGCTGTTAGGTTCATTAATCTGTATCAATACGGGCTTGGCCGTATCGGTACGCCCTGTTGATTTCGTTCTTATCAGTTTGTTAAAGTTTGGAAATCTTGCAAATTAGTCCCTAAAATGATATGTATGCAATTGAATGGGCTTGGATGATTGTTTTGAGCTAGAAATTAACATGAGAGCGTGAAATTGGACTAATGAAGGTTTGGTAATCTTGAATTCAACAAAATCCTTGTAATTTGTGAAAATTGCATTTTGGTCCCTAATGTGTATCTTTGAGCAATTAAATCATGTTCTAAAATCTGATTTAATTGTAAGGTTTTCGCTGATGCATGTTCACCGTAGGGATTAATATCAATGCATTTAGACAAGATAAAAGAATAAAAGTGGACCGGTTTACGATATTAGCTAAGGTTTGTTTTGGCAAACCTAATGTAACCTTTTTAGTTCAGTTTTGGCTATGCCGGGCTAAGGGGGTTACACAAGATATTTGTACTATTTGTGATTTTCTAGGAGTATTTTTGGAGTATTTTCTTGGATTACCACCGGATAGGGAGGTAGAGTTTTGTATCGAGACGTATGTGGATACGACTCTGGTGTCAATTTCTCTGTGTCGCGTGGCACTAAAATAATTGAAAGAGTTGAAGATGTAACTTCAGGAGTTGTTGGATCGTGGTTTCATCTGACCTAGTGTGTCACCGTAGGGACCATCAGTGTTATTCGTGAAAAGGAAAGATGGGACTATGAGAATGTGCATTAATTATCGGCAACTGAACGAGTTGACGAATAAGAATAAGTATCCTTTTCAATGAATTGACAATTTATTCGATCAATTTTTGGGTGCTACAGTGTTTTCCATGATTGATATGAGATCTGGGTATTATCAGTTGGAGGTTAAGGATAAAGACGTGCCGAAAATAGCTTTTTGCACGCATTATGGGCATTATGAGTTCTTAGTAATACTGTTTGGGTTGACTAATGTACTCGCAACTTTCATGGACATGATGAATCGGGTGTTCCATGAATTCTTTGACCAAGTAATGGTAGTGTTCATCGATGATATTCTTGTGTACTCTCATACTGATGAGGATCATGATTGACACCTATGAATTGTATTGCAAGCTTTTTGGATAATAAGCTTTACGCTAAGTTGAGCAAGAGTGAGTTTTGGATTAAAGAAGTGGTCTTTCTTGGTTATGTTGTTTCACCAGAAGGTATCCGTGTGGATCTGCAAAAGATTGAGGCGGTTGTGAGTTGGAAGAAACCTAAGTCGGTGATAGAGGATAATAGTTTATTGGGGTTAGTAGGGTATTATCATCGTTTTGTAGTTAGTTTCTTGAAGGTTGCTGCTCCTTTGACTAAGTTGTTACAAAAAGATGTACATTTTGAGTGGGCAGAGGGTAGACAAAAGCTTTTGAGAAGTTGAAGGAAACTTTGACGCAAGCTCTGATCTTGGTTCAACCTGAGTCGAGGAAAGAATTTGAAGTCTACAGTGGTGCATCCTATGTCAGTTTGGGGTGCGTGTTGATGCAAGGGGAAAAGTTGTAGCTTATGCATCTAGGCAGCTGAAGGTGCACGAGCGCAATTACCCTATACATGGTATAGAGCTTTGTCGCGGTGGTGTTTGCGTTAAAGATTTGGAGGCATTATTTGTATGGTGACAAGTGTATCGTGTATACAGATCACAAAAGTTTAAAGTATATGATGTCAGAAAAAGTGTTGAATCTTAGGCAACAGAGATGGTTGGAGTTGCTCTAGGATTATGATTTGACGATTGAGTATCATCTGGGTAAGGCTAATGTTGTAGCCGACATCTTCAGTAAAAAAGTGACGGTGGAGTTAAGGGTAATGTTTGCTCGGTTATGTGTGACGCAGGATGGTGGTTTAGTGGCTGAGTTTCAAGTAAAACCATCATTGTTAAAATTGGTCAAGGAGAAACAACCATATGATGATTCGTTGGTACCACATGTTAAGGATATTATAGACGGTAATCAAACGAATTTTTGTTGTAATGATGAGGGTGTTTTGTGCTTTAAGAGTCGAGTTGTTGGGCCAAAATATAAGGGGTTAAGGTATGCATCTAAGAAGTACAAAGATGTATCAGGATTTGAAGAAGGAATATTATTGGGTTGGTTTGAAGAAGAATGTGGCAGATTTTATTGTTTGGTGATGGTATGTCAGCATGTTAAGGTTGAGCATCAGTTTCCATCTTGACTGTTACAACCATTGAGGATTTTGAAATGAAAATGGGAGAAAATTACCATGAATTTTGTGACCAGATTGCTTTTGACGCCATTAAAGAAGAATTTCTTGTGGTTATTGTGGATTGGTTTACGAAGTGTACACATTTTTTGGCCGTACCGATACCCTTTGCAAAACAAAACCTGTATCGATACTAGTACACTGCGTATTGATACCTAGATTGTTATTTTTAATAATATGTTTGCTGAAGTTTCAATCTTTGCAATTAATCCTTGTTTCTTGTACATGCAATTAAATGAGTTTGGGTGATTATTTTAAAATGAGTTTTAATTATATAGCATGTAACATGACTAATTAAGGTTTGGTAACTTTGGATTTAAGTTACCAAATTAGAGTCTGGAATAAGGTGAAGTTCGACTTGAAGTCAATTATAAATTTCAATCATGTTAACAACTTAAGACACCAACTTTACTCTTAATTTAATACTAGGACTAAGTTATATCAATTCATATTAAGATACATGTGTGTAGATACAAAACACTCCAATACATACTTATTTTCATGTAAAACCGTCCTGATTTAGATACATACATATTTATTTTCGAAACAGCCCACTATTTGCTCGAGCTTATCCAAAACAGTCCATCAATTCTTCTATACATTTGTACATTCAAAATAGTCTAAACACGTTCAATTATATTTAAAGCAGTCCAAGCATGTTCGAGTATACTCAAAGTAGTCCAAACATGATCAATTATACTTAAAACAGTCCACATATTTGCATACACAAATACATATTACAAAGCAATCCAATTAAGTTCATTTAATATCACAACAGTCCAGAAATACACATTACAAAGCAGTCCAATTAGGTTCATTTAATATCAAAATAGTCCACATATTTGTATACACAAATACACATTACAAAGCAGTCCAATTAGGTTCATTTAATATCAAAACAATCCACATTTTTGTATACACAAATACACATTACATTACTTATCATATGGATTACCAACTTAGCAAGTCCTCTACATATGATTATTTGATACATACTAATATCAAACATAGCATTCCATAAACATGGTTACATATTACCCAAGGCATTAAACATAGTATTTCAAGAACATGTATATTTCTCACATTTTTTCAAGTTTATCATCTCACAGCATAGTTACTTATACATATTGTTAAACTTAATATCACACAATTATAAATACTTATTATATATATTATTGAGCATAATTCATTTGTTTAACTCACAAATTTCATTATTTTGTCTTTATCGTAGCCTTGAGAATCAAGTTACAACCTAGGTACTCGAATCCCCAACCAACTGTCGCCAACATAAAGGTACTCAAAGTACTGGTCAATCCCTCCTACTGTCGCCAAGTGACCACATAACTTCCCTCCTACTGTCGCCAAATAAGGATCGTAGTCCACTCCAACGCGAGCTCTATGGACTCTATGGCATGCCAACTATACCTAAGATTGACTCGAAACCAAGGCTTTCACATTTATCTTATCTTAATAAAAACAGAATGAGCACAGCTCCTTATTCAAATAATCCGAGCACATCTTTCATTGCATGACTTATTAAGCTCATATACAAGTATTATTCCCGTAGAGAGCATAGCTCCAAGATCATTTAATCAATGGAATATTTCTTAATTATTATCAGAGGTGAGCATCGATTCATTTCCTTATACTTACAGTAAGGCTTAACCTTTCCATATCAAGCTTATTTATATACATATACACATACATATCTACATGTACATAGAATTTCACTCATATAACATAATTTCATCCCAATTTCACATCATAGAGAACTTTCAACGAAGTGCTTATCTTGTATCCCAAGCTTAGCTATACTAGCATAATTTAGCTTTAAGAGCAAACAATCATCAATTAAAGCAATAATGGAGTTGCTCGGGATAGGTTCATCCTATCCTGAGATTTTAAACTACACTCACAAATTTCTTCGAGATAGTTTTGTTCCCGAATTACAATTCTGGATTGCCCTCCTACATCTTTACTCTCTTTGAATTTTGCTTCCTCTATTATTTCTTGGTCTAATTACAACAAGAAATACAAACATGTTTTAGAACAATTTAATTATTCATGTATTCATATAAATTCATTCATAATCCATTCACTCAAGTAAATATCCATACCAATACACACGACAAACAATCCATTACTCACTTAAGCATACAAAATAGGCCCTTATTTATTTATACATTTCCATCTTCATGTTTAATCAGCTCCCAAAGTTCATATGATCAATTATACGTTCTCACAACAATATTTTATGCATGTATGCATTTACAAATGTTTACTGAACAATTCCCATACATTCTTTCATGCTTAAAACAATTTAATTACATGTTATATATATATAATAGAGCAACCTTTATACATATATATTATTAAGTTCAAAACAATCCCACTATTTTCTACATGCATCAAAATAGCCCTAAATACATATATTTACTTATATAGTCTCATAACTGTCCACTAACCATGTAATTAACTCACCATTCTTGCAAAAACAGCCTCAAATACGATCTTATGTTTCCTAAACAGTCCAAAATTCTTGTAGATACATATATATATATTTCATCTAACAATCCAGCATAACTTCACTCATTATTCGAGACAGATCAAACATCATGTGTTCATATGTAATAAAAAAAACAGTCCAATAATATTTCCAAATTGCAAAACAGGGCAGGTTATAAAATAACAATCGAATGGCCCCTAATCATACATTAATCTATGAACAACTCTTTGCAACACATGATTATAAAATTCTCAATCAACTTATTCTCTTGATTTCACATTCTAAATTTAAAGAATTTAGGAGGATACTTACCTTAGCTTAAACTAATCGAATGAGATGCTAAAACATGGTTCAATTTAAACTAAAATTTCCACTTCCATGGGTGTAACCGAGCTTCCCCTCACTTCACTCATCTTCTCCACGCTTCGGTTTCTCTAAGGGAAAAAAGATAATGATAAATCTATGTGGTTAATTCTTCTCCCTCACCACTGGTTCCTTCCACATGCATCCTTACTTACAAGACACCTCACCCATATCCTTAATTACTTCTCTCTTTTACATGCAAATTGAAGGATTGAAAGAATTCTCGATTTAGTCACTGTGAAACTAGCTACCCATGTTTCCTTTATTCAATTTTAGTCCTTTTCAAGATGGGTTTCCACTAATTGTTTTATTCCAATTCAATCCTGATTCTAATTACTCACTTCATTAGAAGATAGCTATATTCTAATTTTATTTAAGACTAAAGTGGTATATACTTCTAGGCCAATATGTAGGGTATTACAATTCTCCCCCTAAAAAAATTCGTCTTCATATTTCCTGCGGTCATAGTTCAATAAGGAGCTTTTTACTACATCTAATAGCGTTCCCAAAATTCTATTATTCTTAGTTTATTCTTACCATTCTTCCTCAGTTAGAGGAATTAATCGGGCTCTTGATGTCCCTACCTTATCACGTCTTATACATTTCTAGAGACCAAAAACGGATAAAAGAAAGCTTTTACCAGACGTAGATTACAAGTACTTATCAAATTTAACTCCTAGGTGGCACAATAACTTATGATGGTGCAACGAGTTTCAGTTTAGTCCAAGAATAAACTAAACCTAAGCTCTGATATCAAATTGAAACACCACCTAACTCGGTTTAAGAGTAAACTGAATTAGGAAGTGTTTAGGAACAACATTACAAGGGTTCTTAATCGAAAAGGTACAATTAACTGATCATGCCTTCGAAAAACAGAGTAATTTAAAACTTTTTATATATATACACATTGAAATAGGTCTATTCTCAAATTCAAATCATGTACCCACAAGAATACAGACACTAAGCAAAATAGGTCTATTCTCAAATTCAAATCATGTACCCACAAGAATACAGACACTAAGCAAAGTACATCAATCACTAATTCGTAGCATGCCTTGACAAATTAGATGTTTCGAATTAAAAGGTTTATTACATCCTTCTACTAATTGAACCACCCTCTTTTCGTTCAAGCACTTCATTAATCTTGGTTCAACTACAAACTTGCATACTTTTAATCCATTTATAAGACATCTCGGTCAGTGTTTGACAATTTATCTTGATAACAAAGAACCGTAAATTAATAATCTTTAAGCTTACATGTTGTAATTTAGAAATCAAACTTAAATCCAAGATTTCTAACTAAGCATCACTTATCACAATCAAACAAATATCTATGGTAACAAGTATTCAGACATCGAGTCAAACATAGCTTATCCAAAAAGCAATCTTGAATATATATAGACCATTTACAATAAGGTGTTAGCTGCACTCAATTGCTAAGATCAAAGTTATTTCACATCTTAAACCAATCAATTTCAGTTACAAATTACTATCACATAGCAAAACCTTGCGTGTAATCATCTTCATACAAATCAATTATTTAATTTATCCATCAATCTAAACCTACAAATTAAGTTGTTCTTTCGTTAGGGCATAACCCATGATAATAGACATATATATATTATCCATATACGCATGTGGCATCAAGGAGAACTAAAAACTTAAGGCACATAAAGATATTTAGACAACCATATAATCATACTAGCAATTATAACTCATATAATAAACAACTAAGGAATAATTAAGGGCCCATTACAACTTTAATAAATTATAAAGCTTATAACATATAAATCAAACAAGAAATTGTAATGCACTATGCATTCATAATGACTATGTGCCACCATTTAGGAGTTCTGAAGTAGAATGCGAACGTACACCCCGATACTTGTGATCTTGTCCAAGCTCCAAAAATACACACAAGCAAAATCATCCTGAAATACATTGAAAGGATAGTGTAAGCTTAATCTTAGTGAGGTAGCTTAAAGTGACTATTAGAATTAAACAATAATCTATCCTCTCACATTCAAGCTTGGACCAAGGGTTAGACATTAAGGGATAAAACACTACACGTACTAATTCTTATACAAGATATTCAAATTAGGCTTGAGCGTAAACACATACAATGTACAACCAAGCATACCCAAATGTACTTGATTACTCACACAATACATATCCATTTACCCAGAATGATACTTTATTATAAATAAAAAAAAAGACAATGAGCATAACATATCATGTTCAGAAGTTATTTAATACTTAAAATGTTATAATTAACATATCTAAGTCATGGTTTCGTATTACACAAGTTATCCCACTTAGCATATCATAGACAGAAAATATTTGTCAAACAAACTATTTAACATAACATATCATAGACAGATAATACTTACACCCAAGCTATCTAATATAGCATATCATAAATAGGTGTAATCAAACAAACACATACACATAGATACTCAACAAGTCATATCTATATTGGTGCACATGTAATAATCGAAGAAGCTCATATTTTGCCCAAAGGATATTCAAAATCAAGATACATACTACTTGTTATGCAAGTCATTACAATAGAACTTTGATTTCACTTATAACTTTCAAGGTTTCTCTTTAATGTAGCCCATTAAAACTTAGGTTACTTGACACATACTTATAATACCTTAACATAATTTCTTGACATCTAAGACATTAACATAATGTAACAAAGAAATGATATGTTAGTTTCATATGTTATCAAGATAGTTTACTCATTAGAAACACAAAGTCATTTTTATTTTATCTTAATAAAATCAGTCCATCAATTATGTATGCACACTTATACCTTGCAAAATAGTCCATGAAGTAGTCATTTATATCAAACCATCCCTATTTCATAGGTTTACACAAAACTGCCCAATATCTCCTTAATTCATACAACAATCTACATATCTTTAATCTGAACTTCTTGTCATGTATCATCGAGCATAAACTATCAAAGCTATATATTGCTTGTCTCGTAAGTTACCAAATTAGAGTCTGGAATAAGGTGAAGTTCGACTTGAAGTCAATTATAAATTTCAATCATGTTCACAACTTAAGACACCAACTTTAATCTTAATTTAATACTAGGACTAAGTTATATCAATTCATATTAAGATACATGTGTGTATATACAAAACACTCCAATACATACTTATTTGCATGTAAAATCGTCTAGATTTAGATACATACATATTTATTTTCGAAATAGCCCACTATTTGCTTGAGCTTATCCAAAACAGTCCATCAATTCTTTTATACATTTGGACATTCAAAACAATCTAAACATGTTCAATTATATTTAAAACAGTCCAACCATGTTCGATTATACTCAAAGTAGTCCAAACATGATCAATTATATTTAAAATGGTCTGCATATTTGCATACACAAATACACATTTCAAAGCAGTCCAATTAGGTTCATTTAATATCACAACAGTCCACAAATACAGATTACAAAGCAGTCCAATCAGGTTCATTTAATATCAAAACAGTCTATTTTTGTATACACAAATACACATTACATTACTTATCATATGGATTATCAACTTAGCAAGTCGTCCACTTATGATTATATGATACATACTAATATCAAACACAACATTCCATAAACATGCTTACATATTACCCGAGGCATTAAACATAGTATCTCAATAACATGTATATTTCTCACACTTTTTTCAAGTTTTTCATCTCACATCATAGTTACTTATACATATTGTTAAACTTAATATCACACAATTATAAATGCTTATTATATATATTATTGAGCATAATTCATTTGTTTAACTCACAAATTTCATTATTTTGTCTTTATCGTAGCCTTGAGAATCAAGTTACAGCCTAGGTACTTGAATCCCCAACCAACTGTCGCCAACATAAAGGTACTCATAGTGCCGGTCAATCCCTTCTAATTTCGCCAAGTGACCACTTAACTTCCCTCCTACTGTCGCCAAATAAGGATCATAGTCCACTCCAACACGAGCTCTATAGACTCTGTGGCATGCCAACTATACCTAAGACTGGCTCAAAACTAAGGCTTTCACATTTATCTTATCTTATTAAAAACAGAATGAGCACAGCTCCTTATTCAAATAATCCGAGCACATATTTCATTGCTTGACTTATTAAGCTCATATACAAGTACTATTCCTGTAGTGAGCATAGCTCCAAGATCATTTAATCAAAAGAATATTTCTTAATTATTATCATATGTGAGCATATTTTCAATTCCTTATACTTACAGTAAGGCTTAACCTTTCCATATCAAGCTTATACATATGCATATACATATACATATACATATACATATACATATACATATACATATACATATACATATACATATACAAAGAATTTTACTCATATAACATACTTTCATTCCAATTTCACATCATAGAGAACTTTCAATGAAGTACTTACCTTGTATCACAAGCTTAGCTATACTAGCATAATTTAACTTTAAGAGCAAACAATCATCTATTAAAGCAATAATGGAGTTGCTCGGGATAGGTTTATCCTATCCTGAGATTATAAACTACACTCACAGATTTCTTCGAGCTAGTTTTGTTCCCGAATTATGATTCTGGATTGCCCTCCTACAGCTTTACTCTCTTTGAATTTTGCTTCCTCTATTATTTCTTGGTATAATTACAACAAGAAATGCAAACATGTTTTAGAACAATTTAATTATTCATGTATTCATATAAATTCATTCATAATCCATTCACTCAAGTAAATATCCATACCAATACACAATACAAACAATCCATTACACACTTAAGCATACAAAACATGCCTTTATTTATTTATACATTTCCATCTTCATGTTTAATCAGCTCCCAAAGTTTATATGATCAATTATACGTTCTCACAACTATCTTTTATGCATGTATGCATTTACAAATGTTTACTGAACAATTCCCATACATTATTTCATGCTTAAAATAATTTAATTAACTGTTTATATATAAATATATATAGAGAGAGAGAACAACCTTTTTACATATTTATTATTAAGTTCAAAAGAGTCCCATTATTTTCTATATGCATCAAAACAACCCTAAATACATATATTTTCTTATATAGTCTCATAACTATCCACTAACCATGTAATTAACTCACCATTCTTACAAAAACAGCCTCAAATACGTTCTTATGTTTCCTAAACAGTCCAAAATTCTTGTCGATACATATATATTTCATCTAACAATCCAGCATAACTTCACTCATTATTCGAGACAGATCAAACATCATGTGTTCATATGTAATCGAAAATAGTCATATAACATTTCCAAATTGCAAAACAGGGCAGGTTATAAAACCCCAATCGAACAGCCCCTAATCATACATTAATCTAGGAACAAATCTTTGCAACACATGATTATAAAATTCTCAATCAACTTATTCTCTTGATTT
Source organism: Hibiscus mutabilis (assembly GCA_019671005.1). Taxonomy (NCBI): domain Eukaryota; kingdom Viridiplantae; phylum Streptophyta; class Magnoliopsida; order Malvales; family Malvaceae; genus Hibiscus; species Hibiscus mutabilis. Next base: position 24,375,114 of record CM033737.1, read on the forward strand.
CACAATCTAAATTTAAAGAATTTAAGAGGATACTTACCTTAGCTTAAACTAATCGGATGAGATGCTAAAACATGGTTCATTTTAAACTAAAATTTTCACTTCTATGGGTGTAACCGAGCTTCCCCTCACTTCAGTCATCTTCTCCACGCTTCGATTTCTCTAAGGAAAAAGAGAGAATGATAAATCCAAGTGGTTAATTCTTCTCCATCACCACCGGTTCCTTCCACATGCATCCTTACTTACAAGACACCTCACCCATATCCTTAATTACTTCTCTCTTTTACATGCAAATTGAAGGATTGAAAGAATTCTCGATTTAGTCACTATGAAACTAGCTACCCATGTTTCCTTTCTTCGATTTTAGTCCTTTTCAAGATGGGTTTCCACTAATTGTTTTATTCCAATTGAATCGTGATTCTAATTCTCACTTTATTAGAAGATAGCTATGTTATAATTTTATTTAAGACTAAAGTGGTATATACTTCTACGCCAACAAGTAGGGTATTACACTCCCCAACCTATTTATAATTTCCAAAACACTTATAAAATAGCCAATTAAGGGATAAAGTCTGAGATTAGACTTTCGGGCAATTAGCTCCTTAAAGATTCTATAATATCTCGAAGAGTGGCCAAGTAAGATGCTAACTTATGAATGCATTCTAATTACCATGTTTGATTCTTTAGTGTTTGGAAAAGAAAGATTAATAAAAAGGAATTAGGACCAAATGGGAGTAATGGAAGAACTGAAGAGCTAATTGTAATACCCCCAATCTTGACTTGGAAATATGTAGTAACTTAGTCACAAATCAATTATTGTTTTATTATCACCAATTGAATTAAATGAGAATTCTAGGACCAATTTGAAACAAGGAAGAAATGAATGACCATTAGGTAAAGGACTTAATTGAGCTCATGTTTAAGATAATGATTTGCATGCTAATCAAATAATTAAAGGAGGACCTGTATACGTGTCACCCTAGGAGAAAATGAGAGAACAAGTGGAGGGGAGGGGGATTCTCGGCTTAGAGGAAAAGATGATAAAAAATTTATGCTATCATCTTCTTCCTCCTATCTCCCAAAGAACCGAATACTCTAATTTAGTGAGAGAGTGGAGAGAAAGCTTACAATCCATGGTGAACCTAGTCCAATTCTTGATTCTTGATCGGGTAATTTTAGAAGAAAGGTAATCACCTTTCCTTTCCTCCCCATTCAAGCTATGTGTATTTGTTAGTAAATTGTTATGAATTTTGGTGAATTGTTGAATAATGCCTTTCTTGTAATTGGATTATGTAATGGAAAACATGTTTAGGAGGATTATGTTAGATGTGAAGTTGTGCTTGAATTGAATGTAGTCACATTGTTTGCTAAGTAACTATTTAGGGGCTGTTGCGATGAAATAAATGAATTTAAAGACTAATCTGATCATCAAAGAACCACTTTGAAACTATTTTTAATTGTTAAAATAGGGGAGGGGTCGTTTTTCTATTTAAATAATGTTAAGCGATTGTTTTGAAAAGTTTAAGGGGCTGTTTTGAGTAATTAAAATATGTAATTGATAGGTAACATAGTTGGAATTGTTTATTAATAACTAAGCTATTTTGGAACTGTTTTTGATAAAATATAAGAATGTGGGACTGTTTTGTGATTATATAGGTGATAATATGTAGTTAAGGATTGTTTCGATTGAAAATCATGATGATAAGGACTACCCTACACCTATGAAAATAGTTGGGACTGTTTTATGTATACAAATTGTGTATATAGGAGCTAGGGACTGTTTTTGGATAGTTTGGATAATTATGGTCTGTTTTAAACATAAGCAATTGTGTGCTTATTAGTTTAGGGCTGTTTTGGACGGTTGTGTGAATAGTTGGACTGCTTTGAATGTATATAAGCATGTTGGGGAATTTTTTTGATGCAAATAAGTATGCAAAATAGGTAAATGGTCAGTTTTGAATATGTATGTGAGGAATGGATTGTTTTGGAAAATTAGGAACAAATACTGGACTTATTTTCGATGTGTAAAAATATATATAACTCAATTGCCCTATTTTTGGTGTAAACATGAATGTTATGGACTAATTTGGCACATGCTTATGAATGTATGTGATTAGGGATTGACTTGGCCTTTGAGATTGTTATGAGCTGTCTTGTGTTTATGTATGTATGCGTGAAATATAGAATTGTTTTGCAAATGGTTTGATGATGGGAATAATTCTGATTTACGGTTATACTTCTTGTAAATTGTTAGATCAAGAAGGGCTTATTGGAGAGGAGACTAAAGTAGATCATTTCGCAGATAAACGAAAAGGAATTGTGATACGGGAGCAAAATTTGCTTGGAGCGAACAGTGAGTGTAGTTTAAAGTCTCGGGATAGATTGAAACTATCCCGACCATGTTATCATTTTAATTTTACCTTTCTTGTATTTAATCTAAGCTATGCTTAAAATGAACTTGAAGGAGAAGTACGGTAAGTACTTAATTGGTAAGGATCATGTGATGATATGCTATGCTTGAATCTGATGACCTGCTTTTGATGGAAATAATTTTTACTTGTATAAGCTTGATCGAAACCTTTACTATGCCATGCTATCATTCGAAAATGATAGGAAATGAATTGTGAAATTTGTATGAATTGAATACATGCCTAATATGAGGAATAATAAGCTTTGCTCACTTGATTATAAGAACATATGTGTTTTGATGTTATAAGTCCTAAGTTTTGCTATGTGGCCATATGAACTATGAATGTGCTTGTCATAAAAGATACAAACTTTGTTGTAATTGTGAGAATTTGAAGTTAAACTTACCTTTGATAAGAATCAAGATATGTTCTTTGATTGAGTGACCTTGGAGCTATGCTCATTTTGGGGGTCATACTTGTATATGGGCTTGATAAATCAAGGAATGTGATATGTTATCTGATTATCTGAATAAGGAGCTAAGCTCAACTTTGATTCGAATAAGAAATAAAATAATTGAAAAACCTTGGTTTCAAGTCAGTCATAGCTATAGTTGGCATGCCATAGAGTCTATAAAGCTCATGTTTTGGGGTGGATTACGGTCCTTATTTGGCGATAGTAGGAGGGAAGTGTTGTGGTCACTTGGCGACAGTGAGAAAGATTGACCGGTACTGCGAGTACCATTTTATTTGGAGACAATTGGTTGGGGATTCGTGTACCTAGGCTGTAACTTGATTCTCGAGGCTATATTAAAGACAAATATTGAAATTTGTAAGCTAAGTTAAGATTTTATCTTAATACATCTTGTGATAAGTAATTCATGTCTAAGTTATACTATGCTGTCTATCTTGCATAACAAGTAATAATTTCTCACAAGATATTTGTAATATATTTTAGCTAAGGAAATGATCCTATTCGAATGTTATGTATAAGATAACTAGATGCTTGATTAAATTTGGTGGAAATATAAATATGAATTAACAATATATTTTGATTGTTACAATGAGATAGTTGTATTATGGATTCTTTAATTCAACGATGTATATATGTGGATCGGGTTTACTTGATTATCCAAGTCACTTATGCATTGAAAGGCTATGTTAAGGAGAAATAGTGAAAATTATAAGTAAAGTAATGAATTTTTGTAATAACTTGCATAACAAGTAAAATGTGCCTATGTGGTTTTTGACCATTCTTTTGGTTTAAGTCATATGTTTGATAGAATGGCTATTTATATATATATTTGTTTGGTCAAATACATGTATAATAAGTAATGCTTATAATTGAATCTTGTGAATTTTTTTGGGATAAGGGTTTATACCTTGTTAGATTACTTCAATCCATGAGAGCTTGTATACCTTATGTGACAAGTAACTTATGTCTATGTTTGATACTTTATGTGACAAATAGTTAATGCCTATAATATGTTATGTTAAATATCTATTATGATAAGTAAATGAAGTTTTAAGATATGTCATGCTTGATAACTTACATGATAAGTAGCATATATATATATATATATGAAATGTTGTGTTCGAAAGATTGTGGACTGATTTGAACTTATATAAGTACATATATGAATTAAGGATTGTTTTGAATAAATCCAAGGATGTATTGAACTATTTTAAACCTATATATGTGTATTGCTCATGAATTTGAGACTGTTTTGAATATGTATAAATACAAGTATATATATATATAAGTATACTCAAGAATTAATGGTACTATGGATGAATTAAACAAAAGATATACAAGTGAAATAGATTGTTGGATTCTTAAGGCTATGGTAAAAGGAACCAATGAAGTTTATAAGTTAATTAATGAAACATGATAATGACTTGTACAACAAGAAAAGTGTTTTGGTTATGTTTTCGGTTGTTGTGGAGGGTTAATTGTGAGGGTGTTCTGGAAATGCAAGGAGGTTTGTGGTTGTTGTGTTTAGAATGCATTATGATGCATTAATCCTCTATTGTTTTGTGGTAAAAAAAGGGGAGGTTGATCCGAAAGTGATTGAAGAAGCGTAGGAGGCTTCAGATACTTGTTTTTGCGTCGATAAAGCGAGTTTCGCGTATCGGTGAGTGAAAACGTGGATTCTATCTTTGAAATGTTTTAAAGGTGGCTTTGGGAGTTTAGGTAGAGCTTGAAATACTTACCTAAGCTCGAAAGTAAAAAGTAGTTTTACTCTCTGGGTCGTGCTAGTGTTAAATGGTTTTATGCACTTGTTTCGATTTACATGTTACCTACTGTTTAAGCATGATTTAAAGTATTTGATATACTATTTTTATGCATGAAATGCTGAAGGATGCACACGGTAAGTGATCTTTGTAAGTATATGGTTTATACTTGTGGTTTAAAGCTTGATTATTGCTTTGGAAAAGGTTTGGCTTAATGCTTGTTAAAAAAAGTGAGGTAAATGTTTAAATGGTTAATTATATTGGCAAGTGATGTGGTTTTAAAATTATTATCGGATATAGTTGGCCGGTCATAGGATTGAGTGCATTGTAAAATAAGTCACCTTGGATGTTGAGGGCTTTATACGGCGTACCGAATACTCCATCCAAGTACCCTAATGGTAGAGGGGTTAAAAAGTACTGAATACTCCCGTTAGTGGGTTAAGCATCTAATTGATGAGAGGGATTAGTATCCCTATGGGTTGAGAGTGTACTTGGTTGATATTGTACCTGGTTGTTAATGTACTACGGTTGTGATTGTATCGCTATTCTGATTGAAATGGCTTGAAGTGTTGGGTTAACACTTGTTGAATCCGTGTATCCAATGAACTCTTTTGTTATTGAACTTGTTAATGATCACTTGAAAGCCAATATAATTGTTAACGTATCATTGAAACACTTGTTGATGTGATTTATACATGTTTCTCCTTAAGCTTTGCATTTGGTAGCAATACATAGGAAGACTTAAGTAGGGTTAGCAATGTGACTTGCTGTTGACTAATGATACATGTAGCATATGGTTTAATATGCTGGTTTTAATGATGTAGGTGCATGTTTTAAAAGATGACGTTGAGTAAAAGGTTTTAAATGCATTGATGGTGTTTTGTTCTGAGCTTTCCTCACGAAGCCTTGTGTGCTTATGCGCTTTTGCTCATCAATGAAAAGAATTAAAGTCCCGAAAGGCAGCAAAGAACAAGGGGATCTAGACAAGATTTCCTTTCGAGCATATTTTGGGAGATATTTTGTAGAACTCGCACTGAAAAGGTAAAGTTGATATGTGAGTGCTTGAGAGCAGCTGCAGATCCTCAAAAATCCTATGCAGATTTAAAGCGTAGGGATATATAGTACGCTGTGGGTGATAAAGTGTTTTTGAAAGTGTCTCCCTGCAAAGAAAAATGTGTTGCATTTTGGGCGGAAAGGGAAGCTTAGCTCAAGGTTCATTAGACCATACGAAGTTGTTGAGTGTGTGGGTCCTGTTGCATATCGTTTGAGGTTACCTCCGGAGTTGGGAAAGATTCATGATGTGTTCTATGTTTCGATATTGCGGAGGTATAGGTCAGATCCATCGCATGTCATGCTGGTGGAAGAGATTGAGTTAAGATCGGATCTCTTTTATAATGAGGAACCAGTAGAGATTATTGACACTAGTAGTAAGGTGCTCCTTGGCAAAACAGTCGAGCTGGTTAAGGTGTTGTGGAAGCACCGCGGTGTTGAAGAGGCCACGCGGGAGCGCAGGTCAGATATGTTGAATCAGTTTCCGCACCTGTTTCCTCTAGGTAAATTTCGAGGATGAAATTTCATAAGTGGGGGAGAGTTGTAATGCCCCGGTTTTAGGGCTTAGCGGTTTAGTGGGCTTTTTTCGACGGTCTGGTAGACTAGAGTAGAGATTCGAGTTAGTTTCAGGATCATATACTTTTGGTGTTGGAAAAATTATAGAAAAATGCTTAAAAATCATTATTAATTATGTGTTTAATAATGGTGGAATCAATTTTGAAAAATGAGTTTTGGAAAATGGACATTCTGGTTAGTGACCAAAATGAAAGTTTTGAAAATTGTGATTTTCTAGTGGCTAAAATAAAAAGGGTTAAATACTTAGAATATTTAAGGAGCTATTTTACCAATTGGTTTATGATGATTTCTCCCTTAATTTAACTGATTTTAACATGTGTTTTAATTAGTAATTAAAGAGGATTTTGTTAAAAAGTTGGTTATCTTTTCTAAAACAAAAATCACGTCATTTTCTCTTAACTTTTTCTCTCCATTCTCTCCTCAGCCAAACACTCAGGTTTTTATCAAATTTCCAGAGGTGAGATGGTTTCTAACTTGATTTTATAGTTTCAAATTGTTTTATAAAGTTTGTTTACACAAAATTTTACAATAATCTTGTGTTTTCTTAGCTTTTCACAAATCAATTAAGGGAGAAACTTCACAATGGGGGTAAGGTCCGAGATCTCCTCGATTGTATGGTTCTTTACTAAAATTCTCAAGCATTTGATCCTTTCTTTTGTGTTTCTAATCTACTTTTGATGATTTTTCAATGTTTAATTGAGTTATTTAGGGAAAATGAGTTGATTCGCGGATTGGATCTATTTTCCAGTAAGTAATGTTGCTTTGATCTATATTTTGGATGTTTAATAATGTTGATAAGAGGTTTTTATCAATGGAATCCAGAAACTTAAGAATCTCTATTTGTTAGGTTGTTAGTTTTGAGGTTTTGTGGTGTTTCTATCGTTGTAAGGGTGCTGGAGGTAGTAGGTTGGTTTGGATCTGTTTGTAGATGTGTTTTTATGTTGAAAGTGATGCTAGGTTGATACATATTGGATTTGTTATGAATCGAAGTGTTTTGGTTATATTTTCGGTTGTTGTGGAAGGTTAATTGTAAGGGTGTTGTGGAAATCCAAGGAGGTTTGTGGTTGTTGTGTTTATAATGCATTATGATGTATTAATCCTCTATTGTTTTGTGGTAAAAATAGGGAAGGTTGATTCAAATGTGATTGGAGAAGCGTAGAAGGCTTCAAATAGATGTTTTTGCATCGGTAAAGTGAGGTTTCGTGTATTGGTGAGTGAAAACGTGGATTCCAGATTTGGAATATTTAAAATGTGGCTTTGGGAGTTTAGGTAGAGCTCGAAATGCTTACCTAAGCTCAGAAGTAAGTAAAGCGGTTTTACTCTCTTGGTCGTGCTAGTGTTAAATGGTTTTATGCACTTGTTTTGATTTACATGTTACCTACTATTTAAGCATGATTTAAAGTATTTGGTATACTATTTTTTAGCATGAAATGCTGAAGAATGCACACGGTAAGTGATCCTTGTAAGTATATGGTTTATACTTGTGGTTTAAAGCATGATTATTGCTTTGGAAAAGGTTTAGCTTAATGCTTGTTAAAAATAGTGAGATAAATGTTTAAATGGTTAATTATATTGGCAAGTGATGTGGTTTTAAAATTGTTATCGGGTATAGTTGGCCGACCATAGGATTGAGTGCACTGTAAAATAGTTGCCTTGGATGTTGAGGGGTTTATACGGCGTACCGAATACTCCATCCAAGTACCCTAACGGTAGAGGGGTTAAATAGTACCAAATACTCCATTAGTGGGTTAAGCATCTAACCGATGAGAGGGATTGGTATCCCTGTGGGTTGAGAGTGTACTCGGTTGATATTTTACTCGGTTTTTAATGTACTGCGATTGTGATTGTATCGCTATTCCGGTTGAGAAGGCTTGAAGTGTTGGGTTAACACTTGTTGAATCCGTGTATCCGATGAACTCTTTTGTTATTGAACCTATTAATGATCACTTGAAAGCCAATATAATTGTTAATGTATCATTGAAACGCTTTATGTTGTATAATGTGATTTATGCATATTTCTCCTTAAGCTTTGCATTTGGTAGTAATGCATGGGAAGGCTTAAGTAGAGGGTTAGCAATTTGACTTGGTGTTGACTAATGATACATGTAGCATATGGTTTAATATGCTGGTTTTAATGATGTAAGTGCATGTTTTAAAAGAGGCATGATGTTTTAAAAGATGACGTTGAGTAAAAGGTTTTAAATGCATTGATGGTGTTTTGTTATGAGCTTTCCTCACTAAGCCTTGTGTGCTTACGCTCTTTTGTCCATCAATGCAGAGAATTAAAGTCCCGAAAGGCAGCAAGGAGCAAGGGGATCTTGACAAAACTTGTTTCTAAAGTATGTTAAAGACTAGACTATAAAGAATAAGGGCAATGGAGTACTTGCTATGTTTTGGGAGATATTTTGTAGAACTCCCTGTTTGAGCATGTTTCTTTAGTTGCTCTTGGTTTGTAATTGGCCTTTAAGGATTGATTTTGGTGCTAATTTATCTTTTGATATGTTGTTTGGGTGCAAAACTAGGAAGCATGCCTATAGATTTCCTTTTGATGCATGATGCTTGGTTATGTTGTAGGAACGGTGTTGCTAGTTGGCTTGTGATATGTTTGACACATGTTGGTATTGTGTTTTAAGCATGTTTGATTGATTAGAGTATTCCTTTAAGTTGAAAAACCAGCAAAATGTGACATTACAAGCCCAGGCGTATCGATACGCGGGGGACCGTATCGATACGGCTAGGCAATTTTAGGCTTCTGGGATCGGTACGGTTATTGTGCGTTTCGATACGCCTAGGCAAATTTGTCTTGGCGTACCGATACGGGTAGGGGCATTTTGATATGGGTTTCAGCCTCTAGAATTCAACTTTTTCAACATTAACCCGCGCATCGAAACACCTAAGAGGCGGTATCGGTACGGTTTAAAATATTTCAAAAGTTAGGTAATTAGGTTTGGCGTATCGATGTGTCATGGTGGCGTACCGAAATGAGGTGTTTACAACCATTTCTATACCAGATTACCTGTATCGGTACGGACAATTGATTTTTTGTAAATGCCTTTCGAGTAGTTTTGTCATCTTTGCAATATAGTCTCTGAATCTTGCCAATGCAATTTGTGTGTGATAAAATGATTGGTTTGAGTTGGAATATGAGACATATGCATGAAACCTGGCTAATTTAAGGTTGGTAACTTAAAAGAGGGTTTTTGACCTGTAGCTTTGTCAAATTACAATTTTGGTCCCTTAATTGTAAGTGTGATCAATTGGATGTCAATTTGATGCCCGATTGAGTTGGGGTTACACATGTTATCTGCATGAACATATAGGATTAATAATTGGCATCTCGCTAAGATAAAAGAAAAAATGGAACGAGTTTTGTTGAATCTCTTCGGTATGCTATGGCAAACCTAATGTGGCCTTCTTAGTTCGGTTGGGCGTCTATACCGGGTCAAGGGGGTTACATTGAATGCTTAAATTCATATGTCTTATTCGAAATACCTTGTGTATATTTGAATATGCTTAGTTGAGTACTCATGTATATATGCCTATGCCTTGTTCGAATATCATGTTTATATATATGTATGTGTTTTGTCTGAGTACCATGTATATATATAAATACCCTGTATGAATACCCTTGTATGTAAGTGATTGTTGGTTAGAATGACTTGTTCTGAATTGGCTAATTTTCTTCTCCAAGCTTAAAATTGTTATATGATTAATAGATTTTGGTGAAAGGGATAGATTATGGATTCACGTTTTTAGTTTCTTTAAGCTGCCTAACTAAGCAATTGCTTATTCTATTCCTTCGTTACATTTCAAGGTAAATATGCCTTCGGATTTCTCCTGAGCTTGGACGTGATCACAAGGATCTAAGTATGATTTGAATTAATATCTTTAGAACTCCTAGATGGTGGCACATGGTCATTAAGTTTGCATAGTGCATTTAGATCCCAATTTGGCTATTCATGTATATAAGTTTTATAGGTATTCAAAGCTTTGTCATGGGCCTCTAATTATTTCATAGTTGCTTGCCTTATGAGTTATAATAGTCAGAGTGAGTGTATGGTCGCTTAAAAGTCTATATGTGGCTTAAGTTGATCAATCACCTTCATGTCATGCGTGCTTGCGGGATGATACATATTTCTTTTTTATCATATGTTAAACCCTAAAAAGGTAGTGTAGTTAGTATGACTAGATTGATAAGTAAAAATAAACACTTGCTAGTATGCCAATGTTTAGGTTTATGGTATGGCTATGTGAAAGTTGTATGTAGCTGGATATGTTTGGCTTATGCTTGAAATAACTTGATCTTAGTATTCGAACGAAATTATTGCCTTTTTGTAAATAGTTTATTATGCCTCATGGTTGCTTGTTGGTTAATATATACTTGATATGATAATTAGAATGGTTGATTGTTGATTAAGCTAATTTAGACTTGCTGTAGTATCCCAAAAGACAGTTTAGGAGCATGCTACCAAATTGATCGTAGCTCAATTTGATTTAAAGATACCTTTAAAATTTGTTATTAATGAGACAAGGACCTATTAATAGCTTGTATAGTTGTAAGCTATATTAGAAGGGAACAAATCAAAAGAAAAGGAAGAAGTGATAACTAATGTTTAGGGACTAAAATGAATGTAGTGGAAAACATGAGAATTGCATGCGAAGGAAATTTTAATCAATAGTCTTTACACATGTCAAGCAAAAGCTTAGACATGTAGAGGGAAGGGATCTCGGTTTAGAAGACAAAAAACGAGAGGAAGAAAACATTATTATCATCACCAAAGCTTACTAGAGAAAAAAAAAAGAAAGCTTGTTGGTTAGCCATGGAAGCTTGGAACGGAGCTTTAATTTAACATGATTCTTGAAGTTATGCTTGAATGGCTTAAGGAGGAAGGTGAAATATTCTCCCTTATCACCTTAATTCAATTGAGATTGAGAATTTTTCCTTGAAGCATATGTTACTAGATTCATTTGAACGTCAATCTATGTTAAGAAAATTTTAGGGCTTGTTTGAATAGTGTACTTGGATTTCTCTGTTTTGCTTAAGTATATGTTGTCATGAAATCGTTTAATGTTGTTCAAATACCTAAAATCAGTAGGTAAACTTACTACCTTGTGTGGGATTGTCACGTTCCATTTTGGTTTCGATAAGGACTGTACATAAGTAAAGTAAGAAGCTGATAGTTGTTCTGTTGATAAGCAATTATACACTTTTTAATTGGCCAACATGGTATCATATTTTTGTCCTGAACTTTAGGATAATTACGGTGTAATTGATTGTTGTTAAACTGTGACAATTGCTGCTGGAAATTCATAAAAACAACAACTAAATCAGCTATGTCTAATGAAGTAGCTCGTGTTTATATGCAAGAATTTAGTAACCTTTAAAGTATAATATTTATCAGCTATGTATTTATTTGTTTACGAGTTAAAATGGTAGTATTTTTAGACAACAACGGTTGGGAAAACTGTTTTGCTGGAAAAAGAGATGTGAACATGTTAGACTAAATACTACCGTAATGCATATCGTAAAATCCATAGCTCATGCATCAATTGAATAAACATGCGTATGAAGTTGCCCTGTTTTGTGTAAACATAAAAATATATGGACTGTTTTGATGTGCATTTATGTATACATGTCTAATTGGACTGTTTTGTGTAAACATGAAAATATATGGACTGTTTTGATGTATACATGTCGAATTGGACTATTTTGTGTAAACATGAAAAGATATGGACTGTTTTGATGTGTATTTATGTATACATGTCGAATTGGACTGTTTTGTGTAAACACGAAAATATATGGACTGTTTTGATGTGTATTTATGTATACATGTCTAATTGGACTGTTTTGTGTAAACACGAAAAGATATGGACTGTTTTGATGTGTATTTATGTATACATGTCTAATTGGACTATTTTGTGTAAACATGAAAAGATATAGAGTGTTTTGATGTGTATTTATGTACACATGTATAATTGGACTGTTTGTGTAAACATGAAAATATATGGACTGTTTTGATGTGTATTTATGTATACATGTCTAATTGGACTGTTTTGTGTAAACATGAAAAGATATGGACTGTTTTGATGTGTATTTATGTATACATGTCAATTGGGCTGTTTTGTGTAAACATGAAAATGTATGGACTATTTTGAATGTATATAGCCATGATGAGAGCTGTTTGATATATATAAGTATGTATGTCGATGTATGGACTATTCTTCATGTATATACATGTATTAAGGATTTGTTTTGAACCCGTACATGTGTGTATATAGGTTGAACTGATTTGTAAGTTTATTTATAAGTACACATGAAGAATTGAATTTTTGGTAAATAAATTGAATGGGCCTTAATGACTTGTTAATCAGTTTGAGGTACATGTCATGATATGGGGAGTAGAAAAAAAGAGTTAGCTGGAATCTAGGGGTAATTGAGGATTCAGGTATCCCGTAACTTTGGGATAAGAGGTGATTGTAGTTGCATTTGTCTTGGGTGACACGGCGTCATTTCAATCTTTGTTGATATGTTATGTTTTGATTAATTCATGAGCATATACGTATGGCTCACATAGAGCATAATGTATGAATATATTCATAGCATGGCATCTTTGATAATCCTTTTGGTTATATGTATTTGGTGCCTTGCTATGCTATGTCTTGTAATGGAAGATTATGTATACCTTGTTATAAAACTTTAAGGCTAACTTCTCACTTATAATGCCGTAAGAGTCTAATAAAAGAATTCAATCTCAATGTTATAAGTTCATGAATCCTAAGCCCTAAAGAGCTAAGAGCTCATCTCATGTTATAAGATACTAAGAAAAGAAATAAGTGAGATACTTGTAACATAAGATTTCCCTCCTAACAATAAAGCATTAGAAGTTTAAGTTGCCTATTCAATGGAAGTCCTTGGATACTTTCGCATGATGCAGAGGTATAATTCAGGGACTACGGTCCATGAGCTAGACTCAAGGGTGATGACCCTATATATGTGATATATTGGCGACAATAGGAGGTAACGGGGGAGGTGATAAGGAGATTGGCGATAGTTGCCTGGATAGATGAGAAGTTAGGTTTGTTATGTTCTGTCACTAGACATTGCTATGTGCTTTGAGCTATGTGTAATTCGAACCAATACGGTCAAACATGGACCAAGGACCAATGCTACCCATGCCCAAAAGTGATCCAAGGCAAACGTTCTTAAAAGACATAAATTTGGTAAGAAATCAGTTAAGAACTTTGATAAGCTCTGATAAGGACTTTGATAAAATGTGATAAGAACTCCAAAAGCTTTGATAAATACTTTGATAAGTTTTGATAATAATTCAATAAGATAAGTTGTGAACTTTGATAAGTTCGATAAGAAATTCAAAGAAACTCAGTTAAAAACTCTGAAAGAAATTCGATTAAAATTTGAAAGATTTATGAACTCCGATGAAGCTTCTAATAAATACAACCTTGTTAAGTTAAGGTTAAAATATAATTATCAATTGCTATCTTATACTTTTATTCTTTGAATTTTCACTCAATATCATTGGTTTTATGCTTTATCATTGTAATGTCACTACCTCGCTTAGGCTATATCAGCTAATGCATTCATTGTTCATGCATCTGCAGGTTGATTAAAGCTTGTGTAATTCAATCGTGGTGCAAGTCACTGCCTAAATTTCTAAGTAGAGTTTAGATTTTTCCTTTAGATGAAACTCCATAGATGGTGGCACAGTGATTGTAAAAAAGTGAATTAATTAAAATGATGTAGTATTGATTTTGACACTACAAATTTGTAATTTGCTTGTCTATTTTCTTGCCAATGTTTAAATAGTTATTATTTGTTGATTATTTTGGTTAATTATTGAATGAATATCATAGAAGTATGTATGAACTAACTAAGTGGTTCGAATGAGACTTGTATGCTTGAATGTGATAACTAGATGGTTTGTATGAAACTCATGTAAGGGTGTCAAAGTTTGATTGACTTCGGGATTGATCAATTATATTCATGATAGAATGCTTATATACGTTTCCTTGAAAATAATTTGTGTGATAAGCATAATGTATTAAATGAACTTCATAAATATCATTTGGAAGAAGACATATACTTTGTTGATACCTTAGTATATGTGTGTTTGATTGATGGTTATATATTTATATTGTTCGATTAGTTGATGCCTTATGCTATGCTAATTTGATACCTTACTTAACAAGGAATTAGTGTTATGATGTGCCAAGTTAGATACTTGTGTGTCAAGATTTTATGTATTGAAAATATATGATAAAGAGAAACCAAGAAGGTTTATAAATCAAAGTAATAAATCATTGTAAGTATTGCATAGCTAGTAATATCTTTCTATAATTTTTTTTGAGTAATTTTTTGAGTGAATAGACATGCCTGATCAAATACCATGTATGATAGGTATAAGATATATTCGAACAGTTTTATATATATATGAAAATGCTATGTTGAGTACTCATATGTTTAGATATGCTTTGAATGAGTAGTTATGTATGTGTGTATATGCTTGTTTCGAATTATCCACAAAAAGGTATGATCACTTGTTTAAATGGCCTTGATCCCTTGGTCCTTGATGTAAGGCTACCTTTGTTTGTGTTGTAAAATCTGTGTAATGTTTAGAAATGTTTATTGGGTCACAAACATGTTTCCTTGATGTCTTGACCATTTGCATGTCTTGATACTTGGAGTCTATACGATATGAGAGTTATATGTATTATTATTATTGTTGATGCTTATTATATGAACATTATCAATGCTCTTAATAGTATGATAAAAAAAGTAAATCGATCATGATAAAGATTTATGAAATATCAATTCTGCCTAGTTTTTAATAAGGTAATAGATTTTAGTGTATCCAAAATTTTGCAAGTTTTGGTTTTGTATGTATTGGTTTAAGATATGTGGTTAAAGAATGATTATTAAAAAAATTGTTATCCTTTTCCGAATTACTTTGAAAGTTTTATTTCTTGATCATGTGTTCCATGAAAATTCTTACAGTGATATCTTCAATTTCTGATTTCTTCTAAAACCGGATTAAGGGTGTTACACTTGCTACTCGAATACTTGATGCTACGATTAAATGTTTTGTTGAGATATGTGATGCCTGATGATAATCATGGATATTAAGTTGATTTTTTAATGACACAACTTGTAAGCTTAAAGATCACTAATCAATGGTGTGCTATTAACTTGAGTGATCTTAAATATTGATCGTTGGGTCCTTAAAATGGTTAGAGGTATACAAGTTTGTAAGCGATCTAGAATTAATATGTATAAGAAAGGTAAGTACTTTTATATGATAGTAGAAATGATGAAATAAACATGTGATCTGAAGTACATAGAATATAAGAGCATTCTATGAATTAGTGTTTGAAGCGTGTTGTTTAAGATATGATTATTTGTTGGTACATGATTTGAGGTTGAAGTTAAATCTGTGAAAAATTTAAAAAGGTATTAAATTGCTCTGTTTTTGGAAGGCATGTTTAGTTGATTGTACTAAGTTTATCTAGAATGTTTGTATGTTTTTGGTAACACGTCCTAAGCCGGTTTATCTCCTAGACCGGGCAGGGGATGTTATATTCATTGGTATCAGAGCTTATGTTTAGTCAATTCTCGAACAAAACCGGAACTGGTTGCATCATCATAAGTTATTGTGCCACCTAGGATTTAAATATGATATGTAACTGTGATCAATGTCTAATAAAGCTCTCTTTTATACGTTATTAGCCTTTATAAACGTTTGAGACATGTCATGGTTGGGTTTGCGAGAGCCCGGTTGGCTCCTCTAATGGAGGAGAAAGTGAAAGAATGAACCAAGAACAGTAGAATTCTCAGAACGTTGTTAGTAGTAGCAAAAAGCCCTTTCAATTCATCCTGTGTAATACGAATATTTCCTCTGTATAACGAAACATTCAGTAAATTAGTTACTTCTTTGACACAAGATTCCTAATCCCCTCATGTTCTTCCTTTGGTTGTACAACCAAGGACTTTGATAAGATAAGTTAGCTTAATATTGAAGCTTATACCCTCGTGAGTATGATTGAATCGTATTCAAATCTTGCATATGTCTTGCTTGATTTTGAATCAACTCATTCCCTTATATAATCTGTCCCCGTGGAGAATTCTAGAAATCTTGTATATGTATTGCTTGATTTTGAATCAACTCATTCCCTTATATAATCTGTCCCCATGGAGAATTCTAGAAATCTTGTATATGTCTTGCTTGATTTTGAATCAACTCATTCCCTTATATAATTTGTCCCCGTGGAGAATTCTAGAAATCCAAGGTAACTATATGAAAGCCTTATCCTCATCTACTATGTAACGCCCCGATTTTTGGCCTAGCAGTTTTAAGGCTAGTTAGACGGTCAGGTGGACTGGTTAGAGATTCGAGTCAGATTCGGGAGCAGATATTTTTCTGAAAGATAAAAATATGGAAAATGTTTAAAAAATCCTATTTAATATATTAAAAATATTGGTGAAAGCAAATTCGAAAAATAAGCTTGGGAAGGGTGACATTTTGGCTAGTGACCAAAATGCAATTTTTGAAAACTATTTTTAAAAGGTGACTGTTTTGTAAAGAGTCAAAACTTTGAATCTTTAAGGAGCTATTTTACCATTTGGTCTAATCTGAGTTTTCTCTGGGTTATTTTTAAAAGGGTTTTAATTAAAGGAATTAATAAAGATTTTGTTAAAAATGTAGTTATTTTTCTAAATCACAATTTGACGTAACTTTCTTTCTCTCATATTTTCTCTCAAAATACTCTCAGCGAAATACTCTTTTTCCTATAAGAGATTCAAGGTAATGATCTTGTTTCTTTATCCTTTGATTTTCTAAATGATTTTTTAACTTGTTTTCTCAAAAAATCTTATTAAATCTCATTGTTTTTCAAGAGGAAAACATCCAATTAAGGGGAAACTCACTCATTGGAGGTAAGTTTCATTCTTCTCCTCTGATGAAAGGTTCTTTACTGAAATTCCCAAGTTCTTAATTGAGTGTTAATGGATGGAATTTTGTGATTTTCGAAGTGGATCTGTTTTTCAGTGTTAGGGATTGATTTCAATCTTATTTTGGATGTGTTATATTGTGGATGAGTTGTTTTTAACAATGGAATCCCGAAATTGGTTGAATCTCTAATTGTTAGGTTGTTGGTTAATCGTTTTTGGGTTGTTTTGGAGTTTAATCATTGCTGGAAGTAAAATGATGTTGTAAAAGGGTTTTTAGATGTTATTTGATGAAGTTTGATGTACTGAATCATTATATTATGGCTGGGTTAAGATTGAGAAGTGTTTGAGGTTGATTTCGGTAAATTTTGGATGAGTTTTGAGTGGGCATCATGAGAGGTGCGGAATTTTGGTTTGAAATATAGAGTTGGATACAATTTAATGCATGTTTCCTCTAGTTTTGTGTGGCCGAAACAGGGGATAATCAAGGTGTAGCATCTTGAGGTAGTTTGTGGCTTGTCAGGAGCTTGTTTCGCGGTAGCAAGCAAGGAGAAGTGAAATCGGTGAGTGGAAACGGTTTTAAAAGTCTTTCAAGGGTTTGAAAGTGGTTTTGGAAGTATAGGTTAAGTTTGAAACACTTACCTAATCTTGGAAGTAAGTTTTCCCTCCTTTGCTCTTTAATATCGGTTCGGATATGAGCATGTGTAATTCATGTTTTAGTCGTAAACATGGTTGGTTTTACTTACTATAAATGCATGATTTTTAAGTACATATGCAGTGTTTGAAAAGTATGTTAAATACAAGTGAGCATTGATTTTTATTCCGTTTGGGAATGTGATGTTGCTAAGGCAATGTGATTTGCATATATAGGGATTTTGTGTAATGCATTGTAAAACAGTAAGTAAATGGTTTTGTAAATGATATATTGGCTATGTGACAAGGTGAGAAAACATTCGAATATAGTTGGCATGACATAGGATAAAGTGCACTATAATATGTTTAAAAATCGATCGTGGTTAAGAGTCCTTGAGGTGTAGCGATAAGCTATTCGGACTATGTTGTTATCACTTGGGTTGAGCGGTCGGTTCCCCTTGTTGATGCAATGCGTGCGGTCGGTAAGGTTGTAAAGTCACGCGGTCGACATGGGGTAGTCTTGATGATGGTCGGTCATTAAGGGAGATCCTTGTATCCAATGTGTAAAGTTAATGGTCGGTTAACTAAAGATTAGCGGTCGGCTAATCAAGGATAGTGGTCAACTATCCGAGGTCACTATAATTTCCAATATGTGAGAATTCTATTGTTGAGTATATTTTTAATGCTTTGGGATTTAAGCATGGCTTTGTATTTAATGCTTTGGGATTTAAGCATGTGGAATATATTTTGTTTTGCATTTGGTCGATGAGCATGTTTTAATTTGGAACCATTGGAACTTGCTTAGGTCGTGAGCATGGTTTGAAAACAGGTGTTGGATTACAAGAGTTCTAATACATCATTGTTTTAGGAGCATCCTCACTAAGCAAGTGTGCTTACGCTGTCTTTTTCCTAATGATGTAGAGCATTAAAGGCTTGGGGTTGCAAAGGCAAGGAATAGTGATCCAAGAGGCAATGCAATTTTGAGTATGAACTCGGTTTGTGTTTCTGGTTAATAAGGCAATGTGTTCGCCATGGTTTTTTTTGGGAGTTGTAATTCTGGTTCCTTATAGATTTTACGCATGTTTCTATGATGGGTTTTGAGGATGGTTTGATGTTGCTAAGTTTGATGTTAACCCTTTCTTATAGTTGTGGATGATTGGTTGCTTAGGTAAGCATCTAGAGCCTCATTGTTGATTGCCATGTTGTGATGATTTGAGCAAGTTTATTATGTTGTGTTGGTTGTGTTGGCTTGTTGCACATGTTGATAAATATTGAATCAAACAACTTGGTATGTTTGGTGAAGTGTTTTAGGAAGAATACCTATATATCGTCAAGTTTGTATGAAAGCCATGTTTGGTTAATGTTTTTGTGTTGCTTTGGTGGGAAATGTATTTTGTTAATGTTGTATATGTGTTTAAAGCATGTAAAAGTGGCTTGGTTGCCATTAAAGTGTGTTTAAACAACAATTTGGGACATTACAGGTCCAGGTGTATCAAAACAGGTGATCCCATACCGGTATGGCTAGGCCATTTCAGGCATAGCATTTTGGTACGCGGGTAGGTGTTTTGATACGGATAAGCCTTTTCAGGTATAGCGTTTCGATACGCGAGCTGGTGTTTTGATACGCTCATAAGCATTTTTGCCAGTTATTTCGATACGCAATCAAGCATTTTAGTACAGGTTTTAGCTACTTCAATCTGAGTTTTTGAAATCATAGGAGTGTATCGAAACACTAGTAAGCATATCGGTACGACTACAGTTAAGTTGGTTATTTTGGAATCTAGAAGGTTTATGGTTCTTTCATTTTGGTCCCTAGATTTTGATAAATGCAATTGTATAAGATTGGAAGATCATTTTGACATGAAATTTGTGATGTGAGCTAGAAAATGGACTAACTGAGGGTTGGTGACTTTAATTTCAGTTTTGGTCCTTAAAATTTCAATTTTGCAATTTAGTCCCTGAAACGCATATTATGCAATTGGTTGTTTTCCCGTGCTTTGTTTTATCTAAAAATTCGCCCGATAAGACTAGTGATTTGCATCTAGACAAGATAAAAGAGAAAAAATGGACCGACTTTTCATAACCTTTCTTTGGTTTGCTTCGGCAAACCTAATGTATCTCACTTGGTTCGGTCGGGCATCTAGACCGGGTCGAAGGGGTTATATTTGTTGGTATTAGAGCCAGGTAACGAAAGGTTGGGATATTGTTGTTTGATTGTATATCATTGTTCATTATGCACTGTGATTGTGGATATGTTCGGTGTTTCATTTATATCATGTTTCGGGTATGAATTAGGAACACATTGCCTATTACCGAGGTTTTAAAATGTTTTATAAGATGGTATTGGATCCTTTGCCTTATGACTTTAATGTGTTTTGATGCTTTTGATAGCATGGCTCGACGTGAGACACGTTCAATGCCTGGTAATGCCAGAGTTGGACAGAATAATTTGAAGAAGAGAATCCCCCTAACGTTTTACTTCTTCCTCCTCCATTAGTTTCGCCTGTTGATGTTGGGACTGTTGGTGTACCCCAATCTCGTCAAGTGCCTGTGTTTGGTGACTTGACTTCCTTAGTTCAGGCGATAACGGGAGCTTTTCAAGCAGCGATGGCTGGAGTGCATGCGCAGGCACAGACACCTTCTGTGGTAGTTAATCTAGGGTTACCCTTAGAGCGTATCTACAGTTTGGGAGGTGTTGACTTCAAGGGTTTCAGCCCCGAGGTAGTCGAGGGATGGCAAGAGAGTACAATTTGTATTCTAAATCAGATGGGTTGCAATGATAAGCGTAAGCTGGGTTGTACCTTGTCGTTGTTGCATGGTGATGCTTATCATTGGTGGGTGACCACAATTGCTAGTGTTTCGGAAGAGGATGTAACTTGGGAGTTCTTTGGAAGAGCTTTCAAGAAGAAGTATATTGGCCCTCAATATTTGGATGCGAGGAAACGTGGGTTTATGGCCTTGGAATAGGGTGGCATGTCTATGGCTGAATATGAGGTGAATTTGTCTATTTGAGTCAGTATGCCTTGGAGTTGGTTTCGGATGATGTTGAAAGGTGCAACAGGTTTCGCTATGGGTTTGTGAAGGATATCAAAACATACATGTTGGTTGTGGGCTACACATATTTTGATGTGCTTGTGAACCGCACTAAGGATATTTAGCATTCCTTGAGGATAACATGACAAGGTTTAGGCATGAGCTTGAACAAGCGTGGGGCTGATTTTTGTAATTTTGGGAAGCATAATAGGAGGTTTCGTGATAAGAGGCATAAGTTGGATCATAGGCGAGGTGGCGGTGTTGGCCATGGTAACCAAGGTGTTCGTATTATACCTGATTGTAAGTGTTGAGGTAGACGCCACACGAGTGAGTGTTGGGGAAATACCATGAGTTGATGGATATGTGGATCTTCTGGTCACATGAAGCATGGTTGTCCTCGTGCTGTAGGTGATGCACCAGTTCGGGCTGTTGTACCTACTAAGGGCCGAGGCCGTTGCAGGGTAATTTTCAGAGGCACAAGGATAGTCAGAGTTGTGGCTCATGCTATTGTTGTACAACCGAAGAATGGTGGGCCAGCACGGATCTATGCTCATCGTGAGGGGCACAACAACACTGATGTGATCGCAGGTACTTTCACCTTGCAATCTTTGTCGTTGTTTTCATTAATCGATTCAGGGTCTACTCGTTCATATATTTTAAGTGAGCATGCATCATTGTTGAATGTTCCTGTTGAGATTTTGGATGTTGGCATGTTGGTAACTAGTTCTTTTGGGGAGAAGGTTACAATTAGAAGGTTGTATAGGTATTGTCCTTTAACAGTGCAAGGTCATGAATTTGAGGTGGATTTGATGGAGTTGCCATTTCATGGTTTTGACGTTATCTTGAGTATGGATTGGTTAAGTGAGCACAAGACAGTGGTGGATTGTGAGTCCAAAAGGATTTCTCTAAAGTTGGCCGATGATTATGAAGTTGTGGTGGCTGGTGCGAATGCGAAATTCTTGTCTAATGTTGTGTCAGCTTCTCGAGCGGAGAGAATGGTGTTTGATGGTTGCCAAGCCTATTTGAATATTGTTATGAATTTGAAAGTCAAGGGTGTTCGACTGCAAGACATTCGGGCTGTATGTGATTATCTGAAAGTTTTTCCTGAAGAGTTGTTAGGTTTACCTCCAGATAGAGAGGTGGAATTTCGTATTGAGACATATGAAGCTGCAACTCCGGTGTCTGTTGCTCCTTATCGGCTGCATCGAAGGAGTTGAAAGAGTTAAAGTCTTAGATCTAGGAGTTGTTAGATCATGGGTTTATTCGACCAAGTGTTTCTCCAAAGGGTGCTCTGGTTCTTTTTGTGAAGAAGAAAGATGGATTGATGCATATGTGCATTGATTATTGCCAGTTGAATAAGTTGACGGTGAAGAACAAATATCCGTTGTTGCAGATTGATGATTTGTTTCATCAGTTTCGTGGGGCAGCGGTGTTTTCGAAGATTTATTTAAGGTCGGGGTATTACCAGTTGAAGGTAAAGGATGTGGATGTGCATAAGACGGCATTTCATACGAGGTACAGGCATTATGAGTTTTTGGTGATTCCATTTGGTTTAACGAATGCCCCGACGGCTTTCATGGACATGGTGTGACTGGGTTTCCCATGAGTACTTTGATCGGTTTGTGGTGGTTTTTATCAATGATATACTCGTGTACTCCTGTACCGAGAAGGAGCATGATCAACATTTGCGGATTGTGCTACAAGTATTGAAGGGTAATCAATTGCATGCTAAGTTGAGCAAGTTGGAGTTTTGGCTCAAGGAGGTGATGTTTCTTAGACATGTGGTTTCCGCGGAGGATATTCGTGTTGATCCACAAAAAATTGAGGCAATTCTCAATTGGAAACAACCTAAGACCGTATCAGAGATGTGTAGTTTTCTTGGGTTTGCTGGTAATTATCGTCGTTTTGTGGGGGGGTTTCTAATATCACAACTCCGTTGACAAAGTTGCTGCAGAAGAATGTTCTTTTCGTATGGACGGAGAAGCAGCAGCGGAGTTTTGAAAAGTTGAAGGAGGTTTTGACACATGCTCTTGTGTTGATTCAATCAAAAATTGGGAAGGAGTTTGTGGTTTTTAGTGATGCATCGTATGTTGGCTTGGGTTGTGTATGGAAAGGCTATGGCCTATGCATCGAGGCAGTTGAAGGTTCATGAGCGCAACTATCCAACTCATGATTTGGAGCTTGCAGTTGTGGTGTTTGCCTTGAAGATTTGGCAACACTACCTTTATGGTGAGAAGTATGTGGTTTTCACATATCATAAGAGTATGAAATATTTGATGTCTTAAAAGGATTTGAACCATAGGCAACGATTTTGGTTGGAGTTGCTTAAGGATTACAACTTGACAATTGAGTATCATCCTAGAAAGGCCAATGTTGTTACGGATACGTTGTGTCGTATGGTAGCAGTTGAGCTTAGGGAAATGTTCGCGAAGTTGAGTGCGACATGGGAAGGTGGGTTGTAGGCTGAATTGCAAGTTAAGCCTACGCTGTCACAGTTGATTAAGGCTAAGAAACCGTTTGATGATTCTTTAGTTCCTCATGTTAAGGACATAGCAGATGGTAATCCAACGGATTTCCATTTTCATGATGATGGTGTTTTGTGCTTTAAGGGCCGAATAGTGGTGCCAAAAATTTCAGATCTTAGGTACACTATTTTGGTGGAAGCACATTCTAGTCCTTTTGCTATGCATTCGGGTAGTACCAAGATATATCGTGATTTGAAGGAAATGTACTACTGGTTGGGTTGAAAAAGGATGTGGTTGAGTTTGTTTCCAAGCGTATGGTGTGTCAGCAGGTCAAGGCTGAACATCAGTTTCCATCCAGGTTGTTTTAACCGCTGAAAATTCTAGAGTAAAAGTGGGAGGGAATCACCATGGATTTTGTGGCAGGGTTGCCATTGACACCGGCTAAAAAGGGTTTTATTTGGGTGATCGTTGATCGGTTTACAAAGTGTGCGTATTTTCTGCCAGTGCATATGATGTACACCTTGGACAAGCTAGCGATTTGTATATAGCTGAGATTGTGCGTTTGCACTGGTACCTAAGTTTATTTTTTCAGATAGGGATCCAATGTTCACAACAAGGTTTTAAAGATGTTTACATCAGGCTTTGGGTTCGAGGTTGAATTTTAGTACCGCGTATCATCCTCATACGAATGGGCAGTCTGAGCGTGTTATCTAGGTCTTAGAGGATATGCTGAGGTCTGTGTTATTGAGTTCCAAGGAACCTGGGAGAAGCATTTACCATTGGTTGAATTTGCTTATAATAACAGCTATTAAGCGAGTATACAGATGGCACCATATGAGGCATTGTATGGCCGAAGGTGTCGTATGCCCTTGTGTTGGGCTGAGGTAGGGGAAAAGCTTGCTTCCTTGCCACATGTGTTGAAAGACACGGATGAGAAAGTTAAGCTTGTGTGTGAACGCTTGAAAGTGGCTACGGATCGACAGAAATCTTACGCAGATTTGAAGCGTAGGGAAGTTGATAACGCGATTGGCGATCGTGTATTCTTGAATGTGTCACCATGGAAGAAGGCGATGCGGTTCGGGCGTAAGGGTAAGCTTAGTCCAAGGTTTATTGGACCATATGAGATCGTGGAGCGTGTTGGCCCTGTGGCTTATCAGTTGAGGTTGCCTCCCGAGCTTGAGAAAATTCATATTGTGTTCCATGTATCTATGCTACGGAGGTATCAGTCGAATCCTTCACATGTTATGCCGATGGAGCATATTGAGTTGAGACCGGATTTATCCTTTGGTGAGGAGCCAGCGAAAATCCTTGATTCCAGCAGCAAGGTTCTACATGGTAAGACGATATGTTGAGGAAGCCACTTGGGAGAGTAAGGCAGATATGTTGGAGCAATTCCCGCATCTTTTTCCTCCAGGTAAATTTTGAGGACGAAATTTCTTAACAGGGGGAGAGTTGTAACGCCCCGTTTTGGGCCTAGCAGTTTTAAGGCTAGTTAGACGGTCATGCGTATTAGGTTAGAGATTCGAGTCATATTTGAGAGTAGATATTTTTCTAAAAGATAAAAATAAGGAAAATATTTAAAAATCCTATTTTGATATATTTAAAATATTGGTGAAAGCAATTTTGGAAAATAAGCTTCGGAAGGGTGACATTTTGGCTAGTGACCAAAATGCAATTTTGGAAAACTATTTTTAAAAGGTAACTTTTTTGTAAAGAGTCAAAATGTAACACCCGTAACGTATATCCATAATACGAATATACATTACAGATGTTACTAAAAACATATACTGAATTTTTTTAACTCATTGGTAAGCAACATTTTCTATAAATTTCAACTGAAAACAATTCTAGCCAATTGTAGCTAGTTTTTAACCCTGATTTGGTTTATAAAACATAAAAATCTAGTTATTTAAAAGAAAATGTTGTTCAGGGTGAAAACGTCACTTGTTACCTAGACCCTTTCTTGATTATAAAAATTCTGAGCGATAAGTTTTAAATTCTGGTTAAACCATTATACTTTTACCTTATTGGTAACATTAGTTCATTTTCATACTCCATGTATACTTGTACTATCATACTTCGAAAATATATACTTTAAAGCTTGCAAAATAGTTTTCTTGAAAATATAATTACATGCCCACTAGTTCCTAACTATTTTAAAGATGTACGTACTTTCACTTACCGATAACTTGACTTCCAAATGAGTGGCTCCTCCTTGCTAATTCTGATATGAAGAACCTACGTGTGAAATAAAACACACGCTAAGTATGAACTTAGTGAGGCAGTTAAACTTATTTATTTTGGAAACATAAATTATGTAATACAGTGTGTCATATATAAAAGTGCATTCCTTTTTTTTCTATAACATGGCAAGTATGTCACAATGTATATATGTCATGTATCATAACTATCATATAAATCATGTTATTATTGCATAATATATTCTCTATCATGGACATGCTTTCATCATGTAATCATTTACATATCATGTACTCTATCATGATCATGCTTCCTTTATGCCATTATTTGCATAACATGTATTCTATCATGGTCATGTTTTCATTATTCCATCATTTGCATAACATGTATTCTATCATGATGTCATGTCCTTCTTGGTCATGTGACATGTAACTTCTTTTTCATGTATCTTGTATTCATGTAACATTTGTATCATGTATCATATAACAAATGTAGTAAGTAACATGTAACATCGGAATCATATATCATGTAACATTTGTATCATGTATCATGTAACATCTCTATCATGTATCATATGACATCTCTGTATGCAACATTTCTATCATGTATCATGTAACATCTCTATCATGTATCATATGACATCTCTGTATGTAACATTTCTATCATGTATCATGTTCTTTCATGTAATCATCTTGTTATATTATCATCGTGTCTAGCTAGAGGCCCATGGAAACCCCGTAGCCTATCTGCACCATAGTTCCTTGTAGAGTACGTACTCGAGAGGACGCTCTTTGCTCCTTATATTAAAACACCTCGTTAGTGCATTTTGCACTATGGGCTTGGATCCCTAGGGTGTATCTTGTTTCATTTTAACTTGCTTCATTTTAATCTTGTCATTATCCATATTTCATGTATGCTTAATGCATAATCATTTATGCAACAATCATTCGTACTTGATATTCCATAAATATTGCCATGTCGAGCAATGTATCATAACACGTATTATAGAGAAATGTAATGCCAATTTCAACATAATGCAAACATATAGAAATGCACTCACCTTGCCCACTTATTAATATGCATCACTAAGCTCTATTGTTCCTTTCCTTTACAGTACCTCGAACCTTCTTTTGGTTCGGATCCAACTTCATTTATCACATGAATATAAATAAACATTTATTAGATTCGCTTCTAACAATATTTCAACTAAGCTATTTAATCATTCATCATAAAAATTTTCCATAAATTTCTTTCCTTCCTTATACTGTTCACAAACTCATTTTTGGTCCTTAGTGACCATTTTGATCTTCAAATAATTCCTCCAAGCTTGCTAACCAACATTAGACACAAATTGTCTCAATTTCCATTTTCTGTCAACTTGCAATACCATCAAAGATTTACTTCTACAAAGCAGAATACATATTGAATCTTAATCTCCTTTATATCGTATAAACTAGATTCGTTAACGGTTCTAACGGTATAAGCCACATAATTTAATAAAATCTACAAAAATTATGGAAATTCATCAAACTCCTGTTTATAGGGTTGTCCTGACAGAAACTGTTCTGTAATTTTTTTACCTTTATTAGATTAAAAATTAATATCTTTTAACTCGAAGCTGAAAATCCGTTTTCGTTTGTTGGAAACAAAACTAGATTTGATAAGCTTTTCAACCATATAAACTAATAACCCAGCTTCAATTTGTACAATTTATGGCAAATTTTCAAAGTCGAATTCCAGTATTGAATTTCGAAACATACTGATATTCTATTTTCTGACCTTTCATCACTTAAAAATTCATATCTTTTGATATATGAATCAAAATCAATC
Source organism: Hibiscus mutabilis (assembly GCA_019671005.1). Taxonomy (NCBI): domain Eukaryota; kingdom Viridiplantae; phylum Streptophyta; class Magnoliopsida; order Malvales; family Malvaceae; genus Hibiscus; species Hibiscus mutabilis. The sequence continues at coordinate 24,402,497 of CM033737.1, forward strand.
GTCGTTTGTGTTAAACGAAACTAGACGAATAAATCTTTACATTGATATAAAATTCATCATCTAACCATTTTTGTAGAATTTATGGTGAATTTTCAAACTTACTGCCAAATCCAGTTTTCTTACCCAACTTCCATAAATAACTTCAAACTTTATATTAATTTCTCCTTACATTGCTAATTGTCAATTTGGTCCCCTTACTTGATTCAAACCACTAATGTATCACTTTCTTCATCAAATAATTATTAAAAAATAATTCCCTCTAATTTTTTGTTCTTTTCGAAATAGTCACTAAAAATGCAAAGATAAGAATTCAAGCTTCTTAACTTTGCAAATTAGTCCACAAATCAACATTACTACTTGAATTCTATTATTTCAACTAAAATTCAGATTTAATCCTTCTCTAAAACCTCATTTTCGAATTGGTCACTTAACTTTGACAATTTATTAAAATGGTCACTAATTCGATTCAACATCGGTTTAACATTCTAACTTCAATTTCACATCTCCAACTTCAATAATAACATAAATACACTTCAAAATCATACAAATTCAAATTAGTCCTTTAACTTTCAAAATTGCCAAAATGGTCCTTATACCTTTAATTTAGGGTTTTGCTTCCAAATAACAATTCAAGCTTACTAGATCATTTATCCAACATCACAAACCCTGAATCAAACTTGAATCCATAAACCCTAATCATATTCATACAAACTAAAATATGTAGGGTCTAAATCTCAACTCAATAACATGATTTTAACATTATACTAGCTTGATTTCAACTTGAATTTCATCATGAAATCATAAAATTCCAAAAGCCCCAAACTTTTTCCATAAACCCTAATTTATTCTCATGCAAAATTCTCATCAATCGAGCATGTTTCCCATGAATTATTTACACCAAAAGATAGAACTTGAAGAGTAGAACAACTTTGCAGTTGAAAATATTACCTGAAAATCGAGTTTTAGGGCTTGAATCGAACTTCGAAATTTTCTCCCCTTTTCCCTTTATTTTCGAAATTAAGAAGATGAAGGGTAGTCTTCATCTTTTGGTTCTTTAACTTTCAATCTCTAGAATTATGCCACTTGTAAATATAAATGAATTTGAAATTAATTTAAATAGTGAAATTACTAAAATACCCTTTTAATCCAATGGTTGAGATTTAATCTCATCAAATCAATGGCCAAGATCTCATCCATGTGTATTTTGACCTTTCAAAATTGCCCTCAAAGTTTCAAAATATTTCAAAAATGCCATCCATGTCAAAGGACCAATTTGCCCTCTAACTAGACTTTATTTACAACTAGTCTTAAAAATTGCCACCCCATTAAAGTTGAACCAAATTGGTTCCATTCCAACCGGGCTCATTCCAAAATATCTTAGATTTTTATTTATGGCATTTATTCGATCCAAATATTCAAATTTCACTCAATACGATTTCCAAATTTTCTTTCTTTGAGCTTTATTGCTTTATAGTCACTCCATTAGAATCTAACTAAATCTAGTTCGAATCCAACCAAAAATAATAAAATATTCATAAAGTAATATTTTATGAATTTTGCATAACCTTTGGAACTGTCTTTAAAATTTCAACTCGATCCGATGTACCGATAATTACCGAGAAGTTTATCAAGTACAGTCCCTACTTGAAAATCTTATAACAATAATCTATTACGAATATTGTTGGCTCATGCGGAATCCTTTTTATCAATCAAAAACACTAACATGGAACCTTCCCAGTAGGCCACCCATCCTTGTGCTACTCTGGCTGAGCACACTTAACAATTTTTATTCGATCCAAAATACGATTTCCAAATTTCTAAACTTTATCTCTTTATAGTAATTAATGTAAACTTCGTACAAAAAATCTGGGTAACACAGAGATGTGACTCTGGGGGTGAACTATTCATTTACGGGGTCAGATTACATAACTTTTGAAAATTATACTTTGGTCCTTAAACTTTTTCAAAGTTTACACTTTAACCCCTAAACTTTCAAAAATTACATTTCGGTCACTAGTCAAAAAATTGGGATGTTAACCAAAACTTTGAATCTTTAAGGACCTATTTTACCATTTGGCATAATCTGAGTTTTCTCTTAATTAGGATTATTTTTAAAAGGGTTTTAATTAAAGGAATTAATAAAGATTTAGTTAAAAAGGTAGTTATTTTTCTAAATCACAATTTGACGTAACTTTCTTTCTCTCATATTTTCTCTCAAAATACTCTCAGCCAAAATGATCTTGTTCCTTTATCCTTTGATTATCTAAATGATTCTTTAACTTGTTTTCTCAAAAATCTTATTGAATCTCATTGTTTTTCAAGACAAAAACATCCAATTAAGGGAAACTCACTCATTGGAGGTAAGTTTTGTTCTTCTCTTCTAATGAAAGGTTCTTTACTGAAATTCCCAAGTTCTTGACTCTTTATATATGTTTCTAAAGGATTTTAATTGATTAATTATGGAATTTTGCTTAATTGAGGGTTAGTTGATGGAATTTTGTGATCTTCGAAGTGGATCTATTTCTCCAGTGTTAAGAATTGATTTCAATCTTATTTTGGAAGTGTTATATTGTGGATCAGTTGTTTTTAACAATGGAATCCCGAAATTGGTTGAATCTCTAATTGTTAGGTTATTAGTTAATGGTTTTGGGTTGTTTTGGAGTTTAATCTTTGCTGGAAGTAAAAGGATGTTGCAAAAGGGTTTTTAGATGTTATTTGATGACGTTTGATGTACTAAATCATTATATTATGGATGGGTTAAGATTGAGAAGTGTTTGAGGTTGATTTCGGTAAATTTTGGATGAGTTTTGAGTGGGCATCTTGAGAGCTAAGGGATTTTGGTTTGAAACAGAGAGTTGGATGCAATTTAATGCATGTTTCCTCAGGTTTTGTGTGGCCAAAATAGGGGATAATCAAGGTGTAGCATCTTGAGGTGGTTTGTGGCTTGCAGGGAGCATGTTTCGTGGTAGCAAGCAAGGCAAAGTGATATCGGTCTGTGGAAACGGTTTTAAAAGTCTTTCAAGGGTTTGAAAGTGGTTTTGGAAGTTTAGGTTAAGTTTGAAACACTTACCTAAGCTAGGAAGTAAGTTTTCCCTCCTTTGCCCTTTAATATCAGTTCAGATATGAGCATGTGTAATTCATGTTTTAGTCATAAAAATGGTTGGTTTTACTTACTGTAAATGCATGAGTTTTAATTACATATCCAGTGTCTGAAAAGTATGTTAAATGCAAGTGAGCATTGGTTTTTATTCCGGTCGGGAATGTGATGTTGCTATGGCAATGTGATTTGCATATATGGGGATTTTGTGTAATGCATTGTAAAACAGTAAGTAAATGGTTTTGTAAATGATATATTGGCTATGTGAGAGGGTGAGAAAACATTTGGATATAGTTGGCATGCCATAGGATAAAGTGCACTATAATATGTTTAAAAATTGATCGTGGTTAAGAGTCATTGAGATATAGCGGTCGGCTATTTGGACTATGTTGTTATCACTTGGGCTGAGCGGTCGGTTCCCCTTGTTGATGCAAAGCTTTCGGTCGACAAGGTTGTAACATCATGTGGTTGGCATGGTGTAGTCTTGATGATGGTCGATCATTAAGGGAGATCCGTGTATCCGATATGTAAAGTTAACGGTCGGTTAACTAAAGATTAGCGATCGACTAATCAAGGATAGTGGTCGACTATCCGAGGTAACTATAATTGCCAATATATGAGACTTCTATTGCTGAATCTATTTTTAATGCTTTGGGATTTAAGCATGGTTTCGTATTTAATGCTTTGGGATTTAAGCATGTGGAATATATTTTGTTTTGCATTTGGTCGATGCACATGTTTTAATTTGGAACCACTGGAACGTGCTTAGGACGTAAGCATGGTTTGAAAACAAGTGTTGGATTAAAAAAGTTTTAATACATCATTATTTTAGGAGTATCCTCACTGAGCAAGTGTGCTTACGCTATCTTTTTCAATGATGCAGAGCGTTAAAGGCTTGGGGCAGCAAAGGCAAAGTATAGTGAACCAAGGCAATTTTGAGTATGAACTCGATTTGTGTTTCCGGTTAATAAGGCAATTTGTTCACGATAGTTTTTTTGGGGAGTTATAATTTTGGTTCCTTATGGATTTTTCTATGTTGGGTTTTGAGGATGGTTTGATGTTGCTAAGTTTGATGTTAACCCTTGCTTATAGTTGTGGATGATTGGTTGCTTAGGTATGCATCTAGAGCCTCCTTGTTGATTGCCATGTTGTGATGGTTTGAGCAAGTTTATTATGTTGTGTTGGTTGTGTTGGCTTGTTGTACAAGCTGATAAATATTGAATTGAGCAACTTGGTATTTTGGTGAAGTGTTTTAGGAAGCATGCCTATAGATCATCAAGTTTGTATGAATGCCATGTTGGGTTAATATTTTTGTGTTGCTTTGGTGGGAAATGTATTTTGGTAATGTTGTATATGTGTTTAAAGCATGTAAAAGTGACTTGGTTCCCATTAATGTGTGTTCAAACAACAATTTGGGACATTACAGGTGTAGGCGTATCGAAACAGGTGACCCCATACCGCGGCTAGGCCATTTCAGGTATAGCATTTCGATACGCAGATAGGTGTTTCGATACGGATAAGCCTTTTCAGGCATAGGGTTTCGATACGCGAGCATGAGTTTCGATACGGTCATAGGCATTTTTGCCAGGCGTTTCAATACGCGATCAGCGTTTCGGTACGGATTTTAGCTACTAGAATCTGAGTTTTTGAAATCATAGGGGTGTATCGAAACACTAGTAAGCGTATCGGTACGGCTACTATTAAGTTGGTTATTTTGGAATGTTGAAGGTTTCTAGTTCTTTAATTTTGGTCCCTGGATTTTGGTAAATGCAATTGTATAAGATTGGAAGATCGTTTTGACTTTAAATTTGTCATGTAAGCTAGAAAGTGGACTAATTGAGGATTGGTAACTTTTAATTTCAATTTTGGTCCTTAAAATTTTCAATTTTGCAATTTAATCCCTTAAACGCATATTATGCAATTGGTAGTTTCTCGTGCTTTGTTTTATCTTAAAATTCACCCGTTGCAACTAGTAATTTTCATCTAGACAAGATAAAAGAGAAAAAAATGGACTGACTTTTCGTAACCTTTCTCCGGTTTGCTTCGGCAAACCTAATGTATCTCACTCGGTTTGGTCGGGCATCTAGGCCGGGTCGAGGGGGTTACATGCTCACCTTAGGAAAATTTGAGGACAATTTCTTTTAAGGGGAGGAGAATTGTAATATCCCGAAGAGTGGCCTAGTAGGATGCTAACTCGTGAATGCATTCTAATTACCATGTTTGATTCTTTAGTGTTTGGAAAATAAATATTAATAAAAAGGAATTAGGACTAAATGGGGGTAATGGAAGAACTGAATAGCTAATTGTAATACCCCAACCTTGACTTGGAAATATGTAGTAACTTAGTCACAAATCAATTATTGGTCTATTATCACCAATTGGATTGAATGAGCATTCTAAGACCAATTTGAAACAAGGAAGAAATCAAAGACCATAGGGAAAACACTTAATTGAGCTCATGTTTAAGATAAGAATTTGCATGCTAATCAAATAATTAAAGAAGGACTTGTATATGTGTCACCCTAGGAGAAAATGAGAGAATAAGTGGAGGGGAGGGGGAAGTCTCGGCTTAGAGGAAAAGATGATAAAAAAATTATGCTATCATTTTCTTCCTCCTATCTCCCAAAGAACCGAATACTCTAATGTAGTGAGAGAGTGGAGAGAAATCTTACAATCCATGGTGAACCTAGTCTAATTCTTGATTCTTGTTTGGGTAATTTTAGAAGAAAGGTAATCACCTTTCCTTTCCTCCCCATTCAAGCTAAGTGTATTTGTTTCTAAATTGTCATGAATTTTGGTTAATTGTTGAAGGATGCCTTTCTTGTAATTGGATTACGCAATGGAAAATATGTTTAGGATGATCATGTTAGATGTGAAGTTGTGTTTGAATTGAATGTAGTCACATTGTTTGCTAAGTAACTATTTAGGGGTTGTTGTGATGAAATGAATGAATTTAAAGACTAATTTGATCATCAAAGAATCACTTTGAAACCGTTTTTAAATGTTAAAAACATGGGAGGGGGCCGTTTTTCTATTTAAAGAATGTTAAGGGATTGTTTTGAAAAGTTTAAGGGGCTGTTTTGAGTAATTAAAATATGGAATTGATAGGTAGCATAGTTGGAATTGTTTATCAATAACTAAGCTGTTTTGGAACTATTTTTGATAAAATATAAGAATGTGGGACTGTTTTGCCTTGGAATAAAGTTGTTGGACTGTTTTGTGATTATATAGGTGAAAATATGTAGTTAAGGATTGTTTTGATTGAAAATCATGATGATAAGGACTGCCCTGCGCCTATGAAAATAGTTACCATGAGATAGTTGTATTATGGATTCTTTAATTCAACGATGTAGATATATGGATCTGGTTTACTTGATTATCCAAATCACTTACGCATTGAAAGGCTATGTTAAGGAGAAATAATAAAATTATCAGTAAAGTAATGAATCTTTGTAATAACTTGCATAACAAGTAAAATGTGCCTATGTGGTTTTTGACCATTCTTTTGGTTTAAGTCATATGTTTGATAGAATGCCTATTTATATATGTGTTTGTGTGTGTGTGTGTTCAAATACGTGTATAATAAGTAATTCTTATAATTGAATCTTGTGAATTCTTTTGGGATAGGGGTTTATACCTTGTTAGATTACTTCAATCCATGAGAGCTTGTATACCTTATGTGACAAGTAACTTATGTATATGTTTGATACTTTATGTGACAAATAGTTCAAGCTTGTAATATGTTATGTTAAATATCTATTATGATAAGTAAATGATGTTTTAAGATATGTCATGCTTGATAACTTACATGGTAAGTAGCATATATCTATGTATATATATGAAATGCTGTGTTCGGAAGATTGTGGACTGGTTTGAATGTATATAAGTATATATATGAATTAAGGATTGTTTTGAATAAATCCAAGGATGTATTGAACTGTTTTAAACCTGTATATGTGTATTGCTCATGAATTCGAGACTGTTTTGAATATATATATATATATATATACAAGTATATATATATATATATATGAATACTCATTAATTAATGGTACTATGGATGATTTTAACAAAAGATATACAAGTGGAATAGATTGTTGGATTCTTAAGGCTATGATAAAAGGAATCAAGAAAGTTTATAAGTTAATTAATGAAACATAATAATGACTTGTACAACTAGAAAAGTGCATCTTGACTTAATACATGTTCTTTTGTGTGATTAAATATGTTTGAGAAAATGTATATATACTTTAATTGCTTGAATACTCAAATGTTTATGATTTGTTGGATGACCATGAATATATGCACGTGTTTGTTCGAATATATTAGTTTGGGATAATTAACTTCTTGTTCAAGCTTAGATTCATAATTGATTAATGAATATCCTTTTTGGGTGAATAGATATGCCTTGTTGGAATGCCTACATATCTAAGTTGCTTTAAATACTTAAATGCATATGTCTCATTCGAAATACCTTGTGTATATATGAATATGTTTAGTTGAGTACTCATGTATATATGCCTATGCCTTGTTCGAACATCATGTTTATATATATGTATGCGTTTTGTCCGAGTACCATGTATAGATTTAAATACCCTACATGAATACCCTTGTATGAAAGTGAATGTTGGTTATAATGACTTGTTCTGAAATGGCTAATTTTCTTGTCCAAGCTTAAAATTGTTATATGATTAATAGATTTTGGTGAAAGGATAGATTATGGATTCACATTTTTAGTTGCTTTAAGCTACCTCACTAAGTAATTGCTTATTTTATTCCTTCCTTACATTTCAGGGTAAATGTGCCTTTAAATTTCTCCTGAGCTTGGACGTGATCACAAGGATCTAAGTATGATTTGAATTAATATCTTTAGAACTCCTAGATGGTGGCACATAGTCATTGAGTTTTCATAGTGCATTTAGATCCCAATTTGGCTATCCATGTGTATAAGTTTTATAAGTTTTCAAAGATTTGTAATAGGCCTCTAATTATTTCATAGTTGCTTGCCTTATGAGTTATAATATTTAGTATGATTGTATGATCGTTTAAAAGACTATATGTGGCTTAAGTTGATAAATCACCTTGTTGTCATGCTTGCTTGTAGGATGATACATATTTCTTTTATCATATGTTAAACCCTAAAAAGGAAGTGTAGTTAGTATGACTAGATTGATGAGTAAAAATAAACACTTTCTAGTATGTCAATGATTAGGTTTATGGTATGGCTATGTGAAAGTTGTATGTAGCTGGATATGTTTGGTTTATGCTTGAAATAACTTGATCTTAGTATTCGAATGAAATTACTGCCTTTTTGTAAATAGTTTATTATACCTCATGGTTGCTTGTTGGTTAAGATATACTTGATATGATAATTAGAATGGTTGCTTGTTGATTAAGCTAATTTAGACTTGCTACTCGAATACTTGATGCTACGATTAAATGTTTGGTTGAGATATGTGATGCCTGATGATAATCTTGGATATTAAGTTGATTTTGAAATGATACAACTTGTAAGCTTAAAGATCACTAATCCATGGTATGCTATTCACTTGAATGATCTTAAATATTGATCGTTAGGTCCTTAAAATGGTTAGAGGTATACAAGTTTGTAACAGATCTGGAATTAATAATGTATAAGAAAGATAAGTACTCTTATGTGATAGTAGAAATGATGCAATAAACTTGTGATCTGAAGTACATAGAATATAAAAAGCATGCTATGAATTAGTCTTTGAAGCGTGTTGCTTGAGATATGATTATTCGTTGGTACATGATTTGAGGTTGAAGTTAGATATGTGAAAAATTTAAAAAGGTTTTAAGTTGCTCTATCTTTTGAAGGCATGTTTAGTTTATTGTACTATGTTTGTCTAGAATGTTTGTATGTTTTTGGTAATACATCCTAAGTCGGTTTATCTCCTAGACCTGGTAGGGGGTGTTACAGATTCAAAGTTTTGACTCTTTGCAAAACAGTCACTAAAAATAGTTTTCATAGTTTACATTTTGGTCAGTCATCCAAAATGTCTGATTTCCAAAACTCATTTTACAAAATTGATTTCACCACAACCATTGATATATTAAATAATGATTTTAGAACATTTTTATATATTTTTATTAACTTCAAAAATTTTTAATCTGATTTAATCCCGAAAACGACTCAAATCCATAATACCGGCCCATTGGACCCCTAAACGAACCCCAAAACAACTAGAACCAAAACCGAGGTGTTACTACTATCCCCCACTTAAGAAATTTCGTCCTCAAAATTTACCTGAAGGAAACAAATTCGGAAATTGCTCCAACATGTTTGTCTTGCTTTCTTGAGTGGCTTCCTCGACACCACGATGTCGCCACAAAACTTTAACAAGCTCAATCGTCTTGCCACGATGAAATTTGCTGCAGGAATCAAGGATTTCCACCGATTCCTCGTCAAATGATAAATTTGACCTCAACTCAATATGCTCCACCGGCATAACATGCGAGGGATCTGACCGATACCTTCGCAACATAGATACATGAAACACATCATGTATTTTCTCCAGCTCAGGAGGCAACCTCAACCGATAAGCCATAGGACCAACATGCTCCACAACCTCATATGGCCCAATAAACCTCGGACTAAGCTTACCCTTACGTCCGAATCGCATCACCTTCTTCCACAGTGACACTTTCAAGAACACGCGATCACCCACCGCATATTCAATCTCCCTACGCTTCAAATCTGCGTAAGATTCCTACCGATCCGCAGCTTCTTTCAAGCAATCACACACAAGCTTTACTTTCTCATCCATGACTTTCAAAACACCCGGTAAGGAAATATGCTTTTTCCCAACCTCAGCCCAACACAAAGGCGTACGACACTTTCAACCATATAAAGCCTCATATGGTGCCATTTGTATACTCGCTTGATAACTATTGTTTTATGCAAACTCAACCAAAGGTAAATGCTTCTCCCAGGTTCCTTAGAACTCAATGCTGCAACACCTCAACATATCCTCCAAAACCTGGATAACACGCTTAGACTGACCATCCGACTGAGGATGATACGCGGTGCTGAAACTCAACCTTATACCCAAAGCCTGATGAAACATTCCCAAAACCTCAATGTAAACCTCAGATCTCTATCCAAAACAATGGGCTTAGGTACCCCGTGCAAACGCACAACCTCAGCAATATACAAGTTCGCCAACTTGTCCAAGGTATACGTCGTATGCACTGCAGAAAATGTGCACACTTCGTAAACCGATCAACAATCATTCAAATAGAATCATTTTTAGTTGGTGTCAACGGTAACCCTGACACAAAATACATGGTGATTATCTCTTATTTCCAATCCAAAATTCTCAACGGTTACAATAACCCAGACAGAAACTGATGTTCAGCCTTAACCCGCTGACACATCATGCACTTAGAAATAAATTCAGCCACATCCTTCTTCAAACCAACCCAATAGCACACCTCTTTCAACGCACGATACATTTTGGTACTACTAGGATGCATAGTAAAAGGACTATAATTTACCTCCATCAAAATAGTGTGCCTCAACTCCAAATCATCCGACACCACTATTCGACCCTTGAAACACAAAACCCCATCATCATCAAAATGGAAATCCATCGGATTACCATCCAATATGTCCTTAACGTGGGAAATAAGAGAATCATCAAATGGTTGCTTAGCTTTGATCATTGGTGACAACGTCAACTTAACTTGCAACTCAGCCAACAACCCACCTTCCCGTGTCACACTCAACCTTGCAAACAAAGCCCTAAGCTCAACCACAACCTTACGACTTATCGCATCCGCAACCACATTAGCCTTTCCAAGATGATACTCGATCGTCAAGTCATAATCCTTAAGCAACTCCAACCATCTACGTTGCCTAAGATTCAAATCCTTTTGAGACATTAAATACTTCAAACTCTTGTGATCCGTAAAAACAACACATTTCTCTCCATAAAGATAATGTCTCCAAATCTTCAAGGCAAACACCACAACTGTAAGCTCCAAATCATGAGTCAGATAATTGCGCTCATGAATTTTAGCTGCCTCAATGCATAGGCCACAACCATACCATCTTGCATTAGCACATAACCCAAACCAACATAAGACGCATTACTATAAACCACAAACTCCTTCCCTAACTCGAGTTGGATCAGTATAGGAGCATGAGTCAAGACTTCCTTCAACTTCTCAAAACTATGTTGTTGCTTCTCCATCCACACATAAGGAACATTTTTTTGCAACAACTTCAACAACGATGTCGCAATACTAGAAAACCCATCTAAAAAATGTTGATATTAACCAGCCAACCCAAGGAAACTAGGAACCTCCGACACAGACTTAGGTTGCTTCCAATTGAGAATAGCCTCAATTTTATGTGGATCAACATGAATACCCTCCGCAGAAACCAAGGAACATCACTTCCTTCAGCCAAAACTCACATTTACTTAGTTGGCATACAACCGATTATCCTTCAAGACTCGTAAAATAATCTACAAATGCGGATCATGCTCTTTCTCGGTACAAAAGTACATGAGATTATCATCAATAAACACCACCATGAACTGATGAAGATACTCATAGAACACCCTATTCATCTTATCCATAACGCAGCTGGGGCATTCGTCAAACCAAACAGCGTCACCAAGAACTCATAATGCCCGTACCTTGTATGAAATGCAGTCTTATGCACATCCACTTCCTTAACCCTCAACTAGTAATACCCTGATCTCAAATAAATCTTATAAAACACCACTGCCCTGCGAAACTGATGAAACAAATCATCAATCCTCATTAAAGGATACTTATTCTTCACCGTCAACTTATTCAACTGCTGGTAATCAATGCACATACGCATCGTACCATCATTCTTTTTTCACAAAAAGAACAGGAGCACCCCATGGCGAAACACTCGGTCTAATAAACCCATGATGTAACAACTCTTGAAGCTGTGTCTTTAACTCCGTTGGTGCCATTCGATAAGGGGAAATTGACATCGGAGTGATATCCGCATACGTCTCAATACCAAATTCCACCTCTCTATTAAAAGGTAAACCCAACATCTCTTCATAAAAAACTTCTGGATAATCATAAACAGCTCGGATTTCCTACACTCGAACACCCTTGGCCTCTAGATTCATCACGATAGCCAAATAAACTTGGCAACCTATTTGCGTCACCTTTTCTGCTCGGGTAGCCGAAACAACATTGGAAAAGAATTTCACACTCTAGCCAACCACCACAACTTCATAATCATCTGCTAACCTCAAAGAAATCCTTTTGGATTCACAATCCACAACCGCCTTGTGCTCACTTAACCAATTCATGCCCAAAATAACATTAAAGCCATGGAATGACTACTCTATCAGATCCGCGGCAAACTCATGACCTTGCACTACCAAAGGACACCGCCTATACAACCTTCTAGTCATAACCATCTCACCAAAAGAACTAGTTACTAACATACCAACATCCAAGATCTCATCAGGAACATTCAACAAAGATGCATGCTTACTCAAGATATAAGAATGAGTAGACCCCGAATCAATCAAGGAAAACAATGAAAAGGATTGCAAAGTGAAGGTACCTACGATCACATCAGTGTCATTGCGACCCTCATGATGACCATAGATCTGAGCTGGTCCACCATTTTTTGGCTGTGCAGCAACAACATGAGCCACAACCCTCTAACCATCCTTATGCCTCTAAAAATTACCCCTACCATGGCCTCAGCCCCTAGCAGGTGCAATAGCATGAACCGGTGCATCCCTCATAGTATGAGGAAAAACCCATTTCATGTGACCAGGAAATCTACATGCCCAGCAACCTCCACCACTTCCCTAACACATACCCGTGTGGCACCTTCCAAAACGCTCATACTCAGCTACAACACGAGCTCCCTAGTTACCTTGGCCAACACCACCACCATACATGTGATCTAGTTTATGCCTTTTATCATAAAACCTCCTATTCTGCTTCCCAAAATAGCCAAAATCAGCTACTCTCTTACTCGAGCCCATGCCCAAAACCTGTCCCGTCACTCACAAGGACTGCTCAATATCCTTGGCATGATTGACCAACACATCAAAATCCTCATAATCCGCAGCCAATAAATACGTCTTGATGTCTTTCACAAGACCATAGTGAAACCTATCATACTCGGCAACTGACATGCCACCCTACGATAGGGACATAAACTCATGCTTCTTTGCATCCAGATACTGAAAACCAAGATACTTCCTCTTGAAAGCTCTCTGAAAGAGCTCCCAAGTCACGTCTGCCTCTGGGACACCCGCAATCGTGGTCACCCACCAGTGGTAAGCATCACCTTGCAACAAGGACACAGTGCAAGACTACAAAGACACTCTAAAGGTAAACCTTGATTAACCACCATAGCAAGTGTCGGTGCTTGCACTTGCACTCCAATTATCGCTGCCTGGAAAGACCCTATCATCGCTTGGATCAACGAAGCCATATCACCAAAAATTGGCCCTTGCGGAGCCTGAGGTGCATCATCTACCGCAACATCAACACGAGGAACCAAAGGAGGAGGAATAAGTAAAACATTATGAGGATTCCCTTCCTCAATACTACCCTGTCCAGACCAGACATTACCAGCCATAGAACGAGTCTCACGTCAAGCCATGCTAACAAAATCATCAAAACACATTAAGGTCAGGCTAGCATTCAGCAAAGGACCCAAGACAACCTTATAAAATATTTTAAAACCTCGGTAATAGGCAATGTGTTCTCAATTCACCCTAACAAGATGTAAAACAATCATTGTACATATCAAATAATAGCATTCAAACAAACAACAACATCCCAACCTTTTGAGACCTGCCTCTGATACTAACAAATGTAACCCCCTCTACCCGACCTAGACGCCCGACCGAACCAAGCGAGCTGCATTAGGTTTGCCAAAGAAAACTGGAGAAAGATTACAAAAACCAGTCCTTTTTTCTTTTATCTTGTCTAGATGCGTATTATTAATCCTAACTGATCATGCTTGCAGCGGATGAAGTTACAAAGGAAACAGGCCACGAAAAGGCAACCAATTACATACGATACATTTTAGGGATTAAAATGTAAAATTGGTAAATTAATGGACCATTACTGAAATTAGGGTTACTAATCCTCAATTAGTCAAATTACATGCTTGTATGTCAATTCTCGACTCAAACCAAGCATCCAAACTCAAGCAATTGCATTCACAACAATCAGAGACCAAAATGGAAGAATCAGAAACTATAAAACATCCCAATAACTGATTTAACTGCAGCCCGTCTAACACCCTCAATGTTTATTCGATATTCGAATACACACTGAAGATGTTACTAACTGGTTTACACTAATTTCAGACTTGTAAATTTTTTATTTTTACATTTAATTGTAGTTTAACCTTTTTCTCAATTTTAAATTAAAACTGTGTCATCCAGAAGCAGCTAGTTTGGACCGTGAATTGATTTACAAAACTTATAATTGAGTTATTAAATGGTAATAACTATGTTTACTGCCTAGACCTTTTCTTGATCATAAAATTTCTACACGATTAGGGTTAAACTATATTTAATTGTACCAAAGTTCAATGCTACTATTAGCAAACTATACTTCTAAACTTATTCATCATAAAAGCACATATATTTAAGTTATAAACTTATACTTTAAACTGGTCAACTTTAAAAATGTCTACATGCCCGTTAGATATCAAATTTTGATAATGATGTACTTACTGTATCTTATTGTAGTAACTTGATTTTTTTTTCCAGAAGAACAGCTCCTCCATGTTAATCTACTTCAGAGAACCTACGTGTGAAATAAAACACACGCTAAGTATGAACTTAGTGAGGCATTTAAAAATTGTTTAATAACATGAAGAGATGCAATGCAGTGTTATATAGAAGTGCATTACAATGTCTGTAAGATGGAAAGCATTTCACAACATAATAGTATCATGTATCATGACTATCTTAAGAATCATTTCATCATTGTTCTATGTTAATCAGATATTCATATGCGTTATAATTTTTTTACATAAACATACTTCCAGTAGATTCATATCATCTATCATTTCTGTTATAGAATCATGATATCAATGGTTCATGATCATCAAGTAGTCACGCTTTCACCACATAATCATTTACATATTATATTCTGTAATAGGGTCATACTTTCATCATGCAATCATTTGCATATCATTTCCTTAATCATGGTCTTACTTTCATCATGCAATCACTTGCATATCATTTCCTTTATCATGGTCATACTTTCATCATGCAATCATTTGCATATCATTTCCTTTATCATAGTCATACTTTCATCATGCAATCATTTGCATATCATTTCCTTTATCGTAGCCCAAAGTATATTATATGAGACCAAGGTTCACGAGCAATCATGACACCGTAGTTTCTATGACGCCTTAGCGTCTGCATCGCCGAAGCGATTGAGATGGGTACGTACTCGAGGACGCTCTTTGCTCCTCATACTCGCACATTTTGTTCTATGTAATACCGTAGTGTTTGAACCGACTCCGTAGAGTCTAACTCAACCTTGAAGAGTCTACGTTGTCTATCTCGACCCTTGAAGAATATACATTGTTTATCTCGACCCCGAAGAGTCTACATTGATTATCTCGACCCCGAAGAGTCTACATGGTTTATCTCGACCCCGAAGAGTCTACATTGTTTATCTCTCACTGTAGTGCTACGACGCAGCTAATATGACTCTATGGCATGCCAACTATACCATGGACTCTCATAAATAAATACTTGGGCATTTCATTTCATTATCAGTCAATCACCATTCATTCATGTAAATGAGTAATTCACATCCCATCTTTCATAATAATCTTTCATATGTACTTGTCATTACTGCATTATGCATCAATATAAATCATATAAGTCGATATTAGGCAGTTCATACCCAAATTCTAAAATCCGATTTATCTTAAATAAATCTTTATGCCATATCAATGTATCACACATACCATTTAATAATTCATGCCATTTGCATATCTTTGAGCAACATGTATTTAATTAATAAATATAATTTGTCATCATTTATGCAAACAATAGTTTGTAACTTGTACTCCATCAAGCTTGCCATACCGAGTCATGCATCAGATCATTTATTTTAAAAGTATTGCAATGTTCTTACTAAATTTGGGTTGACTTTTTACAAGTCTTCCCCTTTTTAATATAATACACATATAGAAATGCACTCATCTGGGCTATTTATTAGCATGCCTCACTAAATTCTACTCGATCCTTTCCTTCATAATACCTAAAATCTTCTTTTGATTCGATTTGAATTCTTTAACCACATGAATATAAACAAACATTTGTTAGATTCACTTCTAACAATATTTCAATCAAGCTATTTAATCATTTAACATAAAAATTTCCATAATTTTCCTTCCTTCCTTATATTGTCCAAAAATTCATTTTGGTCCTTAATGACCATTTTGAACTTCCCATAATTCTTCTGACCTTACTGACTAACATTTAAATACAAAATGTTTCAAATTCCATTTTTTCGACAGCTTGTGCTACCTTCAAAGATCTACTTATATCGGACAAGATACATACTGGATCTTAATTTCCTTAATACTTAAGAAACTATATTCGATAATGATTCTAACGGTTTAAGCCATATAAATTTATAAAATCTACAAAAATTATGAAAATTCTTCAAACTCCCGTCACAGAGCTGTCCTGACCAAAAATGCTCTGTAAATTTTCTGACCTTTATTCGATTAAAAATTCACATCTTTTAACTCGGAACTCGAAATCAATTTCTGCTTGTTGGAGGAGGAACTAGACAAACAAATATTTACATTGGTATAAAATTCATCATCTAAATATTTTTGTAGAATATATGGTGAATTTTCAAAGTCACTGCCAAAATCCAATCTTCTACATAGCTTTCCATAATAAACTTCTAATTTATACTAACTTCTTCTTATTTTTTTACTTGTCAATTTAGTCCCATCACCTGCTTCAAGCCACCAATTCATCATCTTCTTCATCAAATAATTATTCAAAATAATTCCCTCAAATTTTCTTTTCTCTGCTAAAATAGTCACTAAAATGCAAAGGTAAGGATTCAAACTTCTTAACTTTGCAATTTAGTCCTCAAATCAACATTACTACCTTAATTCTATTGTTTTAACTAAAAATCAGATTTAATCCCCATCCAAGAATTCATTTCCTATCTAGTCACATGATTTTGACAAATTGTCAAAATGGTCACTAATTCGATTCAACATCGGTTTAGCATTCTAACATCAATTTCACATCTCCAACATCATTAATTATATAAATACACTCCAATTTTCATAAAATTCAAATTAGTTCCCTTAACTTTAAATCTTGTCAAATTGGTCCCTACATATTTAACTTAGGGTTTTGCTTCCAAACAACAAATCAAGCTTACTAGATCATTAATCCAACAACATAAACCCTAAGTTAGACTTAAATCCATAAACCCTAATCTTCTCCATACAAACCAAAATATGTAGGGTTCAAATTCTAACTCAATAACATGATTTTAACATCATATAAGCTTGATTCCACCTTAAATTCACCATGGAATCATAAAATTTCAAAAGCCCCAATTTTGTTCATAAACCCTAATCTCCTTCTCATGTAAAAATTTCATCAATCAAGCATGTATTCCATGAATTAATTACATCAAAAGATAGAGCTTGAAAATTAGAACAACTTTAAAGTTTGAAAAATTACCTGAAAATCGAGTTTCGGGGCTTGAATCGAGCTTAGAAAATTTTCTCCCCTTTTTCCTTTAATTTTTGAAAATGGAAAATATGAAGAAGGCTTCATCTTTTGGCCTTTAATTTAAAATTGCCACAAATATGCCACTTGCATTGTGTAAATATATTTTTAAATTCATTTAAATATGAAAATTACAAAATTACCCTTTCGTCCAACGATTGAGATTGATTTTATCACCAATCAAGGGCCAAGATTTAATCTTTACTTTTCTTGTTCCAAAAATAGCCCTTGTAACGTCAAATATTTCAAAATTGCCATCCCTGCCAAATGACTAACCTGCCCTCCAACTATTCTTTATTTACTAGTATGCCATTCTTGTACAAATCCAACTAAGTCTAGTTGGAATCCAACCAACTACAATAAAATACTCATAAAATAATATTTTATAAATTTTCCATAACTTTTGGAACTGTCTTTAAAATCCCAATTCGATCTGATGTACTGATAATTACCAGAAATTTTTATCGGATACAATTCCTCTTGGAAATTTTATAATAATAATCATTACAAATATTATTGATACCAAATCGTAACACCTTCTTCCAAGGTGAAACCTTTAGGAACATTTTGCCCCCATCTTCGTATTCAACATCGCTTCTCTTTTTGTCTACATAAACCTTTTATCGATCCGCGACAGCCTTGAGATTATGCTGAAAAATATTCACTTAATCCCCCAATTTCTCATATCAAATCAACCCCTCTAGCCTTTGTGTTATTTTGAATATTTCGATACTGTAACTCGAATTAATTAAGAGAAGTTTGGCACTTTCTTCCATACAATGCTTCAAATAATACCATTTTGATGCTTGTCTAGTAATTATTGTTACTGGTAATCCTATTACAAATTCCATTGTCACTTATTCTCACTTCCATTGGGGAATAGAAATAGGCTGAATCAATTGAGGAGGCACTTAATATTCGGCTTTTACTTGTTGGATGTCAAGCATTTTGTCATAAATTTTGAAATTTCACTTTTTCATGCTTAGCCACCAATATCAAATTTTTTAGTTCTTAATACATTTTGCTACTTTCAAAGTACATCGTTAATGGACTATGACGAACTTCAGTCAAAATCTCTTTATTCAAAACACCATCATCAGGAATGTAAACTTTCCTTCTATAATATAAGTAACTAATTGACTTAATTTCATAGTCCTTTGTTTCTCTTGATTCAACTTCCTTCTTTCAATACATTCTTTATCCGAAAATTACAAATCTTTGATTCGATCCAACAAACTTAGTATTAGCTAAAAATTCTATTGCTAATGAACCATCTCGTCTCAATGAAAATTGTACATTCATTGTACACAAAACAGAAAATAACCCGATTAAAAGCATCAGCTGCTACTTTAGTCTTCCTGAAGTAATTGTCTATTTTATCCAGTTAATTCCCAAGAGACTCTAGACTTCATAGACATTTTTCGGTACCACCCATTCAAGAATGGCTTATACTTTCTTGGAAATAACTTTTATTCCCTCTGTCGATACTACATATCTAAGAAAAGTTACTTTCAATAACCAAAATTCACAATTTAGAAAACTTTGGATAAAGTTGTTTATCCCTCAGTGTTTGTACTACCATTCAAAGATGGTAATCATGTTTAGCTTCTGTCTTTGAATATACCAGAACATCGTCTATGAAGACTATTACAAATTGATCTAAGCAGGGTTGGAATACCCTATTCATCAAATCCATGAATGCAACGGGGCATTCGTAAGTCCAGATGACATTACCAGATACCCGTAATATCCATAACGAGTTTTGAATGTTGTCTTTGGTACATCCTCTTCCTTAAGAATCTTTATTTGTACTACTATCTTAGTACCATTATATATATATACGAGTTAGTCAAACCCGGATCAATTAAAGTAACTCTGAGACTCTCTATCTCCATAGCCTTTGCCTTATTTATAGCATTTTGTTAAACCAATAACTCATACCTAACAACAACTCTTTAGGCCTCGGGTGAAACCCCTTGATTAAACATTCTCATAGGGACTTTTTTTAGTCGATAATAAATTAGTTTGTATACTAACTTAATCTATTAAAATACACTTGTTCTCGTAAATGAAGACAGTACCTTGTTTCAAACTTAGAAACTACTGCAACATCTCTTTACGTTAACTAGTCGCTAATATACTTGGCTTTAAACACTTCTTAAAATAATTTCCACATCACTTCCTCAACAAGTACTAACTTTGTAACATTAGACACCAAATACGAGCATGTTTCGCTCAACAAAGTTTCTTCAAACTCCATAGCATCTATGCGGTTTAACTTCTCTAACATGACTTTGACATCTTTATGCCATAAGTTGGTGGCTATCGGACCAGTTTCTCCATTAAATTCAGATGTTCCTAACTTCTTAAGCTCTTTAACAATTGTCACCTTACTAGTGCGGTGTTGGAGCTGGTATGGACGTTAAGGGTTAATTTTTTTTAAACCATAGCCTCTAAGGCTTGTATTAAGGCTCCATATTCTTGTCTCAAGCTCCCTCATCATGCGGGTGGTTCAGCTGGAGTAGGAGTTAATGGTGAAATATTCAGTACCTTATTACTTTCACTTTGGACCTCCTCTTGGTCCCCATGATCAATTGTCGGCGTGATTCAATAGTATTCAACATTATCTATTACTACTCTAACATATTCATATTAATGAGGAGCATAATCAAGTTACACAGATAGTACATCGGTAACATGACATCCTAGGGGCATGTACTTAATAACAAATCATATCACACTTGGTTTAGCTTCAGAATTGGCTAAACCATTGCTCGATACCAATAAATGTAACGCCTCAATGGATATTCGATATTCAAATACACATTTAATATGTTACTAACTGGTTTACAATGATTTTCAGACTTGTAATTTTTTTATTTTTAAATTTAGCTTGTAGTTTACCCATTTTCTCAATTTTAAATTAAAACTATGTCATCTAGAAGCAGCTAGTTTTGACCCTAAATTGATTTACAAAACTTATAATTGAGTTATTAAAATAAAAATTATGGTAAAAAATATGTTTCTTGCCTAGACCTTTTCTTGATCATAAAATTTCTACACGATTAGGATAAACTATATTTAATTATACCAAAGTTCAATGCTACTATTAGCAAACTATACTTCTAAATTTATTCATCATAAAAGCACATATATTTAAGTTATAAACTTATACTTTAAACTACTCAACTTTAAAAATGTTTACATGTCCGTTAGATATCAAATTTTGATAATGATGTACTTACTGTATCTTATTGTAGTAACTTGATTTTTTTTTTCAAAAGAAGTAGCTCCTCCATGTTAATTTACTTGAGAGAACCTACGTGTTAAATAAAACACACGCTAAGTATGAATTTAGTGAGGCATTTAACAATTTTTTAATAACATGAAGAGATGCAATGCAGTGTTATATAGAAGTGCATTACAATGTCCGTAAGATGGAAAGCATTTCACAACATAATAGTATCATGTATCATGACTATCTTAAGAATCATTTCATCATTGTTCTATGTTAATCAGATATTCATATGCATTATAATTTTTTACATAAACATACTTTCAATATGGATTCATATCATCTATCAATTCTATCATAAAATCATGATATCAATGGTTCATGATCATCAAGTAGTCATGTTGTTTCACCACATAATCATTTACATAATATATTCTGTAATAGGGTCATACTTTCATCATGCAATCATTTGCATATCATTTCCTTAATCATGGTCTTACTTTCATCATGCAATCATTTGCATATCATTTCCTTTATCATGGTCATACTTTCATCATGCAATCATTTGCATATCATTTCCTTTATCATAGTCATACTTTCATCATGCAATCATTTGCATATCATTTCCTTTATCATATCCCAAAGTATATTATATGAGACCAAGGTTCACGAGCAATCATGACACCGTAGTTTCTATGACGCCTTAGCGCTCGTGCACGCCAAGCGATTGAGATGGGTACGTACTCGAGGACGCTCTTTGTTCCTCATACTCTCACATTTTGTTCTATGTAACACCGTAGTGTTTGAACCGACTCGTAGAGTCTAACTCAACCTTGAAGAGTCTACGTTGTCTATCTCGACCCTTGAAGAATATACATTGTTTATCTCACCCCGAAGAGTCTACATTGATTATCTCGACCCGAAGAGTCTACATGGTTTATCTCGACCCCAAAGAGTCTACATTGTTTATCTCTCACTTTGTAGTGCTATGGCGCAGCTAATATGACTCTATGGCATGCCAACTATACCATGGACTATCATAAATAAATACTTGGGCATTTCATTTCATTATCAATCAATCACCATTCATTCATGTAAATGGGTAATTCACATCCCATCTTTCATAATAATCTTTCATATGTACTTGTCATTCTTGCATTATGCATCAATATAAATCATATAAGTCGATATTAGGCAGTTTCATACCCAAATTCTAAAATCCGATTTATCTTAAATAAATCTTTATGCCATATCAATGTATCACACATACCATTTAATAATTCATGCCATTTGCATATCTTTGAGCAACATGTATTTAATTAATAAATATAATTTGTCATCATTTATGCAAACAATAGTTTGTAACTTGTACTCCATCAAGCTTGCCATACCGAGTCATGCATCAGATCATTTATTTTAAAAGTATTGCAATGTTCTTACTAAATTTGGGTTGACTTTTTACAAGTCTTCCCCTTTTTAATATAATACACATATAGAAATGCACTCATCTGGGCTATTTATTAGCATGCCTCACTAAATTCTACTCGATCCTTTCCTTCATAATACCTAAAATCTTCTTTTGATTCGATTTGAATTCTTTAACCACATGAATATAAACAAACATTTGTTAGATTCACTTCTAACAATATTTCAATCAAGCTATTTAATCATTTAACATAAAAATTTCCATAATTTTCCTTCCTTCCTTATATTGTCCAAAAATTCATTTTGGTCCTTAATGACCATTTTGAACTTCCCATAATTCTTCTGACCTTACTGACTAACATTTAAATACAAAATGTTTCAAATTCCATTTTCTGACAGCTTGTGCTACCTTCAAAGATCTACTTATATCGGACAAGATACATACTGGATCTTAATTTCCTTAATACTTAAGAAACTATATTCGATAATGATTCTAACGGTTTAAGCCATATAAATTTATAAAATCTACAAAAATTATGAAAATTCTTCAAACTCCCGTCACAGAGCTGTCCTGACCAAAAATGCTCTGTAAATTTTCTGACCTTTATTCGATTAAAAATTCACATCTTTTAACTCGGAACTCGAAATCAATTTCTGCTTGTTGGAGGAGGAACTAGACAAACAAATATTTACATTGGTATAAAATTCATCATCTAAATATTTTTGTAGAATATATGGTGAATTTTCAAAGTCACTGCCAAAATCCAATCTTCTACATAGCTTTCCATAATAAACTTCTAATTTATACTAACTTCTTCTTATTTTTTTACTTGTCAATTTAGTCCCATCACCTGCTTCAAGCCACCAATTCATCATCTTCTTCATCAAATAATTATTCAAAATAATTCCCTCAAATTTTCTTTCTCTGCTAAAATAGTCACTAAAATGCAAAGGTAAGGATTCAAACTTCTTAACTTTGCAATTTAGTCCTCAAATCAACATTACTACCTTAATTCTATTGTTTTAACTAAAAATCAGATTTAATCCCCATCCAAGAATTCATTTCCTATCTAGTCACATGATTTTGACAAATTGTCAAAATGGTCACTAATTCGATTCAACATCGGTTTAGCATTCTAACATCAATTTCACATCTCCAACATCATTAATTATATAAATACACTCCAATTTTCATAAAATTCAAATTAGTTCCCTTAACTTTAAATCTTGTCAAATTGGTCCCTACATATTTAACTTAGGGTTTTGCTTCCAAACAACAAATCAAGCTTACTAGATCATTAATCCAACAACATAAACCCTAAGTTAGACTTAAATCCATAAACCCTAATCTTCTCCATACAAACCAAAATATGTAGGGTTCAAATTCTAACTCAATAACATGATTTTAACATCATATAAGCTTGATTCCACCTTAAATTCACCATGGAATCATAAAATTTCAAAAGCCCCAATTTTGTTCATAAACCCTAATCTCCTTCTCATGTAAAAATTTCATCAATCAAGCATGTATTCCATGAATTAATTACATCAAAAGATAGAGCTTGAAAATTAGAACAACTTTAAAGTTTGAAAAATTACCTGAAAATCGAGTTTCGGGGCTTGAATCGAGCTTAGAAAATTTTCTCCCCTTTTTCCTTTAATTTTCGAAAATGGAAAATATGAAGAAGGCTTCATCTTTTGGCCTTTAATTTAAAATTGCCACAAATATGCCACTTGCATTGTGTAAATATATTTTTAAATTCATTTAAATATGAAAATTACAAAATTACCCTTTCGTCCAACGATTGAGATTGATTTTATCACCAATCAAGGGCCAAGATTTAATCTTTACTTTTCTTGTTCCAAAAATAGCCCTTGTAACGTCAAATATTTCAAAATTGCCATCCCTGCCAAATGACTAACCTGCCCTCCAACTATTCTTTATTTACTAGTATGCCATTCTTGTACAAATCCAACTAAGTCTAGTTGGAATCCAACCAACTACAATAAAATACTCATAAAATAATATTTTATAAATTTTCCATAACTTTTGAACTGTCTTTAAAATCCCAATTGATCGATGTCTTCGATAATTACGTAAATTTTTATCGGATACAATTCCTCTTGGAAATTTTATAATAATAATCATTACAAATATTATTGATACCAAATCGTAACACCTTCTTCCAAGGTGAAACCTTTAGGAACATTTTGCCCCCATCTTCGTATTCAACATCGCTTCTCTTTTTGTCTACATAAACCTTTTATCGATCCGCGATGACCTTGAGATTATGCTGAAAAATATTCACTTAATCCCCAATTTCTCATATCAAATCAACCCCCTCTAGCCTTTGTGTTATTTTGAATATTTCGAAATCAGATCTTTCGAATTAATTAAGAGAAGTTTGGCACTTTCTTCCATACAATGCTTCAAATAATACCATTTTGATGCTTGTCTAGTAATTATTATTCTTGGTAATCCTATTACAAATTCCATTGTCACTTATTCTCACTTCCATTGGGGAATAGAAATAAATTTGAATCAATTGAGGAGGCACTTAATATTCGGCTTTTACTTGTTGGATGTCAAGCATTTTGTCATAAATTTTGAAATTTCACTTTTTCATGCTTAGCCACCAATATCAAATTTTTTAGTTCTTAATACATTTTGCTACTTTCAAAGTACATCGTTAATGGACTATGACGAACTTCAGTCAAAATCTCTTTATTCAAAACACCATCATCAGGAATGTAAACTTTCCTTCTATAATATAAGTAACTAATTGACTTAATTTCATAGTCCTTTGTTTCTCTTGATTCAACTTCCTTCTTTCAATACATTCTTTATCCGAAAATTACAAATCTTTGATTCGATCCAACAAACTTAGTATTAGCTAAAAATTCTATTGCTAATGAACCATCTCGTCTCAATGAAAATTGTACATTCATTGTACACAAAACAGAAAATAACTTCTGATTAAAAGCATCAGCTGCTACTTTAGTCTTCCTGAAGTAATTGTCTATTTTATCCAGTTAATTCCCAAGAGACTCTAGACTTCATAGACATTTTTCGGTACCACCCATTCAAGAATGGCTTATACTTTCTTGGAAATAACTTTTATTCCCTCTGTCGATACTACATATCTAAGAAAAGTTACTTTCAATAACCAAAATTCACAATTTAGAAAACTTTGGATAAAGTTGTTTATCCCTCAGTGTTTGTACTACCATTCAAAGATGGTAATCATGTTTAGCTTCTGTCTTTGAATATACCAGAACATCGTCTATGAAGACTATTACAAATTGATCTAAGCAGGGTTGGAATACCCTATTCATCAAATCCATGAATGCAACGGGGCATTCGTAAGTCCAGATGACATTACCAGATACCCGTAATATCCATAACGAGTTTTGAATGTTGTCTTTGGTACATCCTCTTCCTTAAGAATCTTTATTTGTACTACTATCTTAGTACCATTATATATATATACGAGTTAGTCAAACCCGGATCAATTAAAGTAACTACAGACTCTCTATCTCCATAGCCTTTGCCTTATTTATAGCATTTTGTTAAACCAATAACTCATACCTAACAACAACTCTTTAGGCCTCGGGTGAAACCCCTTGATTAAACATTCTCATAGGGACTTTTTTAGTCGATAATAAATTAGCTGTATACTAACTTAATCTATTAAAATACAGCTTGTTCTCGTAAACAGTACAGGTACCTTGTTTCAAACTTAGAAACTACTGCAACATCTCTTTCTGTTAACTAGTCGCTAATATACTTGGCTTTAAACACTTCTTAAAATAATTTCCACATCACTTCCTCAACAAGTACTAACTTTGTAACATTAGACACCAAATACGAGCATGTTTCGCTCAACAAAGTTTCTTCAAACTCCATAGCATCTATGCAGTTTAACTTCTCTAACATGACTTTGACATCTTTATGCCATAAGTTGGTGGCTATCAGACCAGTTTCTCCATTAAATTCAGATGTTCCTAACTTCTTAAGCTCTTTAACAATTGTCAGCCTTACTAGTGCAGGTGTTGGAGCTGGTATGGACGTTAAGGGTTAATTTTTTTAAACCATAGCCTCTAAGGCTTGTATTAAGGCTCCATATTCTTGTACTGAAGCTCCCTACTGTGCAGGTGGTTCAGCTGGAGTAGGAGTTAATGGTGAAATATTCAGTACCTTATTACTTTCACTTTGGACCTCCTCTTGGTCCCCATGATCAATTGTCTGACGTGATTCAATAGTATTCAACATTATCTATTACTACTCTAACATATTCATATTAATGAGGAGCATAATCAAGTTACACAGATAGTACATCAGTAACATGACATCCTAGGGGCATGTACTTAATAACAAATCATATCACACTTGGTTTAGCTTCCAGAATTGGCTAAACCATTGCTCTGATACCAATAAATGTAACGCCCTCAATGGATATTCGATATTCAAATACACATTTAATATGTTACTAACTGGTTTACACTGATTTTCAGACTTGTAATTTTTTTATTTTTAAATTTAGCTTGTAGTTTACCCATTTTCTCAATTTTAAATTAAAACTATGTCATCTAGAAGCAGCTAGTTTTGACCCTAAATTGATTTACAAAACTTATAATTGAGTTATTAAAATAAAAATTATAGCTCAGGGTAAAAAATATGTGTACTGCCTAGACCTTTTCTTGATCATAAAATTTCTACACGATTAGGATAAACTATATTTAATTATACCAAAGTTCAATGCTACTATTAGCAAGCTATACTTCTAAATTTATTCATCATAAAAGCACATATATTTAAGTTATAAACTTATACTTTAAACTACTCAACTTTAAAAATGTTTACATGTCCGCTAGATATCAAGTTAAGATAAAGATGTACTTACTGTGTCTTATTGTAGTAACTTGATTTTGTTTCAAAAGAGTAGCTCCTCCTTGTTAATTTACTTCAGAGAACCTACGTGTTAAATAAAGCACACGCTAAGTACGAATTTAGTGAGGCATTTAACAAATTTTTAATAACATGAAGAGATTCAATACAGTGTTATATAGAAGTGCATTACAATGTCTGTAAGATGGCAAGCATTTCACAACATAATAGTATCATGTATCATGACTATCTTGAGAATCATGTCATCATTGTTCTATGTTCATCAGATATTCATATGCATTATAATTTTTTTTACATAGACATGCTTTCAATATGGTTCGCATCATCTATCAATTCTATCATAAAATCATGATATCAATGGTTCATGATCATTAAGTAGTCATGTTGTCATCACGTAATCATTTACAT
Source organism: Hibiscus mutabilis (assembly GCA_019671005.1). Classification (NCBI taxonomy): domain Eukaryota; kingdom Viridiplantae; phylum Streptophyta; class Magnoliopsida; order Malvales; family Malvaceae; genus Hibiscus; species Hibiscus mutabilis. The sequence goes on from CM033737.1 coordinate 24,430,363, forward strand.
AATATATTCTGTAATAGGTTCATACTTTCATCATACAATCATTTGCATATCATTTCCTTTATCATAGTCATACTTTCATCATGCAATCATTTGCATATCATTTCCTTTATCATGGTCATACTTTCATCATGCAATTATTTGCATATCATTTCCGTTATCGTATGCATACTTTCATCATGCAATCATTTGCATATCATTTCCTTTATCATATCCCAAAGTATATTATATGAGACCAATGTACACGATTCATCACGACACCGTAGTGTCTATGCCGCCTTAGCGTCTGCATTGCCGAAGCAACTGAGATGAGTACGTACTCGAGGACGCCCTTTGTTCCTCATACTCTCACATTTTGTGCTATGCAACACCGTAGTGTTTGAACAGACCTCGTAGAGTCTAACTTGACCCCGAAGAGTCTACGTTGTCTATCTCGACCCCTAAAGAGTCTACATTGTTTATCTCAACCCCGAAAAGTCTATATTGATTATCTCGACCCCGAAGAGTCTACATTGTTTATCTCGACCCCAAAGAGTCTACATTGTTTATCTCGTACCGTAGTGCTATGGCGTAGCTGCTAGGACTCTATGGCATGCCAACTATACCATGGACTATCATAAATAAATACTTGGGCATTTCATTTCATTATCAATCATCATTCATTCATATAAACGGGTAATTCACATCCCATCTTTCATAGTAATCTTTCATATGTACTTGTCATTACTGCATTATGCATCCATATAAATCATATAAGTCGATATTAGGCAGTTTATACCCAAATTCTAAAATCCGATTTATCTTAAATAAATCGTTATGCCATATCAATGTATCACATATACCATTTAATAATTCATGCCATTTGCATATCTTTGAGCAACATATATTCCATTAATAAACATAATTCCTCATCATTTATGCAAACAATAGTTCGTACCTTGTACTCCATCAAGCTTGCCATACCGAGTCATGCATCAGATCATCTATTTTAAAAGTAATGCAATGTTATTTCTAAATTTGGGTTGACTTTTTATAAGTCTTCCCATTTTTAATATAATACACATATAGAAATGCACTCACTTGGGCTATTTATTAGCATGCCTCACTAAATTCTGCTGGATCCTTTCCTTCATAGTACCTCGAATGTAATACCCCAAAAATTTTTTATGTTGATTAAGGGTCATTTAGTACTAAGATAAGGGCTTAAAAGCTTACTTAGTGACTAAAATATACAAATTAGGATTTTCTCAATTATGAACTGTAGAAAAGAAATTTCTGAGGTTTTAAGGTGTCATGCGGTAGAAAACGATTAAAATAGGATACTCGCAAAATTTAGTTTAAATCCAAGGGAAATTGGAATAGGAATTTAACGTTAAAGTTTAGTGACCAAAATGATAAGTTTTTAAAATTTGGGTGGTACAAGTTGAAATATGGAAAGTTGAAGGACCAAAGTTATAATTTCCCAATAGTTAGTTATTTTATTTCATAAATAGATAGATCCCTTATTGGTGTGGATCGAATGAGGAATTACTAATTTGATTCGATATTTCGATTATTGAGAAATTATAGTCAAAGTTTAAGTGGAATTTAAGTACCCAGATTGAACTGGAAAATTTTGAAATTTTACCATATGTTAGAGAAAGGTTATAAAAGTCATTTTCAAGTGTTGGAAATATTTTAGTTCGATTCAGGATGAATTCTATAATTTATTTTGATTAAGGAATTTATTTAGTAACCGATAAAATTCTCGGCATTTATTGGTAAATCGAATCAAGCTAAAATTTCGGAGATGATTCCATAGGCTTTGGAAGACTTATGACATATCATGTTATATATATTTGGATAATTTATTAGTAATTGTTTTATCCTGTACATGGATTAAACGGATCATGGAGAAAAATCTGATATAGATTTTGGGAATAAAAATGCAGTATAAGATATCGAATTTAGATTGAACTGTAAAGTTAAGCGTGTTCAAGGCATAGGATGGGTGACCTATTGGGAAGGTCTTATGTCAGTACTTGAGACTGATAAAAAGGAATTAGTTCAAGTTAATATTATTCGTATGTATATCTGATAAAGGATTATTAAGAGAATTTTATCCGATAAAGATTTCGTGTAAATTATCTGTATATTGGACTGAGTCAAAATTTTAAGTTTGACTTCATAAATATGGAATATCTATTTGATAATATTATTTATTTTTTAGATAAGGAAATAAGGAATTTTTAGAATTTATTTGATAGCCGGTGAAAGGGAAATCACAATAGAAATAGTAAGTGAATATAGGGAAATCAGATCGAATCAAAATTTCAGAGGTTGTTCCATAAGTCACGGAAAATTCATAAAATATTATTTTATAAAAAAATATTAATTCGTTAATTGTGATCTAACTAGAATAGTTGGATTTTTACAAAATGGCAAAAATTTGTGATTTAAGTGACTATTTTTGGTAATTTGGTAATTTGGTCACAATGACAATTTTGAAATGTTTTGAAAGTACCATGGGCAATATGGTAATTTCCCATGTGAAAGCATTACTCTAGTTTGGTTAGAGTTGAATGCAATTTAGTTGGAATTGAACTAGAATGGCAACTTGTAAATTATGATTTAGTGGGAGGTTAATTTTGGGAAATGATTAAATTGAATAAAAAATTCACTTTAATATATAGATGTGGCATAAAATAGAGAAAGATGAAAAAAGTTTTCATCCTCTTCTTCTACACTTTCGAAATTACATGGGAAAGGAAGAGAAAATATACAAAAAAAAAATTCTTGGCAATTTTGAAGGCTTTAAAGCAAGATTCAACGTATGATCCTTTAGAATAATTTGTTCTACATTCAATTCTCTACATTTTGGTAGTAATATTGCATGTTGTTATGAAGAACTACTTGAATTATTGATGAGAAAGAATTAGGAATTGATGTGATAAGTTGAAATTAGAACTTGAATTACATGAATTCAATGTTGTTTTGATGAAATAAAGCTTAGATTTAGATTAATTTCATGTTTGAAGACATAAACCCTAACCCTAGAATTTGGGGTTTTATTTAGGGTTTTTAAATTAAGGATGAATATGGAAAATTTATGATTCTATAAGCTTGATTTTGATGTTGGAATAAAAAATCATCAACTAGTTTTCAAAGTGACTATTTCGACATGTTTGGAAATTTAGGGAAAACATTGTAAAAATTATTTTATTTGTGGATTTGAAGAGATTATGAATTTAGAAGCTTGATTGTGGCATTAGGACTAAAATAAAGTCCTTGGGAAGTTTAGATTTCCAAATTGCCAAGTAGGAAGATTTTGGGAAATTAAGTGTTAATTTTTGGAAATAAAGATCTTATGTTGGAAAATTAATTTAAGCATGTTAGAATGTTGTTTGGATGGAAAATGAGCCTAGAGAAGCTAAGTGACCAATTCAGAAAGCTTCAAAGTTAAGGGACTGAATCTGAATTTTTATGAAATTTGAGTGTATTCATGTAATTAGTGATGTTGGAGATATGAAATTGATGTTAGAATGCTAAATAGAATTAGTGACCATTTTGATAATTTGTCAAAATTAAGTGACTACATAGGAAATGAATTCTTGGATGGGGATTAAATCTGATTTATAAATAAAATAATAGAATTAAAGTAGTAATGTTGATTTGAGGACTAAATTGTAAAGTTAAGAAGTTTGAATTCTTACCTTTGCATTTAGTGACAATTTTGGCAAAGAAAGAAAATTTGAGGGAATTATTTTGAATAATTATTTAATGAAGAAGATGATGAATTGGTGGTTTGAAACAAGTGATGAGACTAAATTGACAAGTAGAAAAATAAGAAGAAGTTAGTATGAATTAGAAGTTAATTATGGAAAGCTATGTAGAAGATTGAAATTTTGGCAGTGACTTTGAAAATTCACCATAAATTCTAAAAAAATGATTAGATGATGAATTTTATATCAATGTAAAGATTTGTTCGTCTAGTTTCGTCTCCAACAAACGGAAACTGATTTCGAGTTCCGAGTTAAAAGATATGAATTTTTAATCGAATGAAGGTCAAAAAATTTAAGATCAGTTTTTGGTCAGGACAGCTCTGTGACGGAAGATTGAAGAATTTTCATAATTTTTGTAGATTTTATTAATTTATGTGGATTATACCATTAGAATCGTTATCGAATTTAGTTATTTCAGTATGAAGGATATTAAGATCCAATGTGTATTCTGATCTTTAGAAGTAAAACTCTGAAAGTAGGACAAGTTGACAGAAAATAGAATTTGATACATTTTGTATCCAAATGTTTGATAACAAGCTCGGGAGAATTCTTGGAAGTTCAAATTGGTCATTAAGGACCAAAATGAATTTTTGGACAGAATAAGGAAGGAAGGAAAATTATGGAAATTTTTATGTTAAATGATTATATAGCTTGATTGAAATATTGTTAGAAGTGGATCTAATAAATGTTTATTTATATTCATGTGGTTAATGAAGTCAAATCCGAATCAAAAGAAGATTCGAGGTACTATGAAGGAGAGGATCGAGTAGAATTTAGTGAGGCATGCTAATAAATGGCCTATGTGAGTGCATTCTTATATATTTATTATATATGTAATATGAATGAGTGTATTTTTATTTATTTTATTTTATATATGTGATACGAGGAAAACTTGCAATAAGTCAACCTTGAAAAATTAATGAAAATATATGTTGATCAAATTTATGTAAATGGCATAAATATTAAATGGCATATGTGATATATGAATATGGCATAATGATTTATCTAAGATAAATTGGATTTCAGATTTTGGGTATGAAATGCTAAATATCGAATTATTGTTGATAGTATTGATGAATTGAATATTGAAGGTGAAAATAATGTATTATTATGCCCAAGTACTAGTGTGAGAGTCTTTGGTATAATTGGATATCCAAAAAGAGTCATAGAAGCTGCGAACCAGCACTACGGTTGGCACTATGGTGCTGAAGGTAATAATGTAGGCACTACGGTGCTGAGATAAAGTAGGCACTACGGTGCTGAAGGTATTAATGTAGGCACTACGGTGCTGAAATAAAGTAGGCACTACGGTGCTGAAGGTATGAGGAGCAAAAAGCGTCCTTGAGTACGTACTCACCATCAGACGCTACGGCGTTGTAGACACTACAGTGTCAGACTCGTATACCATAGGTTCACATGAGAATCTTTGGTATAGTTCGATATCTATAGGGTCTTAGCAGCTGTGTCAAAGCACTACGGTGCAGGAAAAACTCTACGGAGTCAGTTCAAACACTACGGTGTTAAAAAGCGCAAAATGTACTAGGATGAGGAGCAAGGGGCATCCTCGAGTACGTACTCATCTCAGTCGCTTCGGCGATGTAGACGTTATATCGTCGTAGACAGTATGGTGTCGTGATGACTCACATGCCATGACATCACATGATTTTGTACTTTGGGCTATGATAAAGGAAATGATATGCAAATGACTGCATAATGAAGGAATGACTATGATAAAGGAAATGATATGCAAATGATTGCATAATGAAAGTATGTCTATGTTAAAGGACCTGATATGCAAATGATTGCATATTGAAAGTATGGCTATGTTAAAGGGCATGATATGCAAATGATTACGTGATGAAAGCATGATTACTTAATGATCATGAACCATAGATATCATGAATTTTATGACATAATTGGTAGGTGATATGGAACATATTGAAAACATGTTTATGTTAAAGAAATTTTTATGCATGTGAACACCTGATGAACAATGATGGCTGACTCTTAAGATAGTCATGATACATGATTAATTACGCATTACAGATGGCTTGAATTTTATACTTTAGCTATAATACTTGAAATACAATTATGCAAGTAGTTAAGCTAAAAAGCTTATTGTACACAAGATTGGTAAGATAGATCAAATCTTGTGATTTGAATATTATATTGGACAAATGAACTATACAAGTAAGGCGGTTCTATATATGATAAAATGTTATTAACTACAATTGAAAGTCATTCGACATCTTGCAGTGCTATGTTATTATAATTATTGTTTATATTATTATGATTATGTTTCACTAAGTTATACTTAACGTATGTTGTGTATCACACGTAGGTACTTCAAACGAGATAGCAAAGGAGGAGCTACACATCATTGAATCAAGTTAATCTGCATTATCAGTAAGTATCACCACATCCTAGTCTAGTGGGGCATGAATTGAATTTAAGTAAGTAGCTATTTTGTATGAACTAGAAACATGACTAAGTTTTGAGAAATTAATAATATTAGAAAAGATGCTTTAAACGGTTTTAAACTTAGTTGGTTGTTTATTGTGTAGTGATTATGAAAACTGAAAAAGGATCAACCACTAAACTACTTTGTCGAAAAAAATTACAAGTCTGAAAATCAGGGTAAATCAGTTAGTAACATCTTCAATGTGTATTCGAATATCGAATATACGTTGAGGGTGTTACACAAATCTTCTTTGATTCGGATTTGACTTCTTTAACCACATGAATATAAACAAACATTTCTTAGATTCACTTCTAACAATATTTCAATCAAGCTATTTAATCATTTAACATAAAAATTTCCATAATTTTCCTTCCTTCCTTATATTGTCCAAAAATTCATTTTGGTCCTTAATGACCATTTTAAACTTCTCATAATTCTTCCGAGCTTACTGACTAACATTTAAATACAAAATATTTCAAATTCCATTTTCTGACAGCTTACGCTACCTTCAAAGATTTACTTATGCCAGGCAAAATACATATTGGATCTTAATTTCCTTAATACTGAAGAAACTAGATTCGATAACGGTTCTAAAAATATAAGCATTATAAAATAGGTTTAACACATGAACTTTCATATATTGGCAATTATAGTGACCCCAGTTAGTCGACCACTATCCCCGATTAGCCAACCGCTAATCATTGGTTAACCAATCGTTAACCTTACATATTGGATACACGGATCTCTCATACCATGCCTAGTTAAACCGCATGATATCCCAAACCTTGCCTATTTAAACCGCAAGATTTGACAGCCTCGCCTAGTTAAACCGCAAGCTTTACCGACCTTTCCTAGTTAAACCACAAGACCAACATCATCTTGGGCTGCCTAGTTAAACCGCATACCCCAAGAGATGTCCCAATAGTTCGAGTGGCCTAGTTAAACCGCCATACCTCAAGGACGCATGGCCACAGTCGAATTTTATTTATATATTATAGTGAACTTCATCTTATGGCATGCCAACTATATCTGATTGTTTTTCACCTTGTCACATAGCCAATATATCATTTCCAAAACCATTTACTCACTGTTTTACAATGCATTATACCAAATCACCACATATGCAAACCACATTGCCAAGCAATACCACACTCCCAACCGGAATGAAAACCAATGCTCACTAGCATTTCATATACTTTAAAACCATTGCATATGTATTCAAAACCATGCATTTACAGTAAGTAAACCAAACCATGCTTGATACCAAAACATGTAATCAACCATGCTCATATCCAATATGATATTAAAGAGCAAAAGAGGGGAACTTACTTCCGAGCTTAGGTAAGTGTTTCAAGCTTATCCTAAACTCCCAACATCATTTGCAAGATAATTAAAGGTATATAAAACCAGTTTCTACTCACCATTACACCTGGCCTTGCTCGCCATCGCAAATCGAGCTCCCGACAAGCAACGATCCACCTCAAGCTACTTCGCCTTGATTATCCCCTACTTTGGCCACACAAAACCAGAGGAAAGATGCATCAAAATGCATCCAAACCACTGCCTCAAAGCAATTACCGCAACTCACAAGTTACCCGCTCCAAAAACCATCCGAAACTTATCGAAATCAACCTCAAACACCTTCCATTCTTAACCCAGGCACAAAACAGCGATTCAATACATCAAACCTCATCAATTAACATCTAAAAACCCTTCTTCAACATCCTTTTACTTCCAGCAATGATTAAATTCCATTAACATCACAAAAACTCTTAACTAACAACCATTAACATTAGAGATTCAACTGGTTTCGGGATTATATTGAAAAAACCAAGCCTTCAACATTATAAAACACTAAAATCATGATCTAAACTGATCAAGAACCCAGCAAAACAGATCCAATTCAAAAATATAACAATTTCCTCAAACAAAGCATAATTAAATCAATTTTCCTTAATTAAACTACCAAAACACATTAGAAACAATTGTAAAGAATCAATAACTTGAGAATTTCAGTAAAGAACCTTTCATTAGAGGGGAATAACGAACCTTACCTCTAATGGATGCTTTCTCCCTTAATTTGATGATTTACATGAGAAAACAAAGTTAAAACAATAAGGTTTTGATAAACAATCAACAAGAAATCATTTGCAAATCAAAGGATTAAAGAAAACATTATTTTACCTTAAAATTTAGAAGAAGATAGTGGTGTTTGGCTGGAGAGATTTTGAAAGAAAAGATTATGAGAGAAAGTTAGTTACGTGATTTTTGTTTTAAAGATTTAATTATCAAATTAATTCTCCCCAACCTATTTATAATTTCCAAAACACTTTCAAAATAGCCAATTAAGGGATAAAGTCTGAGATTAGACTTTTGGGCAATTAGCTCCTTAAAGATTCAAAGTTTTGACTCTTTACAAAATAGTCACTAAAAACAGTTTACATTTTGGTCACTCGTCCAAAATGTCTGATTTCCAAAACTCATTTTAAAAAATTGATTTCACCACAACCATTAATATATTAAATAATTATTTTAGAACATTTTTCTATCATTTTATCACCTTCAAAAATATTTAATCCGATTTAATCTCGAAATTGACTCGAATCCCTAATACCGGCCCATCAGACCCCTAAACGAACCCCAAAACAACTAGACCCAAAACTGGGGCGTTACATATCTCCTAAAACCATCTTCTAGTTCTTTAATAATTTAATTTTTCAATTTAGCATCTTGATGCCATGTTGCATACACTTTGGCTAAAGTACCAGTACGAACACTGCTCACACCCATTCCAAAACAATTTTCTTCCTTTGGTCTCCTACAAAGCCCATCAGCTACAATATTGTTAGTTCCCTTTTTTTGTAACTGACTTCATAATCCAGCCCCATCATCTTGGCCACCCACTTTTGTTGTGCTGGGTAATAGCCTGATTCCCAGCCAAAAAATTTAAACTATGGTGATCAGTTTTGATTTTGTAGTGTCTGCCTATCAAATATGGCAACCATTTCTTTACTCCATTAACACAGCCAAAATTTTCTTCTCATGAACAAAAAAATTCTGATGTTTGCTTCCCAAATCTTTACTGAAAAAGGATAATGGTTTCCCCTTTTGAACCAGAACTACCCCCACTTCATTGTCAGATGTATCTATTTCCACTAAGAATTCTTCTCCAAAATCTGGCAATGTTAGTAAAGGTGTTGAACTCACTACAACCTTCAATTTTTAAAAAGCTTCATCTTCCTGTGGTGACCACTTTCACCCTTCTTTCTTTAACAAACTAGTCAGAGTTCGAGCTATTACCCCATAGTTCTGGATGAACCTCTTACAGTATCTAGAGAGACCCAAGAAACCTCTTACCTCATTCACAGACAGTGGTGCAGTGTAATATCCCAAATTTTGGCTAGTGACCAAAATGTAAATTTTGAAAGTTTTGTGGCTAAAATATAAACTTTTGAAAAGTTCAAGGACCCACACGGTACGCAATAGGAGGTAAACTCAAACGATACGCAACATGACCCACACGCTCAACAACCTTGTATGGTCCAATAAACCTTGGGCTAAGCTTCCCTTTTCGCCCAAAACGCATCACCTTCTTCAAAGACGACACCTTCAAAAACACTCAATCACCAAGCTCATACTCAACATCCCTACGCTTCAAATTCGAGAAGGATTTTTGACGGTCTGAAGTTGCTTTTAAGTGCTCACATATCAACTTTACTTTCTCGTTCGTGCCTCTCAATACATCAACCAAGGAAAGATGCTTCTCCCCAACTTCAACCCAACACACAAGCGTACGACACTTCCTACCATACAATGCCTCATACGGTGCCATCTGTATACTAGCCTGATAACTGTTATTGTAAGCAAACTCCACCAAAGGCAATTGCTTCTCCCACGTTCCCTAGAACTCAATAATACAACATCTTAACATATCTTCTAAAACCTGAATCACCCGCTCCGACTGACCATCCGTCTAAGGATGATATGAAGTGCTAAAGTTCAGCCGAGTTCCTAGTGCACGATGCAAGCACACCCAAAACATTATTGTGGAACGCGGAACTCTATCCGAAACTATGGATTTAGGCACCCCATGCAAAAGCACAATCTTAGAGATGTACAAATTAGATCTATACAAAGTGTACGTGGTATGCGCTAGCACAAAATGCGCACACTTCGTAAACTGATCAACAATCACCCAAATGGAATCTTTTTTGGTCTTCGTCAAAGGCAACCCAGACACAAAATCCATGGTGATCCTTTTCCACTTCTATTTCAGTATCATCAACGGTTGCAACAACCCAGATGGAAATTGATGCTTAGCTTTCACCCACTGACATACCATGCATCGAGAAACAAAATCAGCCACATCTTTCTTCTGTCCAACCAATAGTACTCCTCCTTCAAACCACGATACATCTTAGTACTACAGGGATGCATAGCAAAAGGACTAGCATACGCTTCGGTCAGAATGGTACGCCTCAACTCATCATCTTCAAGCACCAGGATTTGTCCTTTAAAACACAACACTCCCTCATCATTAAACTGAAAACCCGTAGGATTCCCATCCATGATATCCTTCACATGCGGAACCAAACTCTCATCATGTGGTTGTCTCTCCTTACTCAGCTGTGACAAGGACAGTTTCACTTGCAACTCAGCTATCAACCCACTGTCACACGTCACACTCAACCGAGCAAACATAGCTCTAAACTCCACAGCAGCTTTCCTACTCAAAGCATCCGCCACCATGTTAGCTTTGCTCGGATGATACTCAATAGACAAATCATAATTTTAAGCAACTCTAACCACCTCAGTTGCCTAAGATTTAGCTCCTTCTGGGACATCAAATACTTCAGACTTTTATGATCTGTATAAACCACACATTTCTCACCATAAAGGTAATGCCTCCATATTTTCAAGGCAAACACAACTGTGGCAAACTCAAGATCATGTGTACGATAATTACGTTCATGCACCTTCAATTGTTTAGATGCATACGCAACTACCTTACCTTCCTACAACAACATGCAACCAATCCCAACATATGACACATCACTATAAACAACGAACTCCTTTCCCGATTCAGGTTGAACCAAGATTGGAGCTCGTGTTAAAGCTTCCTTCAATCTTTCAAAAGCCCGCTGCATATCATCAGTCCACTCAAAATAAACTTCTGAAGTTGCTTTTAAGCGCTCACATATCAACTTTACTTTCTCGTTCGTGCCTCTCAATACATCAACCTAGGAAAGATGCTTCTCCCCAACTTCAGCCCAACACTCAGGCGTACGACACTTCCTACCATACAATGCCTCATACGGTGCCATTTGTATACTAGCTTTATAACTGTTGTTGTAGGCAAACTCCATCAAAGGCAATTGCTTCTCCCACGTTCCTTAGAACTCAATAATACAGCATCTCAACATATCCTCTAAAAACTGAATCACCTACTCTGACTGACCATCCATCTGAGGATGATATGAAGTGCTGAAGTTCAGCCGAGTTCCTAGAGCACGATGCAAGCACACCCAAAACCTTGTTGTGAAACGCGGATCTCTATCTGAAACTATGTATTTAGGCACCCCATGCAAAAGCACAATCAGCCAATCTATCCAAAGTGTATGTTAAGTGTTCAAAAGTAATATTTAGACTTATGCTCATATTAGTTGCATTATTAGCCATTCATGCATGTTTGCATTATTTCCTTGGTGGACAAGCTTGATTTCATATTTTGCTTAATTTTGTGGAAAAAGATACCGCTTTGATGTGTTTTTGTGTGTGTGCAGAATCACTTGCCAAAGCAAGGCTGGAACCAGTTGCTAGGGCAATGCATGAAGGAAATGTTGAGCTAGTTGCCAGGGCAATGCATGAAGGAGATGCCGAGCTAGTTGCCAGGGCAATTTTTGATAAGGGATAAGATGATATGGTAGTCGAAATTGATGACTAGATAAGCCCAATATGACGTGGAGCAAAGTTAAATCCCAAAGGAGTTTGATTTCCATGAAAAGGTCAAAGAGAAATTAAATCCGAAAAAGATAGAAGAAGATCTAGAAGGAATTTAATTATAATAAAAAATTATATTCTTTTAAAGTATTTAATTCCAACTTAACTTTCTCCTCAAGAAGGATTTTGACCTAGCCATCTCTTATTTAAAGGAGACCAAGACGTCAAACTCAAGGGAGATAAAGGAAGAGATTTCGACAAGAGAGAGCAAGAGGGGAGAGTTCGATTGAGAGAGTTTCCAAAGAGGGCTGATCGATTTCTTATTCTTTGCTTCCATTGGATTCATGGTTTGGGGATTATTCTTTGTATATCTTTTGAACCCAACCATGAACTAACTTGATTGGTTGGGGTTATTGTGTTTTGTTGTTGTGAGAAACAATTGGATTTTGTTTAGGTAATAAGAGTTTGCACTTTCAATTCAAGGTTTACTCATTCTTGGTTTTTATTATTGTTTGCGACTGAATTGGGAGAGGATCTCGTAATTCTATCTATTTATCTAATATTGGGAGAGTTAGATTCAAGAAACGAATGAGTATGGTCTTTATTCAATCTATCGATGGTGAAGATTAATCTGTCTTAGGAATAAGTTAAGGATTTCAACGGCTAAGATGAGTACAAGATTGGTTGTTGTTCACCCTTGATTCACGCAGGGATGTATTGTCAAGGCATGCACAAGTAGCTAGAGTTTTGACTTAGGGATAAGAAGAAACCATTGAAGAACGCTCTGCCGAACCTTGAAGTTGCTGCCCAGCCACCCAAACAGTTTCCCAGGCAACCGTCGATTAGTTGCCAAGGCAACCCCGCTGCGCAAGTTGCCACGGCAACTGAGTTGCCCTTGCACTCTTTTACCAAGATGATCTAATTGGCTATCACACCTCAACTCACGATAACCTGGCCTATTCCCTCTAATTTGATTTCATCTAGTTTATTGCTCTTAGTTTACTCATTAGTTATAATTCCTACAATCACTTACTTGTGTTTTTCTTTTCCAATGCAGTAACTTAAGCAAAGTGGCCCAAACCAATCCCTGTGGAGACGATACTCGATACTCAGATCACTTTATTACTTGCGACGTGTATACTTGCACCGTTTTCGTAGCACTCAATACGCGCAACAGTGTACGTGGTATGCACTGGCACAAAATGCACACACTTCGTAAACCCGATCAACAATCACCTAAATGGAATCCTTTTTGGTCGGCGTCAAAGGCAACCCAGACACAAAATCCATGGTGATCTGTTTCCACTTTCATTCCGGTATCCTCAACGGTTGCAACAACCCCGATGGAAACTGATGTTCAGCTTTCACCCACTGACATACGATGCATCGAGAAACAAAATTAGCCACATCTTTCTTCAATCCAACCACATCTTTCTTCAGTCCAACCCAATAGTACTCCTCTTTCAAACTACGATACATCTTAGTACTACCAGGATGCATAGCAAAAAAACTAGCATGCGCTTCGGTTAGAATGGTACGCCTCAACTCATCATCTCCAGGCACCACAATCAGACCTTTAAAACACAGCACTCCCTCATCATTAAAATGAAAATACCTAGGATTTTCATCCATGATATCCTTCACATGCAGAACCAAACTCTCATCATGCGGTTGTCTCTCCTTAATCAACTGTGATAAGGACAGTTTCACTTGCAACTCAGCTATAAACCCACCGTCACACGTCACACTCAACCGAGCGAACATAGCTCTCAACTCCACAACAGCCTTCCTACTCAAAGCATTCACCACCACATTAACTTTGCCCAGATGATACTCAATAGACAAATCATAATCTTTAAGCAACTCTAACTGCCTTCGTTGCCTAAGATTCAGCTTATTATGGAAAATCAAATACTCTAGACTTTTGTGATCCGCAAAAACCACACATTTCTCACCATAAAAGTAATGCCTCCAGATTTTCAAGGCAAACACAACTGCGGCAAGCTCAAGATCATGAGTAGGATAATTACGTTCATGCACCTTCAACTGTCTAAATGTATACGTAACTACCTTACCCTCTTGCATCAACACGCAACCAAGCCCAACATATGACACATCACTATAAACAACGAACTTCTTTCCTAATTCAGGTTGAACCAAGACTGGAGCTCGTGTCAAAGCTTCCTTCACTCTTTTAAAAGCCTGCTGCCTATCATCCGTCCACTCAAAATGAACATTCTTCTGCAACAACTTGGTTAAAGGAGCCACCAAACTGGAGAACCCTTCCACGAACCTACGGTAATAACCAACCAACCCAAGAAACTTCGAACTTCTGTCACATATTTAGGCACCTTCTAACTCATCACAGCCTCAACCTTGTGCGGATCAACACGAATTCCCTCGGCCGACACAACATGCCCAAGGAAAACAACCTCCCTAAGCCAAAACCACATTTTCTTAACTTGGCATACAACTGATTAGCCAACAACATCTAAAGCACAATTCGCAAATGTCTTTCATGATCCTCCTCGGTACGAGAGTACACAAGGATATCGTCGATAAACACAACCACAAACATGTAATATTCCAATTCTTGCTTAGTGACTAAAATGTAATTTTTGAAAGTTTAGGGGGTTAAAGTGTGAACTTGGAAAATCCAGGGACCAAAGTGTAATTTTAAAAAGTTATGTAATTTAATCCCGTAAATGGATAGTTCACCCCCAAGAGTGGTATTTCTGTGTTACCGAATTTTTCGTACGAGACTTATATTATTCAAATTTGGATCGAATAAAATTGTTAAGCGTGCTCAGGCCAGGGAAATATTAGGATGGGTGACCTCCGGGAAGGTCTCATAAAAGTGTTCCTGATCGATATTTTGGACTCCGTTAGAGTAGAGAAAATTCATATGGATTATCGATAAAGGAATTTTAAGAGAAATTCATTCTATGAAGATTTTCTATAATTATCAGAATAATAGACTGAGTTAGGAAAATTCAGTCTATGTCTTTAGAAAATGAAGTTTTTATGGGATAATTGAGTTTATTTCCCGAATATGGAAAGATAGAATTTTCTGAATAAATCCAATAGCTTAGAAAGGGTAAAATTGCAGTAGAAGTATTTTATAGATATCGGTATATCGGATCGAATTGAAAATTTAAAGACAGTTCTAAGGATTATGGAAAATTCATAAAATATTATTTTATGAATATTTTATTACATTTGGTTGGATTCTAACTATATTTAGTTAGATGGTGATGGAATGGCAATTTTCAAGTCTTGTTAGTAAATAAAGTCTAGTTGGAGGGCAAATTGGACATTTTCCATGGATGGCATCTTTGAAATATTTTGAAACCTTAAGGGTAATTTTGGAAGAAGATTTACACATGGATTAACTCATGGCCATTGATTTTTATGAGATTGAATCTTGGCCATTATAATAAAAGGGCAAATTAGTAAATTCACTAGTTAAATGAATTTAAAATTCATTTAACTTTACAAGTGGATTAAATAGATTAAAAGATGAGAAAAAAATCATCTCATCTTCACCACGGGCTGTTCGAAACTCAGCAACAAGAAGGAGAAATAATTTTTTTCAACTTTCAAGCCAATTTTGAAGAATTCAAGACTAGCTTCAAGCAAAGTTTATTTAGGTAAATTGTTCTACACTTGATTCTCTTCAAATTGATAGTATTTTTTCATGATAAAAGTAAAGTATGATTTATGTTTGGATGAAGATTGATTGTGGAAATTGATGTTTATGATGAAAATAGACTTGTAGTTAGTTGAATTGATGATTTAAAACATGGAATCAAGTTGAATTTGGATAAATTCCATGTTTGAGGTTATAAACCCTAACCCTAAAATTTGGGGGTTTTGGTTAATAAGTTAAATTACGGATGGAATTGGTTGAATTATGATGTTAGGAGACCTATTTTGATGATATGTTGAATAATTTCCCAAGTTGTAAAGTTAGGGACCATTTCAAAATTTTGGAAAAGTTAGGGGAAATTATTGTAAATTTTATTTTAGCATGGGAATCATTGAATTACGGTGAAAGTAGCTTGAATTGGAGATTAGGGACAAAAATGAAATTTTTTGGAAATTCAAGGACCAATTCGACAATTTAGTAAAAGTTAGGGATTGATCTTGAATTTATGGAAAATTGATAGAATTGAAGATTTAACCATGTTATGAAAGTTGAAGGATTGAAATGTCAAAAAAGGAAACATAAGGGACCAAATTTGAAAAGAAAGATTGATTATGGACTAAATTGAATAAAGTTGAAACTTGAAGGAAAATTTTTAAGGATGTTAGAAATAAATAAATGGTTTAATTGTACATGAATTTATGTACAAAAGTGAAGTAGTGACTAGAATGTCAATTTTATAAAGTTAGAGGACTAAAAAGGAAACAGTTCAAAATAAGTAATTAATTATGGAAATTTTTCAAAAATGGGTTTGAACAATTGTTTAAGGTTCAAAATGGTCGCTAAAGAATTAGGGACCATTTCAGAAATGATGTGAAATATTGGGGAAATTTTTAGAAAAATTTATATTCGAATAGTTATGTTTAAGAATCAAGTTAGCAATGTTAGATTTAAGTCGAATACGAGAATGATAATGTATATGTTCAATTGGTCTTATACAGTTCTAAAAGAGATCGAAAGAGAGCCAGTGATAAAAAGAAAGATAAGAACCTCGAGTAAGCTTGGTGAGGCATACTATTCATGGCCCAAATGAGTGCATTTATATGTTTTAAAATGCAATTAGGAAGACTTGCAAGTAGTCAACTTTAAATTAAGATGATATTGCATTTCTATATGATTGCATTATGTTGAAAATGGGATTGTATTTCTCTATAATACGTGATATAATACATTGTTTGACATGGCAAGATTGATGGAAAACCAGGTACGAATGACTGTTTGCATAAATGATGATGCATTATGCATACATGAGATATGGAAAATGACAAGATTAAAATGAAACAAGTTAAAATAGAACAAGATACACCTAAAAATAGTATTACCTTATATATATGTTGAGCTACTGCATGTTGTAATAAAGGTAGATTACATGGAATATGAAGTAAGAATTATTTTCTAAGATATGATGATAATCTATGTTTGCCATGACTATTTATGATGAAACATGAGATATGAAATGTCTATTTATATGATTAATTATGATATTGGAATGATGAAAAGAAAAGCCCAAGTATTATGTATGAGAGTCCACGGTTTAGTTGGCATACCATAGAGTCTTTAGCAGCTGCACCCTCATGTTCATGTTATCAAGAAGATATTGTGACAAAATGATTGTGTCACATGCATCCTGGGGATCCACGCCCACTGTGCCCGAGTGCACTATCGAGGTGCTTCATGTTTATGGGGAGCAAAGAGCGTCCCCGAGTACATACTCATCTTCACGTTCACGTTAGACACTACGGTGTCATCTCAAGATGACCCGCATACCTCGACCTCATATATCGTACTTTGGGCAATGATAAAAAAACCATGTTACGTATTCGAAACATGTTACGTATTCGAAACATGTCATGAATATGAACCATGTTATGTAAATGAAATATGTCGAGTATACGAATCATGCCAAGTATATGAATCATGACATGTATATGAATCTTGCCAAGTCCATGAATTATGCCAAGTACACGAAGTATGCCACATATATATGAATTATGCCATGTACACGTATCATGCTATGTACGTGAATGAAAACACGTATATGGATCATGCCATATATGAAAATCATGTCATGCAAATGAAGTATGTCACGTATGAGAATCATGTTATGCAAATGAAATATGCCACGTATAAGAATCATGTTATATAAATGGATCATGCCATGAATATGAATCGTGTTATTTATATGAGCCATGTCATGTATATGAATCATGTTATGTATATGAATCATGTCATGAATGTGTATCATGTTACTTAGGTGAATTATACCATGTATGTGAATTATGTTATGTATACGAAACATATCATGTATATGACTTATTTCATGATGATAGAGTAATGGAACCATGAGTAAGTTAGGAACTTATGACATGCACATTAATATCTAGTGACTATGGAAACTTTGATAGTTAGCATGTGTTATTTCACATGTAGGTTCTCCCGCGTAGAATGGCAAGAAGGAGCTATTAAATTAGAAAATCAAGTTACATTAATATTCACGGTATGGACATATTAAATTATGGTTGATGTCTAGTGGGCATGTACATGTATGTATGTGAGTTTTAAAGCGACAAACTGTTTTATAAGCTTAAATTTACAATGTGTTTATGCACTATTACGAATATATGGATTTAGAAAATGGTTTACTATAAGTAGTCATATTTTTTATATAGTTAAGTATAATTTAACCCTAATCATGTACTAATTTTAAAATGAAGAAAGGGTCTAGGCAGTGTACCTGTTTCCATCCTGAATAATATTTTTATTACAATAACTCATCTATAAATTTTATAAAACAATTTAGGGTCGAAACTAGTTGCTATAGACTAACGTAGTTTTAATTCAAAACTGAGAAAAGGTTTAAACTACAAGATAAAGTTTGATAAAAAAACTCAAGTCAAGTCTTTTTCCTTAACAACTCTGTAACATCTTTAGTGTATATTCGGTCTACGAGTATACGTTAAGGGTGTTACAAAATTGGTCCAAAAGCTCATGGAATACACGATTCATCATGTCCATGAAAGCAGCCAGTGCATTGGTCAAACCAAACGGCATCACCAAAAACTCATAATGCCCTACCTCGTACGAAAAGCTGTCTTGGGCACATCTACATCCTTCACCTTCAACTGATAGTACCCAGACCTCAAATCTATCTTAGAAAACACCGAGGCACCTCTAAACTGATCAAATAGGTCATCTATCCGCGTCAAAGGATACTTTTTATTTATCGTCAACTTGTTCAGTTGTCGATAGTCTATACACATTCGCAACATACCATCCTTCTTCTTTACAAACAACACCGGTGCACCCCACGGTGAAATAATAGGTCTAATAAAACCTCGATCAAGCAACTCTTCTAGTTGCGTCTTCAACTTCTTCGGGGCGGTACGATATGGAGTAATGGACACTGGTGCCGTATCCGCAAAGACCTCGATGCCAAACTCGACCTTACAGTTTGGTGGCAACCCTAGTAACTCTTCTGGAAAAACACCTGAAAACTCATATACAGTGCGAATATCTTGCACCCTCAACTCCTTCGAACCATGATTCATAACATAGGCCAAGAAAGCCTGGCATCCAGAATCCAACATTCGACTTACTTCCATAGTTGAAACAACATTAGACAAGAACTTAGCATTCTCACGAACAACTACCACCTCAAAATCATCCAATAACCTCAAGGATATCCGTTTGGTCTCAAAATCCACCACAACCCTATGTTCACTTAACCAATCCATACCCAAAATCACATCAAAACCATGGAATGGGAACTCCATTAAGTCCACGGCAAACTCATGTCCCTAAACCATCAACGAACACCTACGATACAACCTCCTAACCTCGACTATCTCCCCAAGAGAACTAGTCACTCTAACACCCAAATTATGAATTTCAATAGATATATCAAGCAAGTGTGCATGTTCAATCAAGATGTATGAATGGGTAGAACCAAAATCAACCAACGAATACAACGACAAAGACTGTAAAGAGAATGTAACTACAAT
This sequence comes from Hibiscus mutabilis, assembly GCA_019671005.1. Lineage (NCBI taxonomy): Eukaryota > Viridiplantae > Streptophyta > Magnoliopsida > Malvales > Malvaceae > Hibiscus > Hibiscus mutabilis. Next base: position 24,450,229 of record CM033737.1, read on the forward strand.
CACATCGGTGACATTGCGACCCTCTCGGTGCGCATACACCCTAGCTGGTCCACCTCCCTCAGACTGGATAGCAACGGTATGAGCCACAGTTATCTCCCCATCATCTCTACGCTGAAACAGCCTACGGCCACGACCACGGCCTCTCTGCGAAGCAACAATAGGCGCAACACCATGCCCACCTCCGGCTAACAAAGGATAATCCTCAAATGGTCACCATACCCACAACTGCAATAAGCATTGGCCACAACAGGAGTAGAGGTCTGACCCTCCCTGGCCAAACGCGGATAATCTCGCCTTAGATGATCTCGGGATCCATAAACCCAACAGTTGTTAAACGAAGCTCTAACTTGGGCACCTACCCCTGGACTCTACGTCCAGCAACACCTCTGCCACATCTCAGTTTCAGGCAAAACCTCCGATCATGGTGTCTCTTAGCCTGACCACCGCTAAAACTAGAATCAGCTGCTCTCTTGCCATAGCTAAAGCCTTAAGACCCCTAAGCCATACTCAAATTATGCTCAACATCCTTAGCTCGCGAAACCAACACAGCGAAATCTGTGTAATCGAAAACAAGCATGTATGTCTTAACCTCCTACACCAGCCAATAGTGGAAACGGTCACATTGCGTACGCTCATCAGGTACCAACTCAGATGCGTACTAGCTCAATCTCACGAATTGCACTTCGTACTCAGCAACAAACATATTGCCCTGCGCCAAGGCCATAAACTCACGCTTCCTATCGTCCTAATATCGGACTCCCAGGTACATTTTTTGAAAAGCACCACAAAAGAACTCCTAGGTTGCACCCTCGGTCACCATACCGGATATCATCATAGTCCACCATGTATACGCATCACCCTGTAACAGGGACACAACACATCCCAGCTTACGGGCATCAAAACAGCCCATCTAGCCTAATATCCTCTCAGTACTGGCCAATCATCCCTTAGAAGCCTCAGGTGACAAACCTTAAAGCTCAACTCTGCCCAAACTGCGAAGACGCTCTAGCGGCAAACCCTACCCAACTACTAGTGGTGCCATTACATGAACACCCGCAATTGCTGCATGAAAAGCACCAGTCATGGCCTGAATCAACGGAGCCATATCACCCATTCATGGCCCAGCTGACGTAGGTGGTACTTGCTTCACTACCTCAAGCGGAATAGGTGAGGGTGGTGGCAACCCTCAAGGAGGTATAATATTATCCTCGATTTCCTACCCAGTGGCAGCAGCAATCATACCAGATCGCAACTATCTCCTCGGTCCCATCATGCTAACAATATATCTAAGGCATGATAATCATTCAAATACAAAAAAATTAGGCCAACTTCAAGCAAGGATCCAAGACTTTCATTTCAAAATCATAACATTTTAGACTATAATAATAAGGAAATGGGTTTCCCAAATTTCCCCCCAACATGGCATAAAGCAACCACCGTGCATATTACAATTAGCGTGCATATCAAACATCATATAACAAATGACAATAACATCACAACAATCAAACCAACTCCAAACTATCGTAAACCTATCTCTGATGCCACCAAATGTAACCCCCTCGACCCGGCCTAGTCACAAGACCGAACTGAGCGAGTTACATTAGGTTTACCGAAGTAAACCGTATAGAATTAAGGCCAAAACCTGACCATTTTTGTCTTTTATCTTGTCTAGATGCAAAATTATTATCCTACATGTGCATACTGATTTATGGTGAAAACCCAACTCAATCGGGCGTCGAATTGACATCTAATTGGTCGAATATATGATTTATAGACCAAAAAGTAAGAAAACAAAACTTTACTCCCATGACATTAACAGAATTAATGGTCAACCGTATCGATACTTGGGTAACTGCATTGATACGATGTTCGATTTTGCTCAGCCCTATTTCGGTACACCATGTACCGTACCGGTACGCCTAGCTAGAAAATAGGTTTTATTTAAAAATGTTAGTACCCGTATCGATATGACTTATTGGTGTTTTGGTACGCGGGTTTCAACTCAAAAAGCAACATTCCAGTGGTGTAGAACCGTACCGGTACGCCATATCCCGTACTGAAACCCAAAGCCCAAATTTGCCTAGCCGTATCGATACGATCCCTAGCGTATCGGTACGCATGGGCCTGTAATGCCACTTTTAGCTGGTTTAACATGCTTTTAACCATACCAAAACATCCTAACATACTCCTAGCACACAACCAACACAATCTAGAATCTAACCACAACATAACATCACAGATTCAACATCAATTCACGGCATCTTGCATCAAATGTAAATCTATAGGCATGCAACCTAGAAAACCATGCAAGTAAAACATGAAACTCCAAACCATCACCAAAATCAAACCATAAAGGCCATTTACAACTCAAGAGCAGCTAGACAAACTTGCTCAACAGAGAGTTCAGCAAAATATCTCCCAAATAACAACGAAAACCCCATTGCCTTATTACTTAGAGTCTAATTCAAACATACTTTGGTTACCGAGTCTTGTATTAATCCCTTGCTTCCCGATGCCTTCCAAGCTTTTACTTTTCTGCATTCATGGACAAAGAGAGTGTAAGCACACTAGGCTTAGTGAGAAGTGCTAAAAAACAACACACCATCAACGCATTAAAACCATTTCTAAACATTACATTAAAATCTCACTTCAAAATCCTTTAAAACATTATCATGTCTTTAAAACCATGCACTTAACATCTTTAAAACCAGCATATTACCATATGCAACATGTATCATTAACCAACAACAAATCCCAATCCTAACCTCAATTTAAGCATTCCCATGCATAACAACCATATGCAAAGCTTAAAGAGTAAACATATATGAATCACATTATACAATATAAACCTTTCAATGATACATCAACAATTATATTGGCTCACAAATGATAATTAACCAAGTTCCATTTCCAAAAGAGTTCATCGGATACACGGATTCAACAAGTGTTCTCCCAACACTTCAAGCCATCTCAACCGGAAATAACAACACAATCGCGGTACCTAACAACCAGGTACACTTTCAACCCACGGGGACACCAACCCCTTACCTCTATTAGATGCTTAATCCACTAACGGGAGTATACGGTACTGTAAAACCCCTCTACCGTTAGGGTACTTGGATGGAGTTTTTGGTACACTAATCTAAACCCCTCAACATCCAATGTGACTTATTATAGTGCACTATCAATCCTATGGTCGGCCAACTATATACAATAACAATTTTAAAACCACATCACTTGCCAATATAATTAACCATTTACACCATTTTTTTCAACAAGCATTAACCAAACCAATTTTTCCAAAGCAACAACCATGCTTTAAACCACAAGCATAAACCATATACTTACACTGATCACTTACCATGTACATCCTTCAGCATTCCATGCTTAAAAACAGTATTTCACATACTTTAAAACATGATTTAACAACAGGTATTATATAAATCAAAACAAGTGCATTAAACCTTATCATACTAGCACGACCAAGAAAGAAAACCACATTTTTCTTACTTCCAAGTTTAAACCAGCGTATAAAGCTAAGTTTAAACTCACATAAACCACCTTTAAAACATTCCAAAGCTGGAATCCACGTTATCACTCACTAATACGCGAAACCTCAATTTGCCGATGCAAAATCAAGCGTCCGAAGCCTCCAAAGCTTCGTTGATCACTTCCGGATCAACCTCCCCTATTTTAACCACATTACAATAGAGGATTAATGCATCTCAATGCATTCAAAACACTGCAACAACAATTCCTCACGGACTTCCACAATCCTCTCAAAATTCTCAACCACAACAACCGAAATCATCACCTAATCCTTTCCAAACACAACCCAGCCACAATCTAACACTTCCATAATCATCAATTAACACTCAAAAACAGGATTAAATTATCCTAATACTTCCATCAATTAAACAGCCACCACAACTTCACAAGAACAAAAATCTAACAACCTAAACAACTAGGGATTCAAGAGTTTCAGAATTTCATTGTTAAAAATAACTTATCAACATAGTAATACATCCAAAATAGAGGAGATCAATGATTAAACACTTGGGAATATCAATAAAGAACATTAAATAGAGGAGATCACGGACCTTACCCCTATTATGTGATTTCTCCCTCAATTTCTTGTTTAAAGCTAAGAGAATACGAGATTTCAATGAGGATTTGTAAATCAAAGTTAAAGAATCAATTACAAATCAATAATATGAGTAAAATGATCTCTTACCTCTAATTTTTAATGAAAAATTGAGTGTTTGGCAGAAGAGAAGTGGGGAGAAAAGTTACTTCAATTTTCTTGAAAGTGATAACTAACTTTTCAATAACCAAATCCCCTTTTAATTAACCTTTTAAAGCACATGTTAAAAAGACTTAATTGATAGGAGAAATCACCAACAAAAACTTGGTAAAATAGCTCCTTAAAGATTCTAAGAATTTGATCCTTTTCATTTTAGTCACCTTAAAAAACCAGTTTTCAAAAATTACATTTTGGTCACTAACTAAAACGTCACACTTCCAAAACCCATTTTCCAAAATTGTTTTCACCAATATTAATCATATATTAAAATATGATTTTTAACCATTTTCCTACATTTTTATCTTACCAAAAAATATTTACTCCCGAATCTGACTCGAATCCCTAACCCGATTCACTAGACCGTCTAACAAGCCACAAAACTGCTAGGCCAAAAAATCGGGGTGTTACCTTCTCAATTTCATCCTTTTATTGAGAAGAGTATCTATATGGTTTAACATTCACCACAACTCCTTCATCCATTGTCTTGACCTCTAAAAGGTGGTAATCCCTTTGGGTTAGAGAACACATCATTGAATTCCTGTTGCAATGCCTACATTTTTGGGGGAACCTGACCAAGTATTGCTTTAAATTCCAATTGGGCATTCAAAACTAACAGTGAAGCAGAATAAGAACTACTGATCCTCTTAAGCACTTTATCACATTCCTTGTGTTCAATCCATTTCATTTGTTGAGGCTTCATTCCCTTCAAATTGATCATTATATGTCCCACCATAAATTCCATTTCTAAGGTAGCAAAATTCCACTAGATTGGTCTCAAGGTAGCCAACGATTGAATTCCCAGCACAATGTCATTGCCCTTCAAAGGCAACACCAAGAAATCAGTTATAAAGCACTGATTTTGGACCTTCCAACTCACTCCTTTGCACACACCTATGGTATCCAAAGAATTTCAATCAACCATTGTTACCCTCAACCTACTACCACTTTCCACCTTTTGCTTGCACTCTAGATAATGAAATTGTGACTGTTGTCTGAATCCAACAGTGTAATCAGCTTCTTTCCTTCCACTTCTATTTCCAGTTCTATAGTGTTCCCACTTGCAGCTCCCCACATTGCCTGCAATGAAACAGTAGGTCCCTCTATTTTACTTCCTTTCTGGTTACTTAATTCACCTTCCTCTTCCTAGTCTAGGAAAATCTTATTTTCATTGTCTTCCCTATTCCTTCCACCACAATTTGATACAATTGGGACTTTGCACATTTACGGCTTGGTGTGTATTTGGCTACACACCAGAAAAACAATCCTTTCTACTTTTTTCCCTCGATTTCTCCTGATGACAACATATTTCCCCCCTCTTTGTATCCCAATTCCCACTGCCTTCTGATTAGTAGAACTCAAATTCCCAGGGTAGAAAACTTGGATGATGTAGGGCCCAAATTACTACCACTACTAAAAACTCCCTTGAATACACTTCTCCCTCTATTAGTAGGCACGAAAAATGATAAAGGAGGACTGATTCTGGATGCTAACATATTATGCTTTTTGTTAGCAGGGAAGAGCATGGATTCCACATGTTTAGCCAAATGATATGCAGCAATTAAAGATTTGGGTTGCAGTAATGTCACAAACAGACTAATCTCTAAATGCAAATGGTTCTTGAACATACTTAAAACATACTCATCAGGAAGTTGTATCTGATTCAGTAGATGGATAAAATTGTCATAAAACTGTTTTACTGAGTCCACTTGTTTTAGTGCAACCAGTTCTGAAAAAAGTCACTAAAATCTCCAAGGACAAAATGATCTCTCATCAAATTCACATACTCATTCCAACTGATCCGGTGAATATTCACAGATTTGGCCAGGAATTGATGCCACTGTAATGCTTTTCCCTCTAAGTGTAACATAACTATCTTCACTTTTGCTGACCTGGGAACCATTTCTGTCTCAAAATATTCTTCAACCTTAGACAACCATCCCTTAAAATCTAATCCATTAAATTTAGGGCAAAACAATTTATAAGCAAAATTGACTGAAGAATTTTGAGTACTTCTCTGACCGCTCTGTCATCAATATCGCCCACCACTATCACTGGTGTCGTACAAATCTGAGGTGGTGGTTCAGTGACCTGGATGTTGCTTGCTGATGGTGGGGAGCCCAGAATGCTCATTGGAGGCTCGATCAATCCCTCGGTGTTGATTTTCTTTCCCAGCCCAATCTCCAACAGTTTCTGTAAGTTAGCCATCATCGTCACTTGCATCTCTTTGAACTTATCACCAATGGAGTTCTCCAGGCGTTGAAAATCAGATCTGAGCTAATTAGTTTCCTACTTCTACTCCAGCAACTCTGGTTGAGTGTTAGTCATCGTCGTAGCTGCTTGAGCTTCCAAAGTCATCAGCGCTATCTGGTGTTGAGTTTCTACCATATCTGGGGATCGTAGAGCCTTTGATACCTTTGTAACGAATCAATCTAAGAAGAAAAGAATTAATAAGGAGGTAAGGATTCAGACAAGTAAAGAGATACCAAGCATTAAAAGTTGGGAGAGAAGAAGAAAATTGTCATTCATTTCGATAACAAAGAAAATGGATAAGTTCAGACCATATAACCCTAGCCCTGTCAAAACGACAGTGTACAAGCTACCCAGCCCCAAAACTCACCGTTTCATTAATCTTGGCTAACGGTCCTTTAATTAAAATTAATAACATAACAGCAATTTAAATGATAACAAACTCCAACATCTAACAACTTAGAAATAAGCTCTTTACAGACCCATTCAAAACGCAATTTTCAATTGCTTATCACTGGCGCAACAAACGAAAACCCCGATGGAAAATTAATAACCCAAAGCTAACGGCTAATGAAATTGAATGGAATATGAATCATACAAAACTTTTATTCAAGAATTCATAGTCTATCGATTAATAGGTTCTCAATGATTCGACATACTCTGACATTGATGCCACTTGTTTACATTAAAATATATTCAATAAAAATAATAACTCAAGATTAATACATGTCAAATAGTGACGAAGTTATTTGTGATGACTTGAGAAAATCTTCAATAAATTTTTTAGTGATTAGATTTAATACTTGCAGTAACGAAGTTATTTGTGATGACTTGAGAAAATCTTCAATAATTTTTTTAGTGATTAGATTTAATACTTGCAGTAACCAGTTTTACTGCCACTAAAAATGTTTTTTCTTGTAGTGAAACGTTAAGACCTACTTTATATTTATAGAGTGAAATATTTAGTTCTCAAGAAACCTTATTCCATAAGATTTATTACATAATATAAATACAAATGCTTATATATTAAATAAAACTAATTACCATAAAATCTAACATAATTACCAATTGGAATTTGGGTTAATAAGTAACCGTCTCGTATACCAAAATTTCTAAAACAAGGTTTATCTTGGGCAAATCACAAGGTAAGGTGAAAGACTAAAAAGCCCTTTACAAATACGAAATACATATAATGTAACATTTGGGCGAGTGCCACGTCCCTCCAAGTTGTTCTTTTTTTTAAACTATTGGAAACAAGCTTCATTACCCAAGAAAAAATGACCCTCTAAGCCGAGAAAAACAAGGCAATCAAAGCCCGACAAGAAACCCTAACCAGATAGGGGCAAGTGAAAAATGGCATAAAAAACAAACGACTGACACATACCAAATAGTTGCTATAAGCATCTCCGGGGGCATGAAGCTCTGATTCAGGAGAGCTCATTGGTCGGAGATGACTTTGTTAACCCTTAGTTATATAGTTCGTATCACCGGAAGACCACCAACGGACGCCACAAGAACAACCACAAGGCGAGGTAGCAAAGCTTGTTCATACGGCGAATAGAGCCTTTGAGCTACAATAGGGGGACCTTTTTCTTAAGAAGAAACGAGGAGAAATGGGGCTTAGGAGGTGGTCAGAGAGGTTAGAGAAGCATCAAAGGAAGCAGGAAGATGAATCAAAGTTGGATGCAATTAAGGTTCTCTAACCACGACGCCGAACCCACTGAACCCATTGCCGATAGGGAAAATCTTGCTTCTTGAGACACCATGGCTCTGGAGGAAGAATCGTAAGACGCTGGGAGGAGTGACCTTCAGCAAAAGATGAACGAGAACCCTATCCAAAATCCAAGAGCTTAAAAGACGAGAAAAACTCACTCACGGGCTAGAGAATGGAAGAAGAGTGGTCAATAGAGAATGAACGACCACCAGCGATGTCGAAGCCATCCAAGCGAGGACTCCTCGATGATGCAAAATAAAAGAGAAAACTTGTTTTAGAGAAAAGAAGAGGGAATTTGATTTTTGCTTTCTCCCTCCAACTTGTTCATTGCTTGCAAAAAAGCCTTGCAACAACTTATTTGGAAAAGAAGCAAGCTAAAACATGAAAAAGAAAATCTAAAACTCATTTTACAAAAACTAAATATACCTAAAAACTCAAAACTAAATAAAAATAACTTTGGAAACGATACAAATATATCAAATATAAGCCTAAAATGTGTAACAAATGTTTGCTCATCACAACTTCATATTGTAACACCCTCAACCCAGTTTAGAAGAAAACCGGAATCGAAGATTTCACTGTAAAATAATTCAGGAAACATGTGACCAAAGACTAAAACTTAAAAAAAAAATTAAATTTGATCTAGGCAGGTTAACCATTTTTTTCCTTTTTAACTTGGATTCTTCATTTCCAAGTGGATATTACACAAAATTATTTACTATTTCCCCAATTAATATTTCATGATTAATAGAAGGACATTACTTGTCATATAAGACTTTATCACAATTTATTGACTTAAGGTATAAGTTTACTTGCTTTCTTTTAAACATAGCTTAACCATACATAAATTATTGTCATACCAATCATAAACACTATTATACTATGACAAATTACTTATTGAGTATGACATCAACTTAGCATATGTCTTCTCAGCACGTAAAATAACAACCAGTCGAACCATGTTTCGCAGAACTTATCTAACAATCAATCATAGGATTTAATAACCCACTTACATAGAGTGGTTGTTTACTTAAATAACTTGTAAATTCACATGTCGAGGACAATTTACTAACTACACCCAAAGCTCGTAAGCTATACAACTTATGTATTTACTTTACATTGGGTACATTAAGACCTTTATTAAAATATTATGTATGTATATCTTTAATCATCTTGGATTAACTCATAATAAACATATCATCTCATTTATAAAGAAAACAACCATATTATAAGGTTATTTAGTAAAGCCACTAACAACTTAGTTGCAATCCATTTATAGCACGAACCAAATAATTCATACCAAAGTGATACACATACATGCAATGCCACCACTAGAAGACTTAGAAAACCTAGGTACATAAATCTACTTCAAATGTGACTTGCAACCCTTTTTCCATGATCGATCCTTGGTTAATTGATTAGCTTGCAAATGCATGTTAATAAATGTATTAGGCTTATATAGACTAAGTGAGGTAGCAACCGAAAGAGCATAATAAGAAATATTAACAATGATTAATAAAATGTAATGGAAATCATACATATGATATTACAACACTCAAGTTAGGCTTACTGTTCAAAATCTTATCTTAAAGGCTTTCCTCAAAAGTTATTCAAAGACTTATTTAGAAGCTTATTGGTTTCACATCTTATTCAAAGCATATATTATTTATCCTGTTCTCCCTGAGCCTTATAAAAAATTATCAGATTTCTTATATGAGATCTCACAAATTCACATCTTTTAGAAACATTTGCCTTGGATCACATTTGAACTTACATAGTACCCGTATAAGATTTACTTAGCACAAAGCAATGGCTAGTTTATAATGTAACAAACCTAGTTTCTCTTCTCTTTCCATCCAACTGTCGCCAGTCTCCTTACTATCTCCCCTGTTACCTCCTACTGTCGCTAATATATCACATATATATGGGGTCGTCACCCTTGAGCCGTAGCTCATGGACCGTAGTCCCAAAATATATACCTTTGTACCATGCCAAAGTGTCCAAGGACTTCCATTGTTTAGGCAACTTAAATATTTTATGCTCGAAGTTAGGGGTACCTTATGACACAAGTAATCTTACTTGTTTCTTTCTTAGTATCTTATAACAAGAGATGAACTTTTAGCTCCTTAGGGTTTGGAATTCATGAACTTATAACATTAGAATTGAATTCTTTTATTAGAATCTTATGGCATTGTAAGTCAAAAGTTAGCTTCAAAGTTTATAACCAAGTATACATAAACTTCCCTTACAAGACATAGCATAGCAAGGCACCAATTACATATGTAATGCAAACATAATCATAAGAATTATCAAAGATGGCATGCTATGAATGTAATCACACATTATGCTCTATGTGAGCCATATGCATATGCCCATGAATTAAAAAAACATAACATAGAAAGGAGGACCGGAATGACGCCATGTCATTCGAGACAAATGTTACTATACTCACCTCTTATCCTGAAGTTACGGGATACCTAAATCCTTAATTACATTTAGCTTCCAACTAACTCTATTCTCCTACTCTTCCTTAGTAAGTTATGTACCTCAAACAGAAAATAACAATTCATTATAACCAACTCAATTTCTCAAATATATGTAAATAAATCCATTCAAAACAACCACCATTATTCATATTGATGCAAAACAGTCCCTAGCTTGATATATATATATATTCACATATATACTTACAAACAATCCATTATTTTCCATATCAATGCCTAATTAGTCCATTATGCATGCATACATTTTTACATGCATCGAAGCAGTCCTCAAATTCAATTATTTACGTACAAAACAATCTTTGGTCATATAAATTTCTATTTATCTCTGTAAAACAGTCCCTTATTTTTTTGTGTCTAAAATAGTGTATTACTTATGTGTGCACATACATATATCCCAAAACAGCCTCCTAACATGATTTTGTACATACCAACAACTTACATACTTCCTTATACAATCGAAACAGTCCACATATCTATCAAAATAGCCCTTTCACATTTATACATGCTCAAAACAGCCCAGCTTTTATACACACTCAAAGATAACTTTCAAAACAGTCCAACATATTATCAATTTTACTCAAAACAATCCACTTACTTTCCTAACATGCCAAAACAGTCCACAATTCACATGTACATAAACATATAACTTAAAAAGTCCTCATAATTCCATTTTTATTCAAAACAATCCACATGCTTTCTATGTATTTCATTTTACATATATACACATAAACATGTACAAAACAGTCCACATATTCTCATGTTTACACTTTTCATGGATGCAAAAACAGTCCTTTGCTCATAGTCACACATGTGCATAATCACAACAATCCACTAATGTTCAAGAAATTGCAATTCTGCTATGTTCTCATAAATGTACAATTACATGTCCAAAACAGCCCCAAAACACTTAGATATGCACTTATAAGCTCAAAACAGTCTAATCATATTTTCAATGTATTCAAAACAGTCTAGATTTACATGTATAAACATATGTGCACTTAAGCAATTCAACATGGTTTCAATGTGTCCAAAACAGTCCAGATTTACATGTATAAATATATGTGCACTAAAGCAATTCAACATGGTTTCAATGTGTCCAAAACTTCCCAGATTTTTCATGTGTAAACATATGTGTAATCAAGCATTTTAACACGGTTCTAATGCATCCAAATATGCCCAGATTTTTCATGTGTAAACATATGTGTAATCAAGCATTTTAACAGGTTCTAATGCATCCAAATCTGCCCAGATTTTTCATGTGTAAACATATATGTAATCAAGCATTTTAACATGGTTCTAATGCATCCAAATCTGCCCAGATTTTTCATGTGTAAACATATGTGTAATCAAGCATTTTAACATGGTTCTAATGCATCCAAATCTGCCCAGATTTTTCATGTGTAAACATATGTGTAATCAAGCATTTTAACATGGTTCTAATGCATCCAAATCTGCCAGATTTTTCACGTGTAAACATATCTATAATCAAGCATTTTAACATGGTTCTAATGCATCCAAATCTGTCAGATTTTTCACGTATAAACATATCTGTAATCAAGCAGTTTAACATGGTTCTAATGCATCCAAATCTGCCCAGATTTTTCATGTGTAAACATACTTCCAAGTTATATTTTGGGATGTCACACATATTCTCTTATGATTGAGGTTGAACTTTTGCCTTTCCACATCTTATATAGAATATTAAGAGTAACTTTAGTTATAACTTAATTCGTGTTGACTAACAAAGTTAACAAGGGTTGCAGATGGTGGTCTGGTGATGGCTCCGGTGGTAGTTCCGAGTTTTATGTTGGGTATCAGCTGAACTTGGTATGGTCTTTGTGTCTCTAAATTGGATGATCTCTTGCTCTCTCTATTGCATGCATGTTTTACACCGTATGAACAGGTGTCATCACTAGGTGGTCATGGCGTCACGATTGGACTGGCTAAGATTCGACATCATAGATTTGCTTAGTCATCGATAGTAATTGCATGTGCTGACACGTGGTAGTCTTCTCAGATATCTTCGTAGTTCGCAGGCTGTTTTCACTTGTTCACCTATACGGAGGATTCACTGGGGCAGATTGTCGTTCATAGTTCATAGTCCCTTGGTTCGCAATGGTAGATCGCCACTCGTGGGTCGTGATCTCTTGACAGTGACCTTGGCGAACCTGGAAACTCTGGGAGGGTCCTTACGCGGGAGTCTTTATGGTAAAAAATTTTGAGATTTTGAAAAGGTTTTTATTGAGGCATGTATTGATGCGACCACTAGAGTTGTCACACGTGTAGGGTTAATAAACTGGTCGTCTCTTTTTAGAATGGACCGTTGTTGTGAAATGTCACATAATATAACCTCTTTATTAGTAAATCATCTTAAGGAAGACACGATCTTTGACTATAAATACCTTCACCGAAAGGACCACCAAAAGAGGATGATACTAAAGGAACCATCCCAATCACAAAGGGAGTTGAGGTCCCAACTGACACAAGAGTAGTAGGCACATTCCCTACAGCATAATGTACAACAACATAATTCACAGTATTGGATCTTATGAACACATAGACAAATTAAAAACTACAAATCAAATAGAAAATTACTAAGGTAAAAGCGAGCACGTGAAGGTACGGAAGAAATAGGCAGATGTGTCCTCAAGCTAACGGAAGCAAGAATCTCAACATCATCTGCCGAACACACAAAAGGAAAGCTACTAATGGTAGTAGAATTAGATAATCCAATAGACAAAGGAGGAACAACAAAGATAGAACCATATAAATTCATCTCTATGTTCGATATCGACCTTTTCCCTAACCTCTTATCCTGACTAGCCATAAAGCATCATCTTGAACTACAAGTTATTAATTGCCTAGCCACACTTTGCTTTACCACCTATAAAACATCTAATGGAGATGAACTCCCAGCTTCTGTACTCGTAACCCCCACTATTGAAATAATAGGAATATAGCTAAACTTGTCAGGCCAGAGACAACAGTAGTCACAGACACTGCAAATGTCTCTACGATAGTACAAGCCAACAAACGTGGTGAACTTGCTCGCTAGTAGGAACTTGCAAAGATGTTGCCTCTACCAAAAATACACCACACATTCCTCACAGTCCATACCTCTTTAAACCGCAATGGCGGGCCTCTTTCTAATCTCTTAAGAAGTTATAGTTCAGTAGGTGTTAACATAGTCAAATCAGGTACCTCGACCCTATCCTTCGCCAGTCGACGCCAAACAAAAGGAAAACTTCCAAACTTACACTCTACATTTATATACTTAGTTCTATCCACGCGAAGATTGCTTGCATAGTTGCTCATTGTCGGCATCCTCCTAGTACGCAGACCAATCAACACAAAACTAGCCGCATTCTTGTCATTGCTAACCATTAAATTATAAAAGTAAAAAAAATCAACAGAAGGATCATCTCCATGAATTTTGCAGTTCAAGATGTATGTCATCAAGGTCCACCAACTCATACCAATTAGCTAACCTAGCGTAACATGGAACCAATTCAGCCAATTCACAAAAAAGGGTGGAGCAGTAAATGGATCCCAACCTTAACACAAAAAAGGGGATAAAGAACCACGATTTACCTTTATTGGAACATCAGTCAAACGATACGACCCCTGCAAAAAACTAAAATGATAATAGAAATTATCTACAACACGAAGGCCCCTACATTCCATAACTTTCCTCATCTTATCGAACTCAGTACTACAAGTTTACTCAACACTAATTGCAAGAGACAAACTAGCTAATGAAATAAAGAATTATATTTTTTGGATTTTCTTTATTTTCTTCCTTAAACCCAAGACCACCAATCTGTTAAATGAAACATAAAGAAAAGAAAACCTAGAAAAGAAGCCCATGGAGTGCATTCTCCCCTTGAAGGGGGCTTGTGGAGATAAAAAGGTGGTTTCATCTAGAAATTGCTTCAAGGAGGTTGTTGGAGTTATATTCAAATAGCTTCACTTCCTCTATGCCATGTGCCAACATTAGGAGGACTGTTGAAAGGAGTTGGGGCCTTATTCAAGAGTTGGGTTGTGTTCAATGCAACATGGAGAGAAATGCGAGGGCGCTTGTAGAGGAGAATGAGAAGTTGAGTTTGCAGGCGAGGGACCATGCTGTTCATTTAGAGGAATTGAAGAAATAATATGAGGCAGAGACATGGGCATGAGTGGAAGAGTTGAACAAAAAACACTCTGAGAAAGTTGACAAGATGTAATATGAGTTTGATCACGCTTTTAGAAAGAAAAATCTAGTTCATGCAGCTGTAGAGAAGAGCTTCAAAATCGAGATTTGTGAGCTTAAAGGAGAGATAGAATGTGCGAAGAATGTTGTAGAAAAGAAAACAATAAGATTTCGAAGGAAGTTGACTGAGTTAAAGGAGGCTCACAAGAATGAAATGATCTTGCTGAAAGCTACTCATAAAGTAGAGATAGTTGAGAAGGTTAAAGCAGTTGCGGATGCAACCTCTACTTCAGTGATCGAAGGCATGGAGAAGGCGCATGATGCTTCTATCCTTAGCTTTCAAGTGGTGCTCAGTCTGTTCAATGTTACCAATGTAGACTTCAACGCTCTTTGATAGGTGGTTGTAGATTTTGATGTTGGGAATCCTTTTGGGTCCTCTTGGGAGAATTTTGTTGCAGACTATAAAGAAGTTGTGATTCCTCTTATAATTGAACTGAGCATACTCGTATTTGCGAATGACCCTACTGGTACTATTGGTGATGACATCGCAGATGGTGCTGGGTAGAAGGTACCGCTGCGGGTTGTTAAATAATTCTTAATGTTTCCTTATTTTGAACGAATGAATAATTTTCATATTTTATTAATCAATGAATGATTTTGCTTTACTATCTTTCTTAATTGCTTTATTTAACTAGGATTACTTTCTTGGGAGATGTGTATTTTGAGTTTCAAAATTTAAAATTTTTGGGTGAATAATAAAGGTTCCCTCCTAGAATTTTGATATTCGTGCCAAGGTAGCTTTATGCAACAACTATAAATGAGGTGGCTTTTTGTGGAAATATTGTGTATCTCATTCATAGTGGCTTGACAAGGGTCACACCTTGAAAACAATTTTACTAGTGCCAAGTTGCTTTTCAAGGTGACTCATTGTTTGAGGTTTGTGACTGCATTCTGTTTCTTTGCAGGCTAAGTTGTTCAAACTTAATTCTTGGTCAGTCCATCGGTGGTTTTTGGGGTTGTCAACCTCTAGAAATGAGCGTACCTTGAGAATAAGTTTACCCGATTCAAGTTTATTTTCAAGGTGCGACTCCTTATTTGAGGTTTGCAATCGCACTGGTTGAAGATGTGAATTTATAGATTGTTGCCCTCTTGGTCATATGGATTGCTTTCTTTTTATTTGCTCACACTGGCGGCAAGTAAACAACAAATATAAAAAATTATATATTTTTTGTTTAGATCCGTATTGTTTGGTTGAGGACTTATTGAATGGATGCAAAGTGCAGGTTATTGCCCCTTAGTTAATGAATGAAGGTGATCAGAGAAGTCTTAAAAATTAACTTGCGTTGATTAACTTTATAACGAAACTACTTGAATGACGATATATGTTTACATTTCTTTATTTCCTCTCTCACTTCGGATAAGTAGACTTATTAGTTTCGCAAGTATATTTGTCATATTACAAACATTGTTCTTTCTAGGCACACTAATTGTTTACGGATTCTGCATGCATCCTTATTTGGGAGTGGTAATCACTTGTACAATTTTATAACCTTTACTATGGTGATCGGTTTGCTTTATTATTCATGCTTGCTTGGAAGCAGCTAGTAAATCTTATTTTCGTGATCAGCACTTTACTATGCATGCTTGCTTGAAAGTAGTTAGAGAACCTTATTCTTCTGATCGGTTGCTTTACTTTGCATGTTTACTTGGAAGCGGCTAGTAAACCTTACTTTTGCAATATGTTGCTTTACTATGCACACTTAATTGGAAGTGGCTAGTAAACCTTACTTTGGCGATTGGTCGCTTTACTATGCACGCTTGCTTGGAAGCGGCTAGCGAACCTTACTTTGGCAATCGGTAGCTTTACTATACACGCTTGCTTGGAAACGGCTAGTGAATCTTATTATTGCGATCGGTTGCTTTACTATGCATGCTTGCTTGGAAGTGGCTAGAGAACCTTACTTTGGTAATCCTATTGTGTTTTTTCGTGAATTTCAGGAAATTTATCATATACATAAAATAGTTTTGCCTTATAGGCCTTGTTTTCAAAAGTATATCTCAAATATAAAACTTCCTCAAATGGCTGGCATTCTAGGTTCTAGGAACTTCTTTACCATCCAACTATGCAAGCTTGTACGCCCTAAATTCTATCACCTTTTGGATTCTATATGGTCCTTCCCACGTTGGAGCTATCTTTCCTCTTTCTATCGGTGGCTTGCTAGCTTCTATGTTCCTCAGAACTAGATCGCATGTTTGAAATTACTTGTTCTTTACACGAGAGTTGTAGTACTTGGCGACTATCTAATTTCTTCCTTCCACAACTGCCTCCGATTCATTTATGATTTCCTCAAGTATATCTAGATTCATTCACAGTGCTTCACTATTTGTTTGGGCATCGTATTGGGCAATCCTGTGCGTTGGTATGACTATCTTTGCTAGTATCACCACTTTTTTACTATACATCAAATTAAATGGTTTTTTTCCTGTTTTGGGATAATTATGGACTTAACACGAGTATCTTTATACATTTAGAGAAATTCAAATAGTAAAATGAGACTACAAGTTTATCTTTAAGGTGTATCTTACTTGAACCAGTGTGGGAGGTTGTTCGCAGTGCCCACAGTATCCCCAACAATTCAGCCGACCAAGTTCCTTTCATGTCTTCGGTCTTCTTTTTTAGCGCAGATAAGATCTTCTTGTTAACTGCTTCGACATGACCATTCATTTGTAGGGTTTTAATGGAACTTTGTGCCAACACGATGTGGAGGTCCTCATAGAATTTCTTGAACCTCTTTTAGAACTGGGTTCTATTATCCGTGATGACAGTTTTGAGGATACCAAACCTGCAAATAATAGACTTTCATAGGAAGATTCCCATTTGTTTCTCTATAATCGTTGCTAGCAGCTCTAGTTCTATCCACTTCATGAAGTAGTCTACAACAACTACTAGGTATTTCCTCTGAGCTACTACCATCAGAAACGAGCCTAAAATGTCAATGCCCTAGATTGCAATTGGACACGGGCTCATGATGGACTTGAGGAGTTTTGTTGGTTGCTTGGGACTGAGGTGAATTCCTAATATGGGACGCATTTAGTTACCAACTCCTTGGTATCCCTCCACATTGTAGCCCAGTAGAAACCTGACCTTATGGCTTTCTACGTCAGTGAATGCGAGGCTAAGTGGTATCTGCCTATTCCCTCATAAATTTCTCAAAATACGTAACTGGACTCCTCAGGTTCTAGGCATTGCAACAAAGGTTGTGTGAAGCCTCTTTATTACAAAACACCGTTGATGAGGGTGTACTCAACTTCTCACCACATTATCTTAAGTTGATGTGCTTTATCCTGGGGTAATTCTCCCATTTGGATGTATTTGGCGATCAGTGCCATCTAGGTGTCACTTGTGTCAAGTTGGCACACTTGATGCTCTTATGCGAACGTGGGACTATCTCATTATTCCATTAAGAATCTACCTTTTTTTTTCTCGATTTCAAGTGTTGCTGCCAGCCTTACTAAAGCAGCTGCCCTTGCGTTGTCTCCTCTAGGAATTTCCATTCTAGAACACTAGTAAATTTTGCTAACAATACTGTATTATAGAAAATTAGTCTAACATGAATTTTGCATGTAAGGGTTAAAGTATTTATTTGCTAAATGAAATGTGAGTAATTGCGTTCGTCGTAACCTTTCACTCTCAAATGGTACTTGAGGAGTGTTTTGTCATGGACTTCGTGTTCACCAGATAGTTGCTTCACTATCAGTTGAGAATCTATGAAGATTTGTAGTGTGTTTATCCCGAGTCTGGCTGCGAGCTCTAGTCCTGTTATCAAGGCTTCGTACTTAGCTACATTGTTGGAGAGAGAGAATGCTAAGTTGAGCACATATTGCCATTCTTCTTTTGCATCAGGTCCACTTAGTAGTATGCCTGCTCCTGTTCTGTTAATAGCTACGGAACCATCTACATAGATAGTCCATGACTATGTATTTTCAGCTTGCTTGTTTGTGATATAGGAAAGTTGTTGTTGTGACTCCAGACTTTCTTTGTCCGCTATTGAACTGTCAACATATATGCTTGTCGCATGCCCATTAAATGTGCACTATGCTATGAAATAAGCCAGAACTTGTGCCTTAATCGTTCTTCGCGGGTGGTACTCAATCTCATGTTTACTAAGCTCTATGCCCTATTTCTACATTTGTCCTTGTACACCCACCTTTCCCAGTATATCCTTGAATGGTTGGTCTATCAAAACAATCACCTGATATGCCTAGATGTAGTAGCGAAGTCTCCTAGCTGCCGTTACCAGAGCAAACACTAGTTTTTTTGCTCTATTGTACCTTTGCTCTATTGGCTGGAGGACCTTACTAACATAATAGACTGGTCTCTAAGCTCCATCCTCTTCTCTGACCAGAATTTTCATAATGGTTTCATCGGTAACTGTTTGGCTAGGTACTGCTTAAGTTGCTCAAAAGCTATTTGGCACTCAGTTGTCCATTGAAAATGACCCTTTAATGCTTTGAAGAAGGGAAGGCATTTATTCGCCAACAAAGAGTAAATATGTTTAGTGCCACTATTTCCCCTTCAGCTTTTGTATCTCTTTTGTGTTTGTGGAAGGGCCCATGTTGGTGATAGCTTTTATCTTCTTCGGGTTTGCTTCAAATCCTCGTTTCAAAATTAAAAAACCCAAAATTTCCCTGCTCTAACTATGAAGGCACGCTCTAACTATGAAGGCACGCTTCTCAGGGTTCAAACGCATTCTATATAGAGATAGGATATCAAAAGCCTCTTGTAGATCGACAAGGCATTGCTCAAAAGAAGTGCTTTTATCTAGCATGTCATCTAACCGTTGATAATTTACCCCGGCATTGTTTAGTCCAAAAGGCATCACTGGTAAAAATTGAGGCCATCCTCTGTAATAACGTCGTCTTCTCTCTGTCTTCATTCGCCATTGCGATATGATTGTACCCAAAGAACACATCCATGAAACTCATAAATTTTGTAACCCCCTCGCAAGACCAAACCGAGCGAGCTACATTAGGTTTACCGAAGTAAACCGAGAAGATAAAACCTGAAACACGTCCATTTTTTTCTTTTACCTTGTCTAGATACATAGTTATTAACCTACATGTTCATACCGATATTCAGCGAAAACTCAACTCAATCGGGCGTCAAATTGACATCCAATTGATCACATTTGCAAATTAGGGACCATATTGCAAATTTAGAAAACTGTAGGGTCTTAGCTTATTTTTATGTTACCGATCTTTAATTAAGCAGGTTTCATGCTTACATGTAAAAAATCAAGTAAAAAAGGTCATCCAAACTCATTCAATTGCATCCACAACATTCAGGGACTAAAACATAAGAATATAGAACTTCAGAAGATTCCAAATACCAAACTTAACTGCCACCGTACCAGTACGGCAAGGGGTGTTTCGATATGTCTTTGTTATTTTGAAACCCCAGAATTTCAGTAGCAAAAACCTGTTCTGATACGCCCCAGCGTATCAAAACGCCCTTCATGAAAACACTATGTTGTATCGAAACGCCTCCTCGGGTACCGAAACACTGGCCAAAATAGCCTAAGTCCATACCGAAATAGTTGCCCACGTACCAGTACTCTAAGCCTAGAATGGTTTATCCGTACCGAAATAGGGACACCCATACTAATAAGCTTGTAATTGTAATGTCCCAATTTGCTGTCTAAACACATTTTGATGATATCCAAAACACTCCAACATGCTTCAAACACTTGCACAACAATACTAAGATACATTACTAACCACATTTTCAACAACTATTCATGGCATTGATATTACTCATGACATTCTATAGGCATGCATCCTAATATATTCCACCAAGCAACCAAAACTCACATTTGGTACAATTAAGGCATTCTCAACATGCTTGCACACTTATAGCATCATACCAAACTTGCTTGAATCAACAAACCAAAAAAACCAATCTAATTTAACTAGATGCATACTTTGGCACTTAACTAACAACAATATAGGCATAATTCTCCCAAACTTAAACAACATCAAACAACCATAAAATCCAACACATCACTTGCTTAAAACTCATGGAAAAACAAAAATTCAAATCCCCAAAATATGGCGAACACATTGCCTTATTAACCGGAATCATAAACCGAGTTCATACTCAAACTAGTTATTGTCCTTGGATCACTTTGGCCTTGCCCTTCTAGCCCCAAACTTTAGTGCTCTGTATCATTAAGGAAAAGAGAGCGTAAGCACACTTGCTTAAGTGAGGATGCTCATAAAACAATGATGCATTATAACCCTTGAAAACTAAACACTTGTTTTCAAACCATGCTTACGACCTAAGCAAATTCCAAGGATTCCAATTCAAACATGCATATCGACCATATGCAAAACATTATAATTCACATGCTTAACCCTCAAAGCATTATATACAAACCCATGCTTGAGTTCCAAAGCATTATATACAAAACCATGCTTAAATTCCAAAGCATTATAAAGTAAGTTGAATACTTGAATTTTCATATATTGGCATTTATAGTGACATTGGATAGACGACCTCTATCCTTAATTAGCCGACCGCTAATCTCTAGGTAACCGATCGTTAACCTTACAATTCGGATACACGAATCTCCAATGATAGTCGACCACTATCATAATCCATACCACGCACCGCATGATATAACACCCTTGTCAACCGCAAGATCAACATCAACAAGGGGAACTAACCACTCATCCCAAGTGACAACATTATAATCCGAGTAACCGACCGCTTACCTCAAGGACTCTTATCCACAATCGATTTTTAACATATTATAGTGCATTTCATCCTATAGCATGTCAACTATATCCGAATGTTACCTCACCATGTCACATAGCCAATATATCATTTATAAAACCATTTACCCACAGTTTTACAGTGCATTAAACAAAATCACCACATATGCAAATCATATTGCCAAATCAACAACACCATTCCCGACCGGAATGGAAACCAATGCTTACTAGCATTATTTTTACTTTAAAACCCCTGCATATGTAATCAAAACCATGCATTTCCAGCAAGTAACTCAAACCATGTTTACGACCTAAACATGAATTACACATGCTCATATTCGAACCGATATTAAAGAGAAAAAGAGGGAACACTTACTTCCGAGCTTAGGTAAGTGTTTCAAACTTAACCTAAACTGCCAACAACCTTTATTAACCCTTTTAAAGGTTTTTAAACTAGTATCCACTCACTGATACGCTTCGCTTTGCTCGCCAACGCGAATCAAGCTTTCGGCAAGCCATAATCAATGTCAAGCTTCGTCGCTTTGATTATCCCCTATTTTAACCACGTAAAACCAGAGGGCAAATGCATCATTATGCATTCAAACCATTGCCTACAAGCAATTACTCGCAACTCGCAAGTTGCCCACTCAAAACTTATCTGCAACATACCGAAATCATCATCAAACACTTTCGAAACTTAACCCAGCCTTATTATAACAATTCAATCCAACAAACCTCATCAATTAACACCTAAAAGCCTTTTCCCAACATCCTCTTACTTCTAACAAAGATTAAACCCAACTATCACCTCCCCAAAACCCTTAATTAACCACTTTAAACATTAGAGATTCAACTTGTTTCGGGATTGCAATATTAAAACCAAGTTATTAACTCAATTAAACATCAAAATCATGATCTAATCTGATCAAAATCCCAACAAAACAGAACAAGTACGAAGATCCATAAATCTCATCAATCAAAACATAATTAAACCAATTTTCTTTAATTAAACTATCAAAACACATTAGAAAACAATTGTAAAGGATCAAGAACCTTTCATTAGAGGAGAAGAATGAATCCCTACATCCAATGCTGGTTTATCCCCTTAATTGATTAATAAAACAAGAAAATCAAGAGAATCACAATAAGTATTTGATGAAAAACCATTAGGAAAACAAATGAAAATCAAAACCTTTGATTTTTACCTGAAGAAATTGAAATTGGAAAGGTGTCTGGCTGGAGTGAAATCGAGAGAAAGAAGTTGCAAAGTTTGTTACGTGAATTTTTGTTAAAAGTCTAAAATATGATTTATTAATTCTCTATACTTTTAAAGTCTTTTAAAACCCATTTAAAATCAATTAATTAAAGGGAGAAATCTGTTAAAAATATCTAGGATATTTAGCTACTTAAAGATTCAAAGTTTATATCCTTTTCAAAATTTTCACTAAAAATAGTTTTCAAAGTTTGCATTTTGGTCACTAGTCCAAAATGTTCAATTTCCAAATCTCATTTTCCAAAATTGATTTCACCAATATAATTAATATATTAAATAATGATTTTAGCATATTTTCCATAATTTTATCACCTTTAAAACCATTAAATTTGATTTAATCCTGAAACTAACTCGAACCTTTAATACCGGCCCACCGGTCCTTCGGACCAACCCTCGAGACATCCAAGCCAAAAACCGGGGTGTTACAACTCTCCCACTCTTAAGAAATTTTGTCCTAGAAATTTACCTGGAGGAAACAAATGCAGAAATTGCACCATCATGTACATCTTGCTCTCCCAAGTGGCTTTCTCAACACCACGGTGTCACCACAAGACCTTAACAAGATCAATCGTCTTACCACGATGAAATTTGCTACCGGAATCAAGGATTTTGATCGGTTCCTCATGATAGGACAAATCCGGCTTTAACTCAATATGTTCCACCGGCATAACATGCGAGGGATCCGACCGATACCTCTGCAGCATAGACACATGGAACACCTCAACCGATAAGCCATAGAACCAACACGCTCAATAACCTCGTATCGTCCGATAAACCTCGGACTAAGATTACCCTTACGTCCGAACCGCATCACCTTTTTCCACAGTGATACCTTCAAGAACACGAGATCGCCTACCGCATACGCTTCAAATCTGCATAAGATTTCTACCGATCCGCAGCCGCTTTTAAGCGATCACACACAAGCTTCACCTTTTCATTAGTGTCTTTTAACACACGCGGCAACGAAACATGCTTTTTGCCTACCTCAGCCCAACACAAGGGCGTACGACACCTCCGGCCATACAATGCCTCATATGGTGCCATCTATATACTCGCTTGGTAACTGTTATTGTACGCAAACTCAACCAAAGGTAAATGCTTCTCCCAGGTTCCTTGGAACTCAATAATACAACATCTCAACATATCTTCCAAAACCTGGATAACCCGCTCAGACTGACCATCCCACTGAGGATGATACGCGGTGCTGAAATTCAACCTTGTACCTAAAGCCCAATGCAAACTCACCTAAAACCTCGTCGTAAACCTCGCATCCTTATCCAAAATAATGGACTTCGTTACCCCGTGCAAACGCACGATCTCAGTAATATATAAATCTGCCAAGTTGTCCAACGTATACGTCGTATGCACTGGCAGAAAATGTGCACACTTCATAAACTGATCAACAATCACCCAAATGGAATCCTTTTTAGCCGGTGTCAAAGGTAGCCCTCACACAAAATCCATGGTGATTCTCTCTCATTTCCACTCCAAAATTCTCAATAGTTGTAACAACCCGGATGGAAACTGATGTTTAGCCTTGACCCCTTGACATTTCATGCACTTAGAAACGTACTCAGCCACATCCTTTTTCAAACCAACCCAGTAGTATGCTTCTTTGAACCCTCGATACATTTTCACACTACCAAGAAGCATAGCAAAAGAGCTAGAATGAGCCTTCATCAAA
This sequence comes from Hibiscus mutabilis, assembly GCA_019671005.1. Lineage (NCBI taxonomy): Eukaryota > Viridiplantae > Streptophyta > Magnoliopsida > Malvales > Malvaceae > Hibiscus > Hibiscus mutabilis. Next base: position 24,474,917 of record CM033737.1, read on the forward strand.
ATAGTGTGCCTCAACTCTGGATCATCTGACACCACTATTCGACCCTTGAAACACAAAACTCCATCATCATCCAAATGAAAATCCGTCTGATTACCCTATGATATGTCCTTAACATGCTCGACCAATGAACCATCAAACAGTTTCTTAGCTTTAGTCAACTATGACATCGTATGCTTAACTTGTAATTCAGCCAACAAACCACCTTCCCATGACACACTCAACCTTGCGAACATAGCTCTAAGCTCAACCGCAACCTTACGACTCAATGCATCCACAACCACATTGGCTTTACCTGGATGATACTCAATTGTCAAGTCTTAATCCTTAAGCAACTCCAACCATCTGCGTTGCCTAACATTCAAATCCTTCTAAGACATCAAATACTTCAAACTCTTGTGGCCTGTGAAAACCACACACTTCTCTCTGTAAAGTTAATGTCTCCAAATTTTCAAAGCAAACACTACAGCCACAAGCTCCAAATCATGAGTTGGATAATTGCGCTCATGAGCCTTCAGTTTCCTTGATGCATAGGTCACAACCTTACCATCTTGAATCAGCACACAACCCAACCCCACGTAGGATGCATCACTATAAAACACAAACTCCTTCCCAGACTCAGGTTGAATCAACACAGGAGCATGTGTCAAAACTTCCTTCAACTTCTCAAAACTATGTTGTTGCTTCTCTGTCCATACATAACGAACATTCTTTTGCAGTAACTTTGTCAACGGTTCCGTGATACTAGAAAACTCATCAACAAAACAATGGTAATAACCAACCAACCCAAGAAAACTGTGAACCTCCGAAACAGATTTAGGTTGTTTCCAATTGAGAATAGCCTTGATTTTCTGTGGATCAACACGAATACCCTCCGCGGATACCACATGACCAAGGAACATCACTTTCTTAAGCCGAAACTCACACTTGCACAAATTGGCGTACAACTGATTATCTTTTAACGCTTGTAACACAATTCGTAAATGCCAATCATGTTCCCCGTCAGTACGAGAGTACATAAAAATATCATCTATAAACACCACCAAGAACTGATCAAGATATTCATGGAACATCCTATCATCATATCCATGAACGCAGATGGGGCATTTGTCAAACCAAAAGGCATGACCAAGAACTCAAAATGCTCGTACCTCATACGAAACGTGGTCTTATGCACATCCTCATCCTTAACCTTCAACTGATAATACCCCAATCTCAAATCGATCTTAGAGAACACCGCTGCCCCATGAAATTGATCAAACCGATCATCAATCCTCGGTAAAGGATACTTGTTCTTTACCAATAACTTATTCAACTGCCAGTAATCAATACACATACGCATCGTACTATCCTTCTTTTTTGACAAAGAGAACAAGAGCACCCCAAGGAGAAACACTCGGTCGAATGAACCCATGATCTAACAACTCCTAAAGCTGTGACTTTAACTTCTTCAATTCCTTCAATGCCATCCTATAAGGAGCAATGGACACCGGTGCTGTACCTGTATACGTCTTAATACTGTATTCTACCTCCCTATTCGGTGGTAAAGAAAAACCTTCAAAAAATCACAAACAGCTCGAATGTCCCGCACCCGAACACCTCTAACCTTAGGATTCATCACAATTGCCAAATAAGCTTAGCAACCTTTTTGCATCATCTTTTCTGCCCAGGTAACTGAAACAACATTGGACAAGAACTTCACATTCTCGCCAACCACCACAACTTCATAATCATCGGCTAACCTCAAGGAAATCCTTTTGGATTCACAATCCATAACCTCCTTGTGCTCACTCAACCAATCCATAGCCAAAATGACATCAAAACCATGGAATGGTAAATCCATTAGATTCATGGTAAACTCATGACCTTGCACAACCAAAGGACACTGTCTGTACAACTTTATAGTAGTAACCGTCTCACTAAAGGAACTAGTTGCGAACATACCAACATCAAGGACCTCAACAGGGACATCCAACAAAGATGCATGTTCACTCAAGATATATGAATGAGTAGACCCCGAATCAATCAAAGATAATAATGACAAGATTGCAAAGTGAAGGTACTTGCGATTACATATGTGTCATTGCGGCCCTCGCGATGAGCATACATCCGAGCTGGTCCACCATTCTCCGGTCGCACTGCAGCAACATGAGCTATAACTCTCTGACCATACTCGCATCTCTGAAAGTTACCCCTGCCACGGCCTTGGCCCCTAGCAGGTGTAACAACATGTACTAGTGCATCCCTCCCAGCTCGAGGACAATTACACTTCATATGATCAGGAGATCCATATATCCAACAACTCAAGGTATTTTTCCAGCACACACCTGTGTGACATCTACCACAACGCTCACACTCTACCGCAATACGAACTCCTAGCTTACCCTGACCTGCGCCAACACCACGCCTGTGATTCGGCCTATCCCTATTGTCCCTAAACCTCCTATTCTACCTCCTAGAATAGCTAGAATTGGCCACTCTCTTCCCCAAGCTTGCACTTGTGGCCTGGACTGATGAACCAATGACTACTCAATATCCTTGGCCCGATTGACCAACACATCAAAATCTGTGTAATCCACGGCCAGAAGATAAGTCTTAAAATCCTTCACAAGACCATTCCGAAATCTATCACATCTCTAATGGTCATCTGGCACTAACTCCGGTGCATACTGACTCAAGCGGACAATCTTCACCTCATATTCAGCAACTGACATGCCTCCATAAGATAGCGACATAAACTCTCACTTTTTCATATCCAAATAATGATTGCCAAGATACTTCATCTTGAAATCTCTCCAAAAGAACTCCCAAGTCACATTCGCCTAGGGAATGCCAGCAATTGTGGTCACCCACCAATGATATGCATCACCCTGCAACAGTGACACAGTGCAACCCAACTTGCTATCCTTATTACAACTCACCTGGTTCAGAATGCGGATTATTTTATCTAACTAACCCTCAGTTGCCTCAGAACTCAAACCTTGAAATTCATTGCCTCCTAAACTTCTAAGACCCTCTAAGGGTAAACCTTGATTAGCTACCACAGTAGGTGTTAATGCTTGCACTCCAACCATCGCTGCCTAAAACGCTCCCATCATCGCTTGGATTAACGGAGTCAAATTACCTAAAACTAGCACTGGAGGAGCTTGGGGTACACCACCCACCCCCAACATTAATAGGAGGAACCAACAGAGGAGGAGGAGGTAAAACATTAGGGGGATTCCCTTCCTCAATGTTATTCTGCTCAACTCCCGCGTTATTAGCCATCGAACGCGTCTCACCTTGAACCATGCTAACAAAAGCATCAAAACACATTAAAGTCAGGCTAGCATTAGGCAAAATATCCAAGACAACCTTATAAAACATTTTAAAACCTCGGTAATAGGCAATGTTTTCCCAATTCATACCCCACATCGTATTAAGCAATCACCAAACATATACACAATAACCGTGCAAATCAAACACCACCAACTAATCAAACAACAACATTCCAACATTTCAAAACCTGGCTCTGATACCAAGAACTGTAACCCCCTTGACCCGGCCTAGTTGCAAGACCAAACCAAGATAGCTACATTAGGTTTACCGAAGTAAACCAAGAAGATAAAACCTGAAACACATCCATTTTTTTTGTTTTATCTTGTCTAGATACATAGTTATTATCCTACATGTTCAAACTGATATTTAATGAAAACTCAACTCAATCGGGCATGGAATTAACATCTAATTGATCATATTTGCAAATTAGGGACCAAATTGTAAATTTAGAAAATTGCAGGGTCTTAGCTTATTTTTATGTTACCAATCTTTAATTAAGCAGGTGTTTGGCTGGAGAGAAATTGGGAGAAAGAAGTTGTAAAGTTTGTTACGTGAATTTTGTTGAAAGTATAAAAAATGATTTATTAATTCTCTCCACTTTTAAAGCCTTTTAAAACCCATTTAAAATCAATTAATTAAAGGGAGAAATCTGTTAAAAATATCTAGGATATTTAGCTCCTTAAAGATCCAAAGTTTTGATCATTTTCAAAACAGTCACTAAAAATAGTTTTCAAAGTTTGCATTTTGGTAACTAGTCCAAAACGTTCAATTTTCGAATCTCATTTTCCAAAATTGATTTCATCAATATCAATAATATATTAAATAATGATTTTAGCATATTTTCCATAATTTTATCACCTTTAAAACCATTAAATCTGATTTAATCCCAAAATTAACTTGAACCTCTAATACCGGTCCACCAGACCTTCGAACCAACCCTCAAAACATCCAAGCCCAAAACCGGGGTGTTACAAATTTGTGGCTTGTAAAAGCATCCACTAGTCTATCAATTGATGGGAGTGGGAAGCTATCCATGAGACATGCCCTATTAAGGTTCGTAAAGTCTACAGACATTCGCCACTTATCATTTGACTTTATGACCATTACAACATTTGCTAGCCACTATGGGTACCTTACTTTCTCAAAAAAACCCACTACGATCAACTTCTTTGTCTATTGTTTGATGGCTTGCACCTTCTCTTCTACCTGATAGTTTTTGCTATTGGATCCACCTGTAGAGACTGTTTTATCACACTCGGATCTATTCTTGGCATGTCTGTCACTGACCATGCAAAAAAAATCTAGAATAGTATCCTCTTCCTTCTCTAAAAAAATTTGCCACGGGTCCTTGTACTTTTCTCTCTTCATTAATTCTACTAAAACTGACATTATACCATGCATATGTGCTTTACTCTTAGAGCATGATTGGTTTTACCCCTCATCTGCTCCAACTATCATGTGGATGGTGGCTCTATTGTCCTGATTGTTTCCTTTACCATCTCGTGCTCTCTACTGCCGAGTCTCTCTATCATCCCCGTCTTGTCTATTGCGAGAAACAAGAAATATAACTCCCTAAAATTGGGCCTAGATGTAGACCGGTTTGGGTAGGTGGTTCGAAAGAACCGGTTTAGGCAATTCGAATAGTTTCAGGAATTTAATTTTATAAAAATTATTTTGGTCAAGATAAGGTAAGGGAAAATGCCGAAAATTAATTAATTAATATTTTAAGTAATTTGGTAAATTCAATTTGAGGAAAGTAAACCTGATTTTAAGACATTTGGGGTCTAGTGACTAAATTGAAAGTTTTCAAAACTATTTTTGGTGACTAAATCATAAAAGGGTCAAAACTTAGAATATTTAAGGAGCAATTTGACCAATAATTTTTATTATATTTCTCTCTTGATTTAGGCTATTTTAAAGTATTTTTAAATGGTTTTATAATTAAATAAAATAGGATTTATTAAAAGGTGTTTTAAGTTGTAAAATCACTTTCTTACGTAACTAGTTTTCTCTCAACCTTTTTCTCTCAACTTTCTCAACAACCAAACTAAGATTTCCACTCCTAAAATTCCAAGAATCAATTCCTATTGATTTCCTTTTTTTATTTTTAATTGATCACTTCAAATTCTATTGCAAAATCTCTTTGGATTTTCATCAAGCTTTGCCAATTAAGAGGGAAATCAGCAATTAGAGGTGATTTTCATTTCACTCATCTAATTAAGGTTTCTTTATTGAAATTCTCAAGTTCTTGATCCTTTGTTATTGATTTATGTTAAGGAATTATGATTCTAATATGGATTAGATAACTAAATTGGGTTTTATTTGGAAAATTGATTAAGATCTATTTTGGTGATGAATATAATTGATTTAGATCTATATTTTGAAGTGTTTTAATGTTGAAAGAATTGATTAATCAATGAAATCCTGAAACTATACGGATTGCTAGTTTTCTAGGTTGTTTATAGTTGGTTTTTGGTGTGATCTTGTTGCTATAGAGTTACTGGAGGTGTAAGGACAAGGTTAGGATGTTTTTGGATGTTAAGTGATGTTTTTAATGTATTAGAATCAATGGATGTTGGCTGGGCTTTGTTTGAGTAAAGATTGGTGGTGTTCTTGATAGATTTATGGAGGTGTTTGGTGGATTATTGGGAGCTGAGGTTGTGTTTGTTGGTTGCTGGAGGTTTGAGTTACAGAGATGTGTTTTACTTCTCTGATTTTTCTTGGTTAAAGCATGGTAGCTGAATCCGTTACCTCTTGGAGAAGGCGTTGATGCTTCAGAAGCTTGATTTGCGCATCGGCAAGCAATCGTTCGATTGTTGGTGAGTAGAAAAATGTTTTAATACTGTTAAAAGGTTTGAAAAGGAGTTGTCGGAGTTTAGATAAAGTTTGATACACTTATCTAAGCTCGGATGTAAGTATCGGTTGAGTTTTATCTCGATTTCAATTTTACAAAATGAAATCTCATGCACATGTTATAGTTTTGATTACTCACTGTATTATGCATGTTTTGAAAGTAAAAGATGTTGCAAATAATCATAGATGATGACTATTGAAAATGGCATATGATTTATGAAAGTATTTTTGAGATTTATTAAAGTACATTGTAATATCCCAATTTTTGGCTAGTAACCAAAATGAAAATTTTGAAAGTTTTGTGGTTAAAGTGTAAACTTTGGAAAAGTTTAGGGACCAAAGTGTAATTTTCAAAAGTTATGTATTTTGATCCCGTAAATGAATAGTTTATCCCCAAGAGTGACATTTTCGTGTTACCCGAATTTTTCGTACGGAGTTTGTATTAATGGCTATAAAGCGATAAAGTTTAGAAAAATATTCGAACAATCGGATCAAATCGAATATCCAGGATATTTTGAAGGATGATAAGCCAAGGTTGATTATGTCATTTTACATTTCTAAGATATTTTCTTTGTGTTGGAAGAATATGAACCCTTGGATTTAAGTTGATTTTCCATGCTAAATATGAGTCGTTGGATGAAAAATGGCAAGATTGTAATTTTGGAAAATCACAAGGGCAAAGCTGCTAAATTATTAACTCAATATTAAATCTAGATCATTGGATGAAGGGTGATGATATGAGGAACATTATGGAAATAGAGAATTTTCGGAATAGACCCGATAGCTCGGTAAATTATTAACTCAAGATTAAATCTACAAAGTTGTTCTACTCTTCAAGCTCTACCTTTTGATATTATTAATTCATGGAATACATGCTTGATTGATGAAAATTTTACATGAGAAGGAAATTAGGGTTTATGAACAAAATTGGGGCTTTTGAAATTTTATGATTCCATGATTGAATTTAAGTTAGAATCAAGCTTATATGATGTTAAAATCATGTTATTGAGTTAGTATTTAAACCCTACATATTTCGGTTTGCATTGGAGAAGATTAAGGTTTAAGGATTTAATTTTAACTTAGGGTTTGTGATGTTTGAATAATGATCTAGCAAGCTTGATTTGTTGTTTGAAAGCAAAACCCTAAGTTAAATATATAGGACCAATTCGACAAGCTTCAAAGTTAAGGGACCGAATCTGAATTTTATGAAATTGGAGTGTATTTATGCAATTAATGATGTCGGAGATGTGAAATTGATGTTAGAATGCTAAACCGATGTTGAATCCTTACCTTTGCATTTTAGTGACTATTTTGGTAAAGAAAGAAAATTAGAGGGAATTATTTTTGAATAACTTTTTGATGAAGAAGATGATGAATTGGTGGTTTGAAGCAAGTGATGAGACTAAATTGACAAGTAGAAAATAAGAAGAAGTTAGTAAAAATTAGAAGTTTATTATGGAAAGCTATGTAGAAGATCGAATTTTGGCAGTGACTTCGAAAATTCGCCATAAATTCTAAAAAAATGGTTAGATGAAGGATTTTATACCGTTGTAAAGATTTGTTCGTCTACTTTAGTTTCCAAGAAACGGAAACTAATTTCAGGTTTCGAGTTAAAGAATATGAATTTTTAATCGAATAAAGGACAGAAAATTTACAGAGCAGTTTTGGTCAGGACAGCTCTATGACGGGAGTTTGAAGAATTTTTATAATTTTTGTAGATTTTATTAATTTATGTGGCTTACACTGTTAGAACCGTTATCAAATCTAGTTTCTCCGGTAGAAAGGAAATTAAGATCCAATATGTATTCTGCCGGTATAAGTAAATCTTTGAAGGTAGCGCAAGCTGTTAGAAAATGGAATTTGAAACATTTTGTAATTAAATGTTAGTTAGCAAACTCGGAAAATTATTAAAAGTTCAAATTGGTCACTAAGGACCAAATGAGTTTTTGAACAGTACAAGGAAGAAAGGAAAAATATTTGGAAATTTTATACTCGAATGATTATATTAGATAGAATGGTTAAGGAATTGTTAGATTTGAATCTAACAAATATTTTATCTTATTCATTTGATTAAATGAAGTCATGTCCGAATCAAAGAAGGTTCGAGGTTCTATGAAGGAAAGGATCGAGTAGAATTTAGTGAGGCATGCTAATAAATGGCTCAGGTGATTGCAATGCATACATAACATGATACATGGATGTTTTATACATCATTGGTAAGACTTGCGATAAGTCTACCTGTTTATATATTGGCATGATATTTATGTTATTGATCATATATTTGACATATTTCAAAAATGTCAAAGGTTGAACACAAATGCATGGATCACTAGTTATATGTAATGGTATACTATGAATGTTATTTCGGGTATGAACTGTCAAATGTTCAATTATATTGATATATGTTGCCATGGATGGAATAAATACAAAAATTATGCCCAAATAAGTCATTGAGGGACAAGGTATAGTTGGCATGCTATAGAGTCCAGCACCACGGTGCATATTTGGGTATTCGGGATAGCACTATAGTGTATATAAATGACACTTAGTGTATGGTTAGCACGACCTTATAAACGTGCAGATGGTTAGCACAACCTTATAAACGTGCCGATGGTGGGGAGGACCGTATGTCTATTAGCACTTCGGTGCATATTTGACTCGCGTATCCAGGGTTCTCAAGGGTTAGTTTGGGTTATAAATAAATAGATAATAAATGGTAAACAAGTTAGGGAGTATGTGAACTCTCGAAACATATGGCAAGTATATCGGTAAGAAATTTATATCTGATTTATATTATGTTGATATATGATTAATATGAAAGTATACTTATCTAGTGATCATGATGCATTAATGCATATAAGGCATATTATAATAAACAGACAAGCATGAAAATCTTATGACATTGGCATATAGTAAATAATTACTAATGCAATGTGAAAGTTGATGCATTAGCATATATCATGCTATATAAATGCAGCCATGAAATTGAATAAAGTTTAAATAATTGTTATTACTTCCTTTATTGCCTCACTAAGTTCATACTTAGCGTGTGTTTAATTGTACACACGTAGGTAAATCAAGATGAGAGTGAGAAGAGTATTGCATCAAAATTGGAAAGCTCAACAGGTAATCACGGTAATTACATCCTAATTAAGGTTTAATTATTATAGTGGCATGTATACTTGCTAAACCTATTTGAGTTGTGATTGGCCTTTAATGTTCGTTATGGTTTCATGAAAATTGGAGTTTCTTGAAAGATTCAAAGTTAAGAGTAATCTCAGGTGATGAGTTGCATTCTAAGATAATTGATTTATTATTGGAACTTGAGTAAATAATTTATGTCGGTTTTAAATAAAGTTAAGCGTGCTTGGACTAAAGCAAATTTTAGGTTGGGTGACCATTGAGAAGTTTTTTAAAAATTTTAAATTACCCTGATTTTTAATTAAGGAAGTCGTAACATTTCCAAATCGTACTCGGTGTATGGATACAAGAAGGGGGTGTTACATTTATCGGTATCAGAGCTAAAAGTTTAGCTGATTTTGGAGTTAAACGAAGTATGGTAAAGGTCAAAACTGCATACATGCCACTAGGATGTCAGAATTACTAATGATTTTACTTGTTGGAATGGATGCAATTACTTACTTCATTATGATAATAATGTGAAATTCCAATGTGTGAGGGTAAAAGAATCGTGTCGGGTGTTTAGGCGAGTGGATCAATAAGAGATTCACAAGCATGATTAGATTATGATAATATTCTACCCTCAGCTTAGCATGGTGCAGAGGCACCAGAGTAACATGATATGCATGTTCTGGATTAAGAGCTTTTCTTCCAGACATTAGATGCGATCATGAATAAGCCTGCTTAGGCACCGATTGCAAAAGAATTAAGAGTTCTGACACACTAGATTTTCAGAGAGACATTGATGGAGATCCTATGATTGTTAATATATGGTTTAAGGATATAAAGGTTAGGTTGAAGGAATTCTGTATTGATGATTAGAGGAGACTAAAAATAAAGTAGTATTTCATCTGAAAGGATTAGACCCGTATTTGATAAAGTAATGTTACAGTACGTACTCAAAAGTCTGTTAGCTAGAAGTTCCTTCTTTAAGGGTTCCGTAACACAGTTTATCTTAGAGATGCAACGGAGTTCTTGCATCTTAATTTGGGCAATTGGAATATTACGGATATGAGTGCAAGTTTAACAAACTGAGCTGTTTTGCTTCTAAACTTCTTTCTACAGACAGAAAAAAAGCTTGTTATGAGAGCTCATAGAGGGCTAGAGGTCATATACAAAGAAGTACTTACTACCCTATGTATTTAAAATTTCATGAAATAGTAAATTATGCCAAATGCAATGCAAAAGGGGTTCAGAATGAGAAAATATCTAAACATAGGTCACAGCTCGTAAAGAGGAACAGTAAATCATTATTCATTTCACCACTTCTAAAAAGTGGTTAGGATTCCCGATAAAGATATCAAGCTGAATTTATTACATAGTTCAGCTAAGAGATCGGGACAAGGAAAATTAAGAACTCTCTGACATTTATAATTAATGTTGGAGATTTAAGAAAACCACAAAACCAATCATATGAGTGTTGTGATAATTGGCATGCATGAGTATGCAGAGTTTTTATTGGAATTTGTTACCAATGTGAAAACTATTTAACTTATGCTATGGATACCGAGCATCAAGGGTAAGTTGAGAGAGTATTCCTATTGTTTGTGAGATTTAACTGGGCTGCCCAAGAGGAGCCGTTAGGATTGATGCTTAATCGAGAGGCTAAGTTTAGGATTGGAGTTAATCCAATATTGGACCTATAATGATTATACTCTATAGAATGACTCTTACTAGATTGAGAATGCTAAAGACCTAGTTACAAGGGTCATTAGATTGAGGTTTTATGCGACTTGGTATATCATGCTGGGAAGCTCTAGTGAGGTTAGTCAAAGAAGCAGTAATATTCCTCTAAGATTAAATTACAATTATATTATTACCAATCAAAGAAGATTTGATAGTAGCACTAGTATTAGTGCAGTATGAATCTAGTAAGGATTCTACCTTATTCAATAATAGGTCCCATAATAGGTTGGGATATGTATTGATGTAATACGGCTAATATAGTAGTTGATGTACTTAGCCGAAAGTCATTCTTTGGCTTATAAGCATTAAATGTCCAATTACCTTTGGAAGAAAATAGTATATTGATTACATGGCTTCAGCTCAAATCTACTTTGACAAATCAGATCAAAGATTTACAGATGAAAGATAAGATATGTTTTGAAGGAATTCAGTAAGGTGAAAAGGGAAAATTTAATATTTCGGTATTAAGTCTATAGGATGTTAATGTTATCAAAAGGTAATTTATATTTCAGATGATGATGAAAAAAGAACTAAGAGGTTATTGAATCTGATTTGATTCAATTCAGGATATGGAGAATAAAGTAAGAATGGTTCGAAGCAATCTAGAATTGCTTTAGAATGATGGATATTATCTACTGATCTTGAAAGGAAATATATTTATATGAAGTCAAGGATAAAGTATTCCTTAAAAGTTTCACCATAGAAGAAGGTGTTATGGTTTGGACAAAAAGGGAAGTTGAGTCCGAGATTTATTAACCCTTATAAGATTGTGAAAAGAGTTGATCCGGTGGTTTATTAGTTAGCCTTACCTCCGAAAATTGACAAGATTCACAATGTATTCCATGTATCGATGCTCAAGAAATATCGATCAAATCCTTTACATATCATTACCTTAGAGGGAATAGAGATTCAATCGGATTTGATTTATGAGGAAGAATCGGTAAGGATTTGGGCACATGAAGTCAAAGGACTAAGAAGTAAGATGATCTCGCTTGCTAAAGTTCTTTGGTGAAATTATGAAGTCAAAAAGCGATATGGGAAAGAGAAAAAGATTTGAGAAAACAGTTCCTCATTGTTTTTGAACCAGGTATGTGTTGAAAATTCGAGGACGATTTTTTAAGGGGGAGAAATGTAATATCCCAATTTTTGGCTAGTGACCAAAATAACAATTTTGAAAGTTTTGTGGTTAAAGTGTAAACTTTGGAAACGTTCAGGGACCAAAGTGTAATTTTCAAAAGTTATGTATTTTGATCCCGTAAATGAATTGTTTACCCTCAAGAGTGACATTTTCATGTTACCCAGATTTTTCGTACCGAGTTTGTATTAATGGCTATAAAGTAATAAAGTTCAGAAAAATATTTGAATAATCGGATCAAATCGAATATCCATGATATTTTGAAGGATGACAAGCCAAGGTTGATTATGTCTAAGATATTTTCTATGTGTTGGAATAATATGAACCCTTGGATTTAAGTTGATTTTCCATGTTAAATATGAGCCGTTGGATGAAAAATGGCAAGATCGTAATTTTGGAAAATCACAAGGGCAAAGTTGGTAAATTATTAACTCAAGATTAAATCTAGATCATTGGATGAAGGATGATGATATGAGGAAAATTATAGAAATATATAATTTTAGGAATAGATCCGATAGCTCGGTAAAGGTAAAATCGTAGTATAAGTATTTTGTGAATATTGGGAAATCGGATTGAATTGAAATTTCAGAGGATGTTCCATAAGTCATGGAAATCATAAAATGATATTATTGGAATAGTGGCCGGTTGAGAAGGAACTAATTTAGTTAGATTATAATGGAATGGCAATTTTGAAACAAACTAGTAAATAACGACTAGTTGGAGGGCAAATTGGTCATTTGGAAGGGATAGCAATTTTGAAATATTTGAAGTTAAAAAGGCCATTTTTGGAAGAAGAAAATTAAATATTAAATCTTGGCTCTTGATTGATGATAAGATCAATCTCAACCATTGGATAAAAGGGCACTTTTGTAATTTTCCTATTTGAATGAATTTAAAATTCATTTATATAATACAAGTGGCATAATTGGAGCAATTCAAAATTGAAAGGCCAAAAAAAATATGACAAAGCCTTCTTCATCTTTCAACTTTCGAAATTTGGGGGAAAAAGAAGAAAATTTTCCAAGTTCGATTCAAGCCCCAAAACACGATTTTCAAGTAATCTTTCGAACTGTAAAGTTGTTCTACTCTTCAAACTCTATATTTTGATATTATTAATTCATGGAATAAATGCTTGATTAATGAAAATTTTACATGAGAAGGAAATTAGGGTTTATGAACAAAATTGGGGCTTTTGAAATTTTATGATTCCATGGTTGAATTTTAGTTGGAATCAAGCTTATATGATGTTAAAATCATGTTATTGAGTTAGGATTTAAACCCTACATATTTTGGTTTGTATGGAGAAGATTAGGGTTCATGGATTTAAGTTTAACTTAGGGTTTGTGATGTTTGATTAATGATCTAGTAAGCTTGAATTGTTGTTTGGAAGCAAAACCCTAAGTTAAATATATAGGGACCAATTCGGCAAGCTTCAAAGTTAAGGGGCCAAAACTAAATTTTATGAAATTGGAGTGAATTTATGTAATTAATGATGTTAGAATGCTAAACCGATGTTGAATCCTTACCTTTGCATTTTAGTGAGTATTTTGGCAAAGAAAGAAAATTAGAGGGAATTATTTTTGAATAATTATTTGATAAAGAAGACGATGAATTGGTGGTTTGAAGCTAGTGATGGGATTAAATTGACAAGCATAAAAATAAGAAGAAGTTAGTATAAATTAGAAGTTTATTATGGAAAGCTATGTAAAATATTGAATTTTGGCAGTGACTTTGAAAATTCACCATTAATTCTAAAAAAATGGTTAGATTATGAATTTTATATCGTTGTAAAGATTTGTTCGTCTAGTTTAGTTTCCAACAAACGGAAACCGATTTAGAATTTTGAGTTAAAAGATATGAATTTTTAATCGAATGAAGGTTAAAAAATTTAGAGAGCAGTTTCGGTCAAGACAACTTTGTGACGGGAGTTTGAAGAATTTTCATAATTTTTGTAGATTTTATTAATTTATGTGGCTTATTCTGTTAGAACCGTTATCAAATTTAGTTTCTCCAGTAGAAAGGAAATTAAGATCCAGTATGTATTCTGCCCGAGATAAGTAAATCCTTGAAGGTAGCGCAAGCTGTTAGAAAATGGAATTTGAAACATTTTGTTTTTAAATGTTAGTTAGCAAACTCGGGAGAACTACTGGAAGTTCAAATTGGTCACTAAGGACCATAATGAGTTTTTGAACAATACAAGGAAGAAAGGAAAAATATTTGGAAATTTTATACTCAAATGATTATATTAGACATCATGGATAAGGTATTGTTAGATTTGAATCTAACAAATATTTTATCTTACCCATGTGATTAATGAAGTTAAGTCTAAATCAAAGAAGGTTCGAGGTTCTATAAAGGAAATGATCGAGTAGAATTTAGTGAGGCATGCTAATAAATGGCTCAGGTGAGTGCAATGCATACATAACATAATACATGGATGTTTTATACATCATTGGTAAGACTTGCGATAAGTCTACCTGGTTTATATATTAGCATGATATTTATGTCATTGATCATATATTTGACATATTTCAGAAATGTTAAAGGTTGAACACAAATGCATGGATCACTAGTTATATATAATGGTATACTATGAATGTTATTTCGGGTATGAACTGCCTAATGTTCAATTATATTGATATATGTTGCCATGGATGGAATAAATACGAAAATTATGCCCAAATAAGTCATTGAGGGATAGGGTATAGTTGGCATGCCATAGAGTCCAGTAGCACGCTGCATATTCGGGTATCCGGGAGAGCACTATAGTGTAATAAAGGACACTTATTGTATGGTTAGCACGACCTTATAAACGTGCAGATGGTTAGCACAGCCTTATAAATGTGTGGATGGTGGGGACGACCTTATGTCTATTAGCACTTCGGTGCATATTTGACTCGCGTACCTAGGGTCCTCAAGGTTTAGTTTGGGCTATAAATAAATGGTAAATAGGTTAGGGAGTATGTGAACTCTCAAAACAAATGACAAGTATATCGGTACGAAATTTATATTCGGTTTATATTATGTTGATATATGATTAATATGAAAGTATACTTATCTAGTGATCATGATGCATTAATGCATATAAGGCATATTATGATAAATGGACAAGCATGAAAATCTTATGACATTGGCATATAGTAAATAATTACTAATGCAATGTGAAAGTTGATGCATTAGCATATATCATGCTATATAAATGTAGCCATGAAATTGAATAAAGTTTAAATATTTGTTATTACTTCCTTTATTGCCTCACTAAGTTCATACTTAGCGTGTGTTTAATTGTACACACGTAGGTAAGTCAAGATGAGAGTGAGAAGAGTATTGCATCAAAATTGGAAAGCTCAACAGGTAATCACAGTAATGACATCCTAATTAAGGTTTAATTATTGTAGTGGCATGTATACTTGCTAAACCTATTTGAGTTATGATTGGCCTTTAAAGTTCGTTATGGTTTCATGATAATTGGAGTTTCTGGAAAGATTCAAAGTTAAGAGTAATCTCAGGTGATGAGTTGCATTCTAAGATAATTGATTTATGATTGGAATTCAAATAAATAATTTGTCATTTTTAAATAAAGTTAAGCGTGCTTGGGCTAAAGAAAATTTTAGGATGGGTGACCATTAGGAAGTTTTTCTAAAAATTTTAAATTACCCCAATTTTTGATTAAAGAAGTCGTGACATTTCCAACTCGTACCTGGTGTTACAAACATGGTTTAATGTATTCGCGTTGGAATAATTTGATGCATATGTAAAATAGTGAGGTAATGTTGTTTATTGAATATATTGGCGAATGACGCTATTTAAAATGTTATCGGATATAGTTGGCTAGCCATAGGGTTTAAAGTGCACTATAAAAAATCGCCTCATGTGTGTAGAGGGGGTGGTAAGTATCTATATTCTCCACCATGAGAACCACATCAGTTGAGGCGGGTAAATGTTCCATATTCTCCCGCTGGTGGATTATGCATCCAAGACTTAGAGGTGGGTAAATGTCCTGTTACTCCAGTTTGAACCGTAGAGGTGGAAAAGTGTGTCATTGCTTCGGTTGAGGAATGTATGTGAAGTGGTCGTATGGACCACTTGAGAAATTCGTGTATCTAATGTGTTTTACGAAATGAAACGTTTTGGTTTTGAGTCACTTGAAAGCCAATATATGAGATAATGTATCATGATAAGTGGATTATGTTTGTATAATGTGATTTATACATGTGGTGCTCTATAAGCTTGTTATGAGGGAGTTGTGTTGTGAAGCTTAAATTGAGGTAGAGATTGAATCCATGATAGATGAGTTGAAAATGTTTTGAATGTACATATTTGTGATGTTTTGAGAAGCATGAGATGTTTTGCCATGATATTATTACCTGTGATTTGAATTAATTGGTTTTAAATGCATTGATGACTGCTTTAGTGATTTCCTCACGAAGCTTATAGCTTACGCTCTTTTTTCCTCATCAATGCAGAGAAATAGCTTTCTAAGATAGCATGTGAGTAAGGGAAGATCCAAGGATATGATACAATTCAAAGTATGCCTCCATAAGTACTAAGTAGTAATAAGAATGCAATGTGTTCAGGTTGTTTTGGGAGATGTATTTTGAGTTACTCCTTGTTTGTATGAGTTTGGATTATTGTTTTGGACTTGCATGATGCTTTATACTTGGTTTTGAGGGGTTGGGAGACTTTAAGCATGCTTGGGTATAAATCATGCTCTTAGGAGAATGTTTGATGATGCCATGCTTAATACGATCTCTTGCCATGTTTCCATGTTTGATGATTGGATGTTTGGGATGCTATATGTTGATTTGAGGTCGAATTGTGGGTATTATATTGAGCCAAGTGTCATATGTTGGACCTAGAAGTCATTACAGGTCTCACCGTACCGGTACGACTCCCCAGGGTTTTGGTACATGGGGATCTATTTCAGCTTAGAGTGTTCAAACTAGCTTAGGTGTATGTTAACTCGTCAAAAGTACTAAATCTTATGCTTATTTCACATTGTCTTTGCTTGCCTTTAAGTATGTTTAGTTCTATGTAGCCTTAAAATTCCTGCATTTGCATAAAGAGTTAGGAATTGTGTTATGCCAGTGTGAAGGGTTTGCTTTGTTGGCATTATTGCAGGCTCAGCATAGAAATACAGGTTTGGCAGAGCAAAGCAGCACAAAAAGAAAGGAATGCCATAGAGAATGCCGAGTAGTTGTTGGACCTTGATGATGTCATCCCTAGGATTCAAATATAGGATAAGATGATCATATCCCTTATCCTTTGCGCATTCAAAAATCAAATTTCAAGGCTTATCCTAGGTGTCCCGTGCTTGCCTATTTAAGAAGGAAAGGAGATTGATCACCAAGGAGGGGGGATCAGAAGGGACGATCGGATTGAGAGAAAGGCTGCACAAAAGAGACGTGGTTCGACTAGCTTGACCGAGAGCTTGGACCTTGAAGGGCTGTATCGACGGACCCCCTTCTAGCTCATTCTCTTTGTTTTAAATTATTTTTATTTTTAATGATGATGATGTTGAGATACTATTATGGTTTTTGGATGGATGCCCCCACCATGAACTAAACTTTTATAGTTGGTGGGGGATGTTTGCTTTTGAACATTATTTTTATGTTTAGTTTTGAACAATAAAAAATGCCTTGGCATTGTTTTCCTTATTTGACATGTTTTACAGTTTTCTAAATTCTGTGCCAAGCGATCGCTGGCATAGTATGCTTATTGCACCTTAATATATTAACAGACTTAGGGGGCAACGATTAGTTGCTAGATACTAAGGCTAGTTGCTTCGACGGAAGATGTTCAAGTAGATAAACTTACTTCGGGAGTGAGTCTACCCCTTAGGAGTATAGATTGGGACTTAATCAAATTGATTTATCAAAAACTTCATTATAGAGACATAAGAATTTTTACATGGTTAATTTTGGGCATTGCCATCGACAGAGGAAATGCCAAATTTGAATCTGCTCGGCAATAATATCAAGGCAAAAAATTATTAAAGGCTGGCATGAAAAACGTGGAAAACATGCATCCCTTGCCAACGCTCATCACTCATTTAAACTCTCCTTGTGCCAACGTTGTTTTCCTTTTATTTCTTTTCTTTTCAACTATTTTCAAAACCCACTTCAAATTAACAACACTTTCCCTTTGACGAGTAAACAAGCAAGGCAAACAAACTCTTGGACAATCCTTGTGGGATCGATAACCAGCTTACTGCTGTATTACTTGCAGACCGTGTATACTTGCACGCAAAAGTCTTAGTCTTGGCACTATTTTCATACATTTCCAATGCATTTCCCACCCTTTTGCCAAGCACTCACACAGTCGAACAAGTTTTTGGCACTGTTGCTAGGGATTGCAACTGAGTTTGTTGTTTTTAAATTTTTACTTGTCTTCTTTTTATTCTTGTTCTTTATTTTATTTATTTTTTAACCGGTGTATGACCAGAAACTGCCCTGTGGTGGAAGATTGGCTATACGATCTGGAAATCAAAAGAACCCTGCGAAGGTTAAAGAAAAAGATTCGAGAGATGGCTCAACAAGGCAATAAAGGAAATGGTCTGTAAAACAATGAGGAAAATCCACCCAATAACAATGGAATACCTCTAGCTCCTGTTGCCCCAGCTGTTAATGTGGAGGAAGAGAAATGTATTAGAGAACACTCGACACCAAACATTGACAATTTGATGCCAGGACTAATTGGTCCCGAGGTAAATACACCCAATTTTGAACTCAAACCGGTAATGATACAAACACTTTTGAATGTAGGGTAATTTGATGGAGCACATACTATAGATCCAAGGCAACACTTGAAGCAGTTCATGGAAGTCTGCTAGCTATTTTAGCAGCCTGGAGTATCAGATGATATAGTGAAGCTAAAGTTGTTTACATTTTCTCTAAGAGATAGAGCAAAAGCGTGGCTAAGTTCTTTGCCACATGGTTCTGTCACCTCATAGGGAGATCTATGCCAGAAATTTTTGTTACGATTCCAACCACCTAAACTCACCGCCAAGCTTAGGGATGAGATCAAAATGGACCCAAATGGAGACCTTCTACAATGGACTTAATGCGCAAACCAGAACAGTTGTTGATGCGTTGGCAAATGGCTCTCTGCTTGACAAAAACTATACAGAGGCAGTTGGCATCCTTGAGAAGATTTCAATCAATGATTTTGAATATCCTACTGCCTGACTTGGGACCGGCACTATAACACCCCAGTTTTAGGCTTATCGAATTTGAGGTTTATTAGATGGTCTAGTGGATCGGGTTAGAGATTTGAGTCAGATTCAGGACCACATATTTTTCGGTAGGATAAAAATATGAAAAAATAGTTAAAAATAACCTTTTAATATATATTGATTTTTGGTTGAATCGATTTCAGAAAAAGGAATTTGGAAATATGACATTTCGGGTTAGTGTCCAAAATGTGATTTTTGGATAACTATTTTTAAGTGACTAAAATCAGAAGGGTCAAATCCTTAGAATCCTTAAGGAGGTAATCTACCAAGTGTTTTATGGTGGTTTCTCCCTTCAATTAAATCATTTTAAACATGTGTTTTAAAAGAGTGTTAATAAGGATTAAATATCTGTAGTTAGTTATTAGCTTTTTAAAAGAAATTCATGTAACTTTTTCTTAAATCGTTTCTCTCAACTTCTTTTCTTCCAAACACTCAAAATTTCATCAAAACCCTGAGGTGAGGGACTCTTTCCACTCAGATTATTGATTTTAATTTGATTCCTTAACTTTGTTTTGCAAAATCTCATTGAAATTTTATGTTTTCTTAGATTTAAACAAGCCAATTAAGGGATAAATCACATAACAGGGGTAAGGTCCATGATCTCCTTTGTTAAATGGTTCTTTATTGGTATTCCCAAGTATTTGATCCTTGATTTGCAAGTTGTAATGTGATTTTAATGTTTTATCAATGTTTAATTGAGTTATTTTGGAAATACTGATGAAACATGGTGATTTTCGAAGTGGATCAAATTTCCAGTATTTGAGATTGATTTACTATGTGTTTTGGAAGTGTTTTGATGTTGATAAGTTGTTTTTATCAATAGATTACCGAAACTCTTGAATCTTTAATTATTTAGGTTGCTAGTTTTGAGTTATTGTGGAGATAATCGAGTTTAATCTTTGCTGGAGGTAAAAGGATGTTAAGAAAGGTTTTTTGGATGTTATTAGATGTTAGTTGATGGGTTGAAATGTTGTTTTATGGCTGGGTTAAGTTCAAAAATGTTTGATGGTGTTTTTCGGTATGTTTCAGATGGTTTTCAAGTGGGCAACTTGGGAGTTGCGAGAGATTGTTGTTAGGCGATGGTTTGAATGCATTTATCCTCGGGTTTTATGTGTTTAAAACAGAAGATAATCAAGGCGACGAAGCTTGAAGTTGTTTAGTTGCTTGCGGGAGCTTGTTTTGCGTTGGCAAGAAAGGCGAGGCGTATCAGTGAGTTGAAAATGGTTTTAGATGCTTTCCAAAGGTTTGTAAAGGTTGTTGGGAGTTTAGGGTAAGCGTGAGACACTTACCTAAGCTCGGAAGTAAGTTTCCCTTATTTTTCTCTTGAATATCGGCTTAGATATGAGCATGTTGTTTGCATGTTTTGGTGATAAACATGGTAAGATTTACATACTGGTAATGCATGATTTTGAGTACATGCGCAGGGGATTGAAACTATATTAAATGCTATTGAGCATTGGTTTACATTCCGGTTGGGAATGGTGTTATTGCATTGGCAATGAGATTTGTATATGTAATGTTTTATGTAATGCATTGTAAAACAGTAAGTAAATGGTTTTGTAAATGATATATTGGTTATGTGATAAGGTTGGAAAACAATCGGATATAGTTGGCATGCCATAGGATTAAAAGTGCACTATAAAATATAAACAAAATTGATCGTGGCCATGGGTCCTTGAGGTATGGCGGTGTAACGAGGCCACTCAGAATGTTAGGGACCTCATTTGGGACTTGCGATTTAACTAGGCAACCCAAATTGAGCGTGTTCTTGTGGATTAACTAGGCAAGGTTCGTACACTTGCGGTTTAACTAGGCAAGGGTGAGATCTCGCGGTTTAACTAGGCGACGGTGTCAAATCTTGTTGTGTAACTAGGTAAGGTTTGGGATATCATGCAGTTTAACTAGGCATGGTATGAGAGATCTGCGTATCCGATATGTGTATAGGGTAGAGGTAGTTTATCCGGGTCACTATAAATGCCAATATATGTGAAAGTTCATATGTTTGAACCTTGTTCATAATGCTTTAGGATTTAAGCATGGTTTGTTTAAAATGTTTTGGAATTTAAGCATGGATTGTATATGATGTTATATAAAGGTTATTATGCTTTGATTCGGTTGAAATCATGGAAAGAATCTTTGATTATAAGCATGTTTTGGGAAGAGCAAGCATGTGGTTTTTAAATGGGTTTTAACGCATCACTGTTTTATGAGCATCCTCACTAAGCATGTGTGCTTACGGTCTCTTTTTCCTAATGATGCAGAGCATTAAAGTTCGGGGCAGCAAAGGTAAGGTTTGCAAGGATCCAAAAGATAAACTACTTTTGAGTATGAACTCGATTTACGTTTCCGGTTAATAAGGAAAAGTGTTCGCCATGGTTTTTGGGAGTTCTTGATTTCTTATGGATTTTAAGTATGTTTCTATGCTGGGTTTTGAGGATGGTTTGATATTGCAAAGCTTGATGTTAAAACTTTCTTGTAGTTGTGGATGAATGGTTGCTTAGGTATGCATCTAGAGCTTCCTTGATGATTACCTTGTTGTGGTGGTTCGAGCAAGTTTATTATGCTGTGTGGGTTGTGTTGCTATGATGCATATGCTGAGATTGGTCTATTTGTGTATTTTGGGATGTTTGGCAAAGTGATTTTAGGAAGAATGCCTTTAGAATATCATGGGATGTATGAAAGCCAATTGGCTGTTCAACTTATGATGTTTAGGTTGTTGTTGCATCTAGGTAGTGTTGTATAAGAGTTTGTGGAATGATGAAATGGTTTAGTTTTGAAATAAGCATGTTAAACCAGTCATTCGTGACCATTCGGGTCTAGGTGTACCGGTACGCGTGTTCACATATCAATACAGAAAGCTATTTCAGGCTTGTGGTTTCGGTACGTAGGCTAGGCGTTGTGATGCAGAAATGCTTTTAAAGGGTAGCGTACTGATACTCGGGTTTGAGTATCGGTACGGGAAGGCTGAGTTTAGCATGGGGTTTCAGTACACAGGTTTGAGGATCGATATGAGCCTTTGGTTTTGGTAAGGCGTATCGGTACGTAGGGTCGTACTAGTATGGGAGTTGGCTACTGGAATTTTTAGAATTCGAAATGGAAAGGGCGTACCGATACTCAAGTGTGTGTACCGATACCCGAGGTAGTTAAGTTAGTTAAAGGCTTTAGTGAAGTTCTATTTTCTTTCATTTTGGTCCTTGATTGATTTGGGTTCAATTGTGTGAGTTTGGAGGGTCTATTTGAGCTGATTTTTGACATGTAAGCTTGAAATATACTTAACTAAAGGCTGGTAACTTTAAAATTAGAAAAGTCCTTCCACATTGCTAAAATTACGTTTTGGTCCCTAATTCATGTTTGTGGCCAATTGGATATCGTTATAATGCCCGATTGAGATGAGTGCTCACTTACGGACAGTATGAACATGTAAGAAAGACTTAATGCATCTAAACAAGATAAAAGAAAAAAATGGACGTGTTTTAGGTTTTATTTCCCCGGTTTACTTCGGTAAACCTAATGTAGCTTGCTCGATTCGGTCTTGCGACTAGGCTGGGTCAAGGGGGTTACAAACACTAAAATTGGTGGAAATTATAGATGGATGAGCTCGCATCCATCCTCGCTGAGATTTCCAATCTTACTAGCATGGTTAGAACTTTGTAAAAGAGTTATGAGGCCCAAAAAGTCATGGCATTAACCCTATTTTGTACAATATGTGGAGAGGATCATCACACGGAGGATTGCCATGCCAACCCTGAGTCGGTAAATTTTGTTAGAAATTTTAATCGTAATTATAATCCAAATTCCAATACTTACAATACCGGATGGAAGCAACACCCAAATTTAGCTTGGGGGAATCAAGGAACAACCAATATAATGCCCAACAGTAAAACAATAATGCCCAGCGTCAATACAATGCCCAGCGTTAGAACAATGCCATGCTAGGGCTCAACCAGAATGCCATGCCACAAAGGGCACAAAATAATTTTTATGCAGGGCAAAGGAAAAACCAGGGGACTTTGACAGAACACATGGAGAAGAATGATGCAACTCTCTAGAGTTTGGCAGCATTGATGCGAAACTTGGAGGTACAAATTGGATAGATTGCCAATGCACTCAGTAATAGACCCCATGGAGCTTTTCCAAGCGATAAAGAGGATGCCGAGAAAAACCATAATGAACAAGGCAAAGTTGTGACTCTATGGAGTGGCAAACAATGTGAGGCTGAGACATCTGTCAAGCAACCAAATAGTTGCCAGAAGAAGAAGAAGATAACAGTAGATGAACCAAAAGTCTAGAGAAGAAAGAAGCGAACATAAGCAATGCCAGACCAGAGATTGATGCCAGAACTCATTCGAATGTCAGCAAAACCTTGGGAAAACCGGTAGAACCAACATATGTTTATCCACCTCCACTGTTTCTATAAAGACTACAAAAGCACAAGCAGGATCAGCAATTTAAGTGCTTATTGGAAGTACTTAAGCAATTGCAAATCAATTTACCATTGGTGGAAGCTCTCGAGTAAATGCCCAACTATGTCAAATTCATGAAGGACATATTGTCCAAAAAGAGGAAGCTGGGTAATTTCAAAATTGTAGCTCTCACTAAGGGATACAGTGCAATGATACTCAATCAGTTGCCACCAAAGTTGGAAGATTCGGGAAGTTTTACTATTCGCTATACCATTGGCAATAGATTCATGGGTAAGGCACTATGTGACTTGGGAGCCAGCATCAATTTGATGCCAATGTCTATTTTTAGGAAGCTTGGCATATAAGCAAGGCCTACCCCGGTGACACTTTAGTTGGCAGACCGATCCTTTGCACATCCTAAGGGTAAGATTGAGGATGTGTTGGTAAAGGTAGATAAATTCATATTCCCAGCTGACTTTATTATCTTAGATTATCAGGAAGATTTAAATGTCCCAATTATATTGGGCAAACCGTTCACTGCCACATGTGGAGCCTTGATTGATGTTCATAAAGGTGAATTAACTATGTGCATGAATAATCAGCAGGTTACATTTAATGTGTTTCAAACTTTGAAATGTGCAGATGAATTAGACGAATGCCAATCAAATGATAAGATGGAGTCCATTTTTAAGGTGGACGTGGTACAGCTATGCCAAATACTGATGATGATGCCAACAGAAGTGACAGTGAAGGTGAAACAAGTGAGGGCACTGAAGGAGCAGCCTTAGTCAAAGTAAGCTGTTTTGGACAAGCAGAACCATTAGATTTGGCTAGTAGAGAGATCATGGCACCAAAATCATCCATTCAGGAGCCACCCAAATTGGAGCTCAAATCACTGCCATACCATCTCAAGTATGCTTACTACTTAGGTAAACACTCAACCTTGCCAGTGATAATTGCTGCTGATCTCACTAATGACCAGGAGTAACGACTACTGGAAGTTCTAAGCAATTACAAGCAAGCGTTAGGATGGACCTTGGCTGATATTCGAGGAATAAGCCCAACCATTTGCATGCACAAAATCATCTTGGTGGAATATCATGGGAAGACCATTGAGGGTTAAAGAAGATTGAACCCGAGCATGAAAGAGTTTATTAAGAAGTAGATTATCATGTGGCTAGATACCAGGATAATCTATCCAATTTTTGACAGCTCGTGGGTCAGCCCGGTGCAATGTGTTCCAAAGAAAGGTGGCATGACTATGGTTCAAAATAGCAACAATGAGTTAATTCTTTCCAAGACCGTTATCAGATGGAGATTGTGCATGGATTATAGGAAGCTGAACAATGAGAGCAAAATGTCAAGTTCTGGCATTACTTTCATACCAGGGATATTGCTATCAAGGAGACCTTTGTGAGTATGTCTTCATGAGTTATGCCAACCATCCCTAAATTCCCTGACGAGCTTTTTACCAGTGATGATGCCATGCCAGATAGCCCTCACTCAGTTCATACCCCAATGTTACCTCTCTAAAAGTACTATTTTTAATGCCAATCTTACAATGCTTTTGCTTGTTTTTGGTACATTTAGTTGTATTAGGTTGTTAAAACCATGCATTTACATAAGGAGTTTAGAATTTTGTCTATGCCAGTGTGAATGGTTGTTTTGTTGGCAATTTTGCAGATTTGGCATATTATTTGGCTCAAAAAAACAACTCAGGAAGGAATGCCAGAGAGAATGCCGAGTGTTGTTGGCACAGATGAACCAGACAATGCCAAGCACCGGTTGTCAAAGAAGTGAACTTGATGACATGCCAAGAAGCTGTTGAACCCCAAAAAATAGGACAAGACCAGGCTCCAAAAAGATAGCAATTGGATCAATCTCCAAAAAATAGCGGATAAGATGGTGCCAAGAGTGGTTGGCAAATCTATGCCAAGCTTGGATGCCAAGGCAACGTCGGTAGTATGATGTCAACTTTAGCCTGATCAGCTCTCATTCAAATTTGAATAAGATGATTATCTCTTATCCCTTCAGCATTTAAAATTCAAATGAGGAGCTCATCCTATCCCTTCCTTGCACGCCTATTTAAACACCAAGCAAGCAAGCATTTGAAAAATGGAAAAAAATTAGGTGTGGTGATCGAGTGAAGAGTTGGAGTGCAAGACGAGTGACGATCGGCTATACCTTGGAAGGGTGGATCGACCAGCTTGGCTGAGAGCCTAGATCATGAAGGGCTGCATCGAGAGACCCCTTCTCGCCCATTCTCTCTTTCTACTTGTTTTACCTTGTTTTTAATGATGATGTACTTTGAAAACGTTTGTGGTTTTTTGGTTAAATCCCTCACCATGAACTAATCTAATAGTTGGTGGGGGATGTTTGCGTTGAACGCTATTTTACGTTTTAGTTTTTAATAATGAATCTGCTCTGACAATGTTTTATCTATTCGGCATACTTTAATGTTTTCTAAATAATATGCCAAGCGAGAGCTGACGCTGTTGGCCTATTGCTCCTCAATATCTTAACAGGCTTGGTGTGGCAATGATTAAGTTGTTGAATACTAAGGAGAGAAGCTTCGAGAGAATTCGTTCAAGTAGATGAACTTACTTTGGTCACCCCTTAGGAGTATAGATTGGATCTTAATCAAATTGGTTTATTTAAAAGCATGCACTATAGAGATATAGGGATTTTTTCATGATCAATTTAGGCAGTGACCATCGAGAGAGACTTTGCTAATTTTGAATCTTCTCGGCAAACAATGCCAAGATAGGTTGTTATTGAAGGCTGGCACGGCATGAATAGCGTGAAAACCAGGCATTCCATACCAACACTCATAATTTATTAAAGCACCTTCCTTGCCAACGTCTTACTTTACTTTCATTTCTTTTATTTCATTTCAATTATTTCCAAAAACAACTTTAAAACAAACAACTTTTTCTCAAGAAAGTAACAATCAAAGCAATTGAATTCCAGGTCAATATCTGTGGGATCGATACTCAGCTTAACTGTTGTATTACTTGCAGACCGTGTATACTTGCACGCAAAAGACTCATCTTGGCATTGTTTTATACTTTTCCAATACATATCTTCTGCCACTTTTGCCAGCATTCACTTAGAGAGTCAACAAGTTTTTGGCGCCGTTGCCGGGGATTACGACATAATTTAATGCTTTAATTTTTACTTATTTTTTTTTCATTTTACTAGCTTTGTTTTTTTGTTTTGATCATTAATTTTTTCTCTTTTTTAGGAAAGTTACAAAGAAGAGAATGGGCAACCACATATGGTATGATGATGACTACATTTTTCCCACTTATGACTACCAATATCCAACTCCAAGAGCTGTCCATGAGCAAAGACGATATGAAATGCATGAAGATGATGCCTGTACAACAATATCGACACATATTTATGAATTGAAAAACATGATTACATCAATGCAAGTACCTATCAAGTTCAGCAAAAGGCAAGCAACACCCATTGTTTGTGCATATTATAGAGGATACCGCACGTTTGACAATTGCCCCTTCAACCGTAATTCCTATTGTTAAACGGGGCACTACAATGTGAACAACCCTTCCTCCTACAACTTCAACCAAGGATGGAACCAATAGCAAAATATTTTTTGGATTGATCAAGACGATGATTATTTTTATGCATCTAACAACTTTGCTGCACCACCAGACTTCAAACAAATGCCATCCCAAGGCATCATTCTTCATGAGAAATCAGCGACGGATCTTTATGGATCTAACGGATCATTTGCCATGGTAGATTTACCTTCAGAAATGCCGATACACAACAATCCACCTTAAGAGCAAACAAATTGCATTAGAGACGCATTTGGAGGAGCCATGGATGCTATGTGAGGCTTGGAAGAACAAGTCAAGAGGCTTGCCAATGTTGTGAATAGCATGCCTCAAGAGAACGAGATAGAGCTTCCATCAAGACAGCAAGAGGTGGCAAACGCTTCAGTTAGCGGTAACAATCATAATGCCATGGCAATGTTACATCAACAAGCTGGTACATTGGTGTAACACCCAGGTATTGGGCTTAGTAGTTTCTAGGTTTATTAGACAGTCTGGTGGACCGAGTTAGACATTCGAGTCAGATTTGGGACCGTATATTTTTTGGTAAGCTAAAAATATGGAAAAATAGTTAAAAATCACCTTTTAATATATTTTGATTTTTGGTGGAATCAATTTTAGGAAAAGAAATTTGGAAATATGACATTTTTGGTTAGTGACCAAAATGCAAATTTTGAAAACTATTTTAAAGTGACTAAAATCAAAAGGGTCAAATCCTTTGAATCTTTAAGGAGCTAATCTATCAAGTGTTGTTGGTGATTTCTGTCTTCAATTAAAACATTTTAAGCATGTGTTTTGGAAGGGTGTTAATAAGGATTAAATATCTAAAGTTGGTTATTAGCTTTTAAAAGAAATTTACGTAACTTTTTCCTAAACCTTTTCTCTCAACTTCTTTTCTTCCAAACAATCAGAATTTCATCAAAATCCAGAGGTAAGGAACTCTTTTCACTCAAACTATTGACTTTAATTTGATTCTTTAACTTTGTTTTGCAAAATCTCATTGAAATCTTATATTTTCTTAGCTTTAAACAAGCAAATTGAGGGAGAAATCACATAACAAGGGTAAGGTCCGTGATCTCCTCTATTAAATAGTTCTTTATTGATATTCCCAAGCATTTGATCCTTGATTTATAAGTTGTAATGTGATTTTAATGTTTTATCCATATTTAATTGAGTTATTTTGGAAATATTGATGAAACATGGTGATTTTCGAAGTGGATCTGATTTCCAGTATTTGAGATTGATTTAATATATTTTTTGGATAAGTTTTGATGTTGATAAGTTGTTTTTATTAATAGAATCCCGAAACTCTTAAATCTCTAATTATTTAGGTTGCTAGTTTTGAGATATTGTGGAGATAATAGTGTTTGATCTTTGCTAGAGGTAAAAGGACGTTAGGAAAGGGCTTTTGGATGTCATTAGATGTTGGTTGATGGTTTGAATTGTTGTTTTAAGGCTGGGTTAAGTTTCAGCAACGTTTGATGATGATTTTGGTATGTTTCGGATGGTTTTTGAGTGGGCAACTTGGGAGTTGCGGGAGATTGTTGTTAGGCAATGGCTTGAATGCATTTTAATGCATTTATCCTTTGGTTTTATGTGTTGAAAATAGGGGACAGTCAAGGTGACGAAGCTTACGTTGGTTGGTGGCTTGCCGGGAGTTTGATTCTTGTTGGCAATGATGGCGAGGAGTATCGGTGAGTGGAAACTGGTTTTAAATGCTTTACAAAGTGTTGTAAAGGTTGTTGGGAGTTTAGGGTAAGCATGATACGCTTGCCTAAGCTCGGAAGTTAGTTTCCCTTATTTTGCTATTGAATATCGGCTTAGATATGAGCATGATGCTGCATGTTTTAGTGACAAACATGGTATGGTTTACTTACTGGTAACGCATGATTTTGAGTACATATGCAGGGGTTTGGAAGTATATTAAATGCTATTGAGCATTGGTTTTCATTCCAGTTGGGAATGTTGTTATTGCATTGGCAATGAGATTTGCATATATGGTGTTTTATGAAATGAGTTGTAAAACAGTAAGTAAATGGTTTTCTAAATGATATATTGGCTATGTGACAAAGTGTGAAAACAATCAGATATAGTTGGCATGCCATAGGATTAAAAGTGCACTATAAAATATGAACAAAATCGATTGTGGCCATGGGTCCTTGAGGTATGGCGGTGTAACAAGGCCTCTCGGACTGTTGGGGACCTCATTTGGGGATTTGCGGTTTAACTAGGCAACCCAAATTGATGGTGATCTTGTGGATTAACTAGGCAAGATCGGTATACTTGTGGTTTAACTAGGCAAGGGTGAGATCTCGCGGTTTAACTAGGTGAGGGTGTCAAATCTTGCGGTTTAACTAGGCAAGGTTTGGGATATCATGTGGTTTAACTAGGCATGGTATGAGATATCCTTGTATCCGATATGTGTATAGGATAGAGGTAGTCTATCTGGGTCACTATAAATGCCAATATTTGAGAAAGTTCATGTGTTGAACCTTGTTTGTAATGCTTTGGGATTTAAGCATGGTTTGTTCAAAATGCTTTGGGATTTAAGCATGGAATGCATATGATTTTAAATGATGATTATTATGTTTTGATTCAGTTGGAATCATAGAAAAATGCTTAGGTTGTAGGCATATTTTGGAAAAATCAAGCATGTGATTTTTTAATGGTTTTAGTGCATCATTGTTTATGAGCATCCTCACTAAGCATGTGTACTTACGCTCTCTTTTTCCTAATGATGCTGAACATTAAAGTTTGGGGCAGCGAAGGCAAGGTTTGCAAGGATCCAAAAGATAAACTACCTTTAGTATGAACTCGATTTATGTTTCTGGTTAATAAGGCAATGTGTTCCCCATGGGTTTCGGGAGTTTGAAATCTGTTGTATTGTGGTTATTTAGAATGATCCTATGCTGGTTTTGGTGATGGATAATATGTTGTTTAGCTTGATGTTAGTACTTGCCCATGGTTGAGGTTGAATGGATGTGTAGGTATGCATCTAGAGTTTCCTTGTGGATTGTTATGTCGTGCTGGTTTGACCAAGTTTAGTATGCTATGTTAAGTGTGTTGGCATGTTGCTTACGCTGAGAATGGTTTAAATGTGCATTTGGTATGTTTAGCAAAGTGGTATAGGGAGCATGCCTCGAGAGTGGTCCTTTGGAAGCATGATGTTGTTTTGTTTGCCTAATCTTGGTATAAATGTTGGATTATGT
Source organism: Hibiscus mutabilis (assembly GCA_019671005.1). NCBI lineage: Eukaryota > Viridiplantae > Streptophyta > Magnoliopsida > Malvales > Malvaceae > Hibiscus > Hibiscus mutabilis. The sequence continues at coordinate 24,505,513 of CM033737.1, forward strand.
ATATTGAAGTGTTGATATGCATGTTTGAAAGTTGATAATGGCCAATAGCATCTAGAATTGTGTGAAAAGCTAGCTAATTTTGACATTACAGTCCTAGGCGTACCGATACGCGAGGGACTATATTAGTACGGCTAGGCAAATAAGGTCAAGGCATTTCTGTACAGGCGGAGGCATTTTGATACGCCTCAAGGCTACTTGAATTATAGTTTTTGGAGAAGAGGTCGCGTACCAAATCACCAAGGGACCGTATCAGTACGGTGTAAAATGTTTTTAAACCGTATTTTATACTTGAAGTAGCGTAATGACACGGGTCTCACCGTATCGAAATGATGTGTTAACAACCGTATCGATATGGGACTGAACGTATCGATACAGATACCATTGTTTCAGTTAATGTCCTAGAAAGGCAGACTTGTTTTCTTTCCATTTAGTCCCTAAATCTTGTTTTGCCAATTATTTGAGCATGGATGATCGTTTGAAGCTGATTTTTGTCATATAAGCATAAAATGAATTTAATTAAAGGTTGGTAACTTAAAAATTAGAAAAGTCCATATATATTGTCGAATTTATGTTTTGGCCCCTAATTCGTGTTTGTGGCCAATTGGATATCGCTACGATGCCAGATTGGGATGAGTGCTCACCTGTGAATAGTATGACCATGTAGGAAAGCATTGGTGCATCTAGACAAGATAAAAGAAAAGATGGACTTGTTTAGGTTTAAATTTTCTCGGTTTACTTCGGTAAACCTAATGTAACTTGCTCAATTCGGTCTTGCGACTAGGCCGGGTCGAGGGGGTTACATTTGTTGGTATCAGAGCCAGGTTTACGAACAGTTGGGATGTTGTTCTTTGATTAGCTGATGTTGTTTAAACTGCACGGTGATTGTGTATATGTTTAGTGTTTGTTTAATGTTCTATTGGGGTATTTTTGGGAACATATTGCCTAATACCGAGGATTTTAACTGCACTTTAAAGTTAACTTGGATCATTTGCCTAACGGTAGCCTAACTCTAGTGTGTTTTGATGCTTTTGTTAGCATGGCTCAACGTGAGACTAGATCTATGGCTAATACTGTCGGGTTGGGTAGAATAACGAGACAGAAGAGAATCTCCCTCATATTTTACCTCTTTCTCCTCTAGTGGTTCCTCCAGTTGACATTGGAGTGGGTGAAGCACCCCAATTTCACCAAGTTGCAGTATATGGTGATTTGACTCTATTAGTTCAGGCGATAATGGGAGCTTTTCAAGGAGCGATGGCTGGAGTCAGGCGCAGGCACTGACACCCGCTGTGGTGGCAAATCAAGGTTTACCCTTAGAGCATCTGAGGAGTTTGGGAGGTGAAGAGTTTAAGGTTTAAGCCCTAAGGCAACCAAAGGTTGGCTGGAAAAGATGGTTCACATCATGAATCAGATGGGATGTAACGAGGAGCGCAAGTTGGGTTGCACTGTATCTCTGCTATAGGAGGATGTATATCATTGGTGGGTGACCACAATTGCTGGAATTCCTGAGGCGGACGTTACTTGGAGGTTCTTTCGGGGACCTTTCAAGAGGAAGTATCTTGGTACCCAATATTTAGATATGAAGAAGCGTGAGTTTATGTCGCTATCTCAGGGAGGCATGTCTGTTGAGTCAATATGCTCCAGAGTTGGTTCCAGATGACCAGCAGAGATGTGATAGGTTTTGGTATGGTCTTGTAAAGGACGTATCTCCTGGCTGCAGATTACATGGATTTTGATGTGTTGGTCAATCGGGCTAAGGATATTGAACAGTCCATGGGTGCACCAGTTCAGGCTGTAGGTGTGAACTTAGGTAAAAAAATGGCTAACTCTAGCTATTATGGGAGGCAGAATAGGAGGTTCAGGGACAAGAGGCATAAGCCAGATCACAGGCGTGGTGGTGGAGTTGGCCAGGGTTCTCAAGGAGCTCGTGTTACACTGGAGTGTGAGCAATGCGGTAGGATAAATGCGGGTATCTATTGGGGTAATGCTAGAGCTTGTTGGATTTGTGGTTCATCTGATCACTTGAAGTGTAATTGTCCTCGGGCTACAAAAGATATACCAGCATAGGTTGCAGCACCTGCTAGGGACTGAGGCAGTGGTAGGGGTAATTTTTAGAGACACGAGGATGGTCAGATAGGTATGGCTCATGCTGTAGCAGTGAGACCTGAAGGTGGTGGACCAGCTCAAGTCTTTGCTCACCGTGAGGGTCGTAATGGAACGGGTGTAATCGTAGGTACTTTCACTTTGCAATCTTCGTCATTGTTATCTTTGATTGATTCGGGGTCTACGCATTCATATATCTTGAGTGAACATGCATCTACGCTGAATGTTCCTGTTGAGATCTTAGATGTTTGTATGTTAGTCACAAGTTCTTTTGGGGAGGCAGTTACAACAAGAAGGTTGTATCGGTGTTGTCCTTTGGTGGTGCAAGGTCATGAGTTTGCCATAGATTTGATGGAATTGCCATTCCACGGTTTTGATATCATTTTGGGTATGGATTGGTTGAGTGAGCACAAAGCAGTTGTGGATTGTGAAACCAAGAGGATTTTCTTGAGGTTGGGAGACGACTATGAGGTTGTGATGGTTGGCGAGAATGTTAAGTTTCTATCCAATGTGGTTTTGGCTATTAGAGCGGAGAAGATGGTGTTTGATGGCTACCAAGCTTATTTGGCTATTGTTATGAATTCGGAAGCCAAGGGTGTTTGAGTGCATGACATTCAGATGTTTGCGACTTTCCGAAGGTTTTTCCTGAGGAGATACCGGGTTTACCTTCGGATAGAGAGGTGGAGTTTTGTATTGAGACATACGAGGGTACAACACCGGTGTCCATTGCTCCTTATAGAATGGCACCGAAAGAATTGAAGGAGTTGAAGTCATAGCTTTAGGAGTTGTTGGACCATGGGTTCATTCCACCAAGTGTTTCTCCGTAGGGTGCTCCTGTTCTCTTTGTGAAAAAGAAGGATGGTACGATGCGTATGTGCATTGATTATCGTCAGTTAAACAAGTTGACGGTAAAGAATAGGTACCCGTTGCTTCAGATTGATGACTTGTTCGATCAATTTCGTGGAGCGGCAGTGTTTTCCAAGATAGATTTAGGATTGGGGTATTACCCGTTGCTCATAAACCGCATTCCGTACGAGGTATGGGCATTATGAGTTTCTGGTCATGCCTTTTAGTTTGTCAAATGCCCCAGTTGTATTTATGGACATGATGAATAGAGTGTTCCATGAGTATCTTGATCAGTTTGTGGTGGTGTTCGTAGATGATATTCTTGTGTACTCTCGTATCGAGGAAGAGGACGTTCGGTATTTGCGGATAGTATTGCAAGTGTTGAAGGATAATTAGTTGTACGCTAAGTTGAGCAAGTGCGAGTTTTGGCTAAAAGAAGTGACATTCCTTGGTCATGTGGCTAAGTTTGTTTCCAAGTGCATGCATGTCAGCGGGTTAAAGCTAAACATCAATATCCATCAGGGTTGTTGCAACCACTGAAAATTCCGGAGTGGAAATGGGAGAGAATCACCATGGATTTTTTAATAGGGTTGTCGTTGACACCAGCTAAGAAGGATTATGTTTGGGTGATTGTTGACAGGTTCACAAAGTGTGCACATTTCCTGCCAGTGCATACAACGTACACCTTGGACAAATTGGCAGATTTGTATATAGCGGAGGTTGTGCACTTGCATGGTGTACCTAAATCCATCGTTTCAGATAGGGATCCAAGGTTTATGGTAAGGTTTTGTAGGAGTTTGTACTAACCTTGGGTTCGAGGTGTAGTTTTAGCACTACGTATCATCCACAGTCGGATGGGCAATCTGAGCGAGTTATGGAGGATATGCTGAGATGTTGTATTATCGAGTTCCAAGGACCCTGGGAGAAGAACTTGCCTTTAGCTGAGTTTGCTTACAACAACAGTTATCAGGCGAGTATGCAGGTGGCACCTTATGAGGCGTTATATGGCCAGATATGTCGTACGCCCTTACATTGGGCTGAGGTGGGGCAAAAGCATGTTACCTACCAGATGTGTTGAAAGACACAGATGAGAAGGTTAAGCTTGTATGCGACCGATTCAAAGTAGCTGTGGATCGGCAGAAATCTTACTCAAATTTGAAACGTAAGGAGGTTGAATATGCGGTGGGCGATCACATATTCTTGAAAGTGTCACCATGCAAAAAGGAGATGAGATTCGGACGTAAGGGTAAGCTTATTCTGGGTTCATTGGACCATACTAGATTATTGAGCGTATGGGTCTTGTGGCATACCAGTTGGAGAAAATTCATAATGTGTTCCATGTTTCGATGTTGAGGAGATATCGAACAGATCCATCGCATGTTATGCCAGTGGAGGATGTGGAGTTGAGGCTGGATCTATCCCTTGATGAGGAACTTGTAGAGATCCTTGATGCCATCAAGAAAGTTCTACGTGGTAAGACGATAGAGCTCGTAAAGGTCTTGTGGCGACACCGAGGTGTTGAGGAAGCTACTTGGGAAAGCAAGGCGGATATGAAGGAGAAATTTCAGTATCTGTTTCCTCCAAGTAATTTCAGGGATGAAATTTCTTAAGTGGGGGAGAGTTGTAACACCCCGGTTTTGGGCTTAGCGGTTTTGAGGTTTATTAGATGGTTCGGTGGATCAGGTCAGAGATTCGAGTCTAATTCGGGACCGTATATTTTTCGGTAAGATAAAAATATGGAAAATAGTTAAAAATCATCTTTTAATATATATTGATTTTTGCTGGAATCAATTTTAGAAAAATGAATTTGGAAATATTACATTTTTGGTTAGTAACCAAAATGCGATTTTTGAAAACTATTTTAAAGTGACTAAAATCAAAAGGGTCAAATCCTTAGAATCCTTAAGGAGCTAATCTACCAAGTGTTGCTGGTGATTTCTCTCTTCAATTAAGACATTTTAAACATGTGTTTTAAAATGGTGTTAATAAGGATTAAATATCTAAAGTTAGTTATTAGCTTTTAAAAGAAATTTATGTAATTTTTTCCTAAACCTTTTCTCTCAACTTCTTTTCTTCCAAACACTCAGAAATTCATCAAAATCCATAGGCAATGAACTATTTTCACTCATATTATTGACTTTAATTTGATTCTTTAACTTTGTTTTGCAAAATCTCATTGAAATCTTATATTTTCCTAGCTTTAAACAAGCCAATTGAGGGAGAAATCACATAACAGGTGTAAGGTCCATGATCTCCTCTGTTAAATGGTTCTTTATTGATATTCCCAAGCATTTGATCCTTGATTTTTAAGTTGTAATGTGATTTTAATGTTTTATCCTTGTTTAATTGTGTTATTTTGGAAATATTGATGAAACATGGTGATTTTCGAAGTGAGTCTAATTTCCAGTATTTGAGATTGATTTAATATATGTTTTGGATGTGTTTTGATGTTGATAAGTTGTTTTTATCAATAGAATCTCAAAACTCTAATTATTTAGGTTGCTAGTTTTAAGTTATTTGGAGATAATCGAGTTTGATCTTTGCTGGAGGTAAAAGGATGTTAGGAAAATGTTTTTGGATGTTGGTTGATGGCTTGAATTGTTGTTTTATGGCTGGGTTAAGTTTTGTCAACGTTTGATGATGATTTCGATATGTTTTGGATGGCTTTTAAGTGGGCAACTTGGGAGTTGCGAGAGATTGCTATTAGGCAATGGTTTTAATGCATTTGTCCTCTGGTTTTATGTGTTGAAAACAGGGATAGTCAAGGTGACGAAGCTTTACGTTGGTTGGTGGCTTGCCGGGAGCTTGATTCGCATTGGCAAGGAAGGAGAGGCGTATCGGTGAGTGGAAACTGGTTTTAAATGCTTTACAAAGGTTTGTAAAGGTTATTGGGAGTTTAGGGTAAGCGTGAGACACTTACCTAAGCTCAAAAGTTAGTTTCCCTTATTTTGATCTTGAATATCGGCTTAGATATGAGCATGATGTTGCATGTTTTAGTGACAAACATGGTATGATTTATTTACTGGTAATGCATGATTTTGAGTACATATATAGGGGTTTGAAAGTATATTAAATGCTATTGAGCATCGGTTTTCATTCTGGTTGGGAATGGTGTTATTGCATTGGCAATGAGATTTGCATATGTGGTGTTTTATGAAATGTGTTGTAAAACAGTAAGTAAATGGTTTTGTAAATGATATATTGGCTATGTGATAAAGTGAGAAAACAATCAGATATAGTTGGCGTGCCATAGGATTAAAAGTGCACTATAAAATATGAATAAAATCGATCGTGGTCGTGGGTCCTTGAGGTATGGGGGTGTAACAAGGCCACTCGGACTGTTGGGGACCTCATTTAGGGATTTGCAGTTTAACTAGGCAACCCAAATTGATGGTGATTTTGTGGATTAACTCGGCAAGGTCAGTATACTTGCGGTTTAAATAGGTAAGGGTGAGATCTCACGGTTTAACTAGGCGAGGGTGTCAAATCTTGGCGTTTAACTAGGCAAGGTTTGGGATATCATGCGGTTTAACTAGGCATGGTATGAGATATCCGTGTATCTGATATGTGTATAGGATAGAGGTAGTCCATCCGGGTCACTATAAATGGCAATATATGAGAAAGTTCATGTGTTGAACCTTGTTTGTAATGCTTTGGGATTTAAGCATGGTTTGTTCAAAATGCTTTGGAATTTAAGCATGGATTGCAAATGATGTTAAATGATGATTATTATGTTTTGATTCGGTTGGAATCATGGAAAAATGCTTAGGTTGTAAGCATGTTTTGGGAAAAGCAAGCATGTGGTTTTTAAATGGTTTTAGTGCATCATTGTTTATGAGCATCTTCACTAAGCATGCGTGCTTACGCTCTCTTTTTCCTAATGATGCAGAACATTAAAGTTCGGGGCAGCGAAGGCAAGGTTTGCAAGGGTCCAAGAGATAAACTACTTTTGATTATGGACTCGGTCTATGTTTCCGGCTAATAAGGCAATGTGTTCGCCATAGGTTCTGGGAGTTGTAAATCCATTGCATTGTGGTTCTTAGAATGATTCTATGCTAGTTTTTTGATGATGGTTATATGTTGTTTTGCTTGATGTTATTACTTGACCATGGTTGAGGTTGAATGGATGTGTAGGTATGCATCTAGAGTTTCCTTGTGGATTGTTATGTCATGCTGGTTTGACCAAGTTTAGTATGTTATGTTAAGTGTGTTGGCATGTTGCTTATGCTGAGAATGGTTTAAATGTCGATTTTGGTATGTTTAGCAAAGTGGTATAGGGAGCATGCATCTAGAGTGGTCCTTTGGAAGCATGATGTTGTTTTGTTTGCCTAATCTTGGTATATATGTTGGATTATGTATATTGAAGTGTTGATATGTATGTTTGAAAGTTGATAGGGGGCAATTGCATCTAGAATTGTGTGAAAAACAGCTAATTTTGACATTACAAGCCCAAGCGTACCGATACGCGAGGGACCGTATCGGTGTGGATAGGCAAATAAGGCCAAGGCATTTCGGTACAGGCAGGGGCGTTTCGATACACCTCAAGGATATAGGAATTATACTTTTTGGAGAAGAGGTTGCATACCGAAACACCAAGGGACCATATCAGTACGGTGTGAAAATGTTTTTAAACTGTATTTTATACTCGAAGTAGCATACCGGTACGAGTCTCACTATCTCAAAATGATGTTTTCACAACCATATCGATACGGGACTCAGCGTATTGATACGGATACCGTTGTTTCAGTTAATGTCCTGGAAAGGCAGATTTGTTTTCTTTCAATTTAGTCCCTAAATCTTGTTTTGCCAATTATTTGAGCATGGATGATCGTTTGAAGCTGATTTTTGACATATAAGCATGAAATGAATTTAATTAAAGGTTGGTAACTTAAAAATTAGAAAAGTCCATATATATTGCCGAATTTATGTTTTGGTCCCTAATTCGTGTTTTGGTCCCTAATTCGAGATTTTCAACTCGTTCAAAATACACGGAGTCACCCCCGATGTCTTACGATTAAGATTATTCCCCTATTCACTGAGGGATAGGGCGAAAGCATGGTTGAATAGCATTCCTGCCGGATCAATAACATCATAGACTGATCTTTGTCGTGATTTCCTTGCTAGATTTAATCCTACAAATTTGACTGATAAGCTTCGTAACAACATTATTTCTTTTCGGCAGGCAGATGATGAATCCATGTACGAGGCTTGGGAGCGATATAGAGAACTTCTACACAAATGCCCCCTACACGGATTCCCGGTGTGGACTCAAGTAACAATGTTTTACAACGCCATGAATACACCAACAAGGATGATGCTAGATGCCTCGGCAAACGACATACTCCTAGATAAACCGCCGGAAGAAGCAATGCAAATTTTAAACAGGCTGGCCAAGAATGATTATCAATTCCCATCCACTAGAAGAGGAGGAGTTAGACGCCAAGCCACAATACATGAACTAGGATCATCAGATTCAATTTCGGCACAATTGGCCACTTTAACCAAGATGGTCCAGAACATGCAAAAACCAAACAACACACATGAAGTCAAGGTAATGGATTCTTTTTGTGAGTTATGTGGTGATAACCATAATTCTTCTGAATGTATGCAGAATCCGGAATCTAGCTTCTATGTGGGGAATTACAATCAGAACAACAATGTGATGTCCAATACATACAATCTAGCTTGGAAGAAGCACCCGAATATTTCATGGAGTAATCCTAACAATGCTCTAAACCAGAACAATCAGAATGCACAAGCATCGGGATTCCAGCAGAATATGCCACGGCAACAGTTGCCGCAGCAACAACCGACGACATCTAGTTCTTTGGAAAATTCTCTAAATGCTTTTATGATGAAAACTGAATCTTATATGGCTGAGAATAGTAATTTCATAAAAAGAACTGATGTTTTTATTATCAGGACCGAGATGAGATTGCAAAACCAAGAGGCGACAATCAAATAATTGGAAAATCAAGTCAGACAGTTTGCTCAAAATCTGAATACTAGACCGCAAGGAGGTTTACCTATGAATACTGAAGTCGCAAGAGGAACTGGCCATGAGCAATGTAAGGCAATCACCACTAGAAGTGGCCAACAACTTAGAGAGGTTCAAACCCGCTCATCAAACAAAACTCCACAAAATGATCAAGACGAACCTAGTGGCAAAGCCTCATATGCTGAACCAGGAATTGCCGCGGCAACCGGCAATAAGCATGCCTCGGCAACCGACGATAAAGATGCCTCAGCAACTTGTGAAAAGCATGCCTCGGCAACCCCAGTTGATAATTCCTTGGCAACTCCAGTTGTCCCGGCAATGCCGTCAATCAGGTTTCAAACCAATGAAAGGATCGAAGATATCCGACTTCCACCACCATTCCCACAAAGGTTGAAGCGACAAAAGCAAGAATACCAATTCAAGAAGTTTCTTGATATCCTAAAGCAAGTCCACACGAACTTGCCATTGGTGGAAGCAATTGAACAAATGCCAAACTATGCCAAGTTTCTTAAAGACATTGTGTCCAAGAGAACAAGGCTAGGAGAGTTTGAAACAATTGCCGCAACAGAGGGATGCATGGCAATGTTGCACAATCGTATGCCACCCAAGTTGAAGGATCCTGGAAGTTTCACAATACCCTGTTCCATTGGAAATCACTATGTCGGGAAAGCATTATGCGACCTTGGGGCTAGCATAAACTTGATGCCTAAATCGGTTTTCCAGAAACTAGGAATCGGGAAGGCAAGACCTACAACAATTATGCTGCAGCTAGCCGACAGATCCTATGTGCATCCTGAGGGAAAAATCAAAGGCATACTGGTAAAAGTTGATAAATTTATTTTTCCCGCTGACTTTATTGTTTTGGATTGTGAAGCAGATGAGAATGCATCCATTATTCTCGGGAGACCATTCCTAGCAACAAGGAGAACCTTGATCGATGTTGAAAAGGGAGAAATCACAATGAGGGTGAATAACCAGCAAGTTAAACTAAATGTGTTCCAAACACTAAGGCATGCCGATGATCCAGAAGAATGCCAACTTCTTCATGCCACGGCAGAGTTTAACTTCGACGAGGAATTTAGTTGCCTCGGCAACTACATTGCCGATCAAGAGGAACCTGAGGAGTATGAAGAACCGGTCGATGAGGAACAACAAGAAGAGGCAAATTGGCTAGTCAATCGACCAGGTACATACCTTGAACCACTGGATTACTCAGGTAAGGAAGGTAAGCTCGAAAAACCCTCTATTGAACAACCACCGATTCTTGAGTTGAAACAATTGCCAGAGCAACTAAAATATGCATACTTAGGAACCGATAATACATTGCCTGTAATTATTTCTTCTAAGTTACAGCCTAAGCAGGAGAAGAAGCTGATCAAGATGTTGAAGCTATACAAAAAGGCAATAGGTTGGACAATTGCCGACTTGAAGGGAATTAGCCCGTCAGTGTGCATGCACAAGATTTTGTTGGAAGATGATCACAAACTTTCAATTGAGGCCCAGAGGAGACTTGATCATGCCACGAAAGGGTTGTAATGAAAGAAATCATCAAGTGGCTTGACACCGGCATTATATACCCTATCTCTGATAGTACATGGGTAAGTCCGGTACAATGTGTACCGAAAAAGGGAGGTATAACAGTGGTACGCAATGAAAATAATGAACTTATTCCAACCAGGACTGTGACCGGTTGGAGGGTTTGTATGGATTACCGAAAGCTAAACAAAGCCACTAGGAAAGATCACTTCCCATTACCCTTTATTGATCAAATGCTTGACCGTCTTGCAGGTAAACCCTTTTATTGATTTCTTGATGGTTATTCAGGTTACAATCAAATTGCCATAGCACCAGAAGATCAAGAAAAGACAACCTTCACATGCCCATACGGTACTTATGCCTTCCGAAGGATGCCGTTCGGAAAGTGTAACGCCCCGGCAACCTTCCAAAGATGCATGATGGCGCTCTTTTCAGACATGGTCGAAGACTTCCTTGAGATCTTCATGGATGATTTTTCTGTTTTTGGTAATGACTTCGAGAGTTGTCTCGGCAATTTAGAGAAGGTGTTGGCAATATGTGAAGAAACGGATTTAGTCCTCAATTGGGAGAAATGCCATTTTATGGTAGATGAAGGAATAGTGCTCGGCCATAAGATTTCATCCAAGGGAATTGAAGTAGACAAAGCCAAGGTGGACGTGATCGAGAGATTACCCCCACCAAGTTCGGTTAAAGGAATTCGAAGTTTTCTCGGACATGCAGGTTTTTACAGGAGGTTCATTCATAATTTTTCTAAAATCACTAAACCCTTGTGTAATCTGCTTGAACATGATAAAGTCTTCGATTTTGATGATTCTTGCACCCAAGCATTCGAAACCCTAAAGAAAAAGCTTGCCTCGGCACCCATTGTCGTTCCACCAGATTGGACGCTACCTTTTAAGCTCATGTGTGATGCAAGTGATTTTGCGGTAGGAGCAGTCCTAGGCCAACGCACAGGTAAGACCTTCCATGTGATATACTACGCTAGTAAAACTCTTAATAGTGCTCAAGTAAATTACACAACAACGGAGAAAGAATTACTAGCTGTAGTTTTCGCATTTGACAAGTTCTAATCCTATTTGATTAGTACAAAGGTAATTGTTCATACGGACCATTCAGCAATCAAATACTTATTTGCTAAAAAGGATGCTAAACCTCGTTTGATTCGTTGGATTTTACTTTTCCAAGAATTTGATATTGAAATTAAGGACAGGAAAGGAACAGAAAATCAAGTGGCCGATCACTTATCACGTTTGGAACGCAATAGGGAGGAGGACGCGGATCAAGAGATATGCGATGCATTCCCGGATGAACAAATTTTAGTTGCCTCAGCAACCCTCGACGCCTCGGCAACCATGGATGCACACGCCTCGACAACTCTCGACGCCGCAACAGCCTTTGACGCGTACGACTCGACAATTTTGGGAGCAGTCACCACGGCAGCACATGCCTCGGCAATACCCTGGTACGCGGATTTAGTTAATTTCCTTGTTTGTGGTATTTTACCTTATGGCATTACTCACCAAGGGAAGAAGCGGTTCCGCCATGATGCTAAGCATTACTTTTGGGACGAGCCTCTTTTGGTTAAACAATGTGCAGATCAGGTTATACGCCGATGTGTCCCTGAAGAAGAGCAACAGAATGTACTCCGGCAATGCCATTCTTCACTCTATGGAGGACATTTTGGAGGAACTCGTACCACGGCCAAAGTTTTGCAATCCGGTTTGTATCGGCCAAAATTGTACAAAGATGCCCAAGACTTTTACAAGCAATTTGATCGTTGCCAGAGGACGGGCAATATCTCGAGACGACATGAGATGCCACTCTAGAACATCATCGAGGTGGAATTGTTCGATGTGTGGGGGATCGATTTTATGGGACCTTTTCCATCTTCATTCGGCAACCTCTACATCTTACTTGTCGTCGACTATGTCTCTAAATGGGTGGAGGCAGCTGCAGTTCCCAACAACGATTCCAAGACCGTGCAACTATTCTTGCAGAAAAACATATTTACACGGTTTGGGATGCCAAGAGTAATTATCAGTGACGAAGGCAAGCATTTTGACAACAGACTAATTGCCAAGATGTTGCAACGCTTCAGCATATCACACAAGATCGCCACGGCATATCTCCCACAAACCAACGGGCAAGCAGAAATTTCCAACCGGGAGTTGAAGGGTATACTCGAGAAAGTTGTAAATCCCTCAAGGAAGGATTGGTCATTAAGATTAGATGACGCACTTTGGGCATATCGCACTGCATTCAAAACACCCTTAGGTATGTCCCCCTTCCGACTTGTCTATGGCAAAACATGCCATCTACCGGTGGAAATCGAGCACAAGGCATACTGGGCAATCAAGACCATGAATATGGATTGGGAAAGTGCCAGACAAAAACGTTTGATGGATCTCAACGAGATAGAAGAATTCCGTGCACTCGCCTATAACAATGCACGAATCTACAAGGAGAAAACAAAGCGATGGCACGACAAGAAACTATTGCCACGACAATTCACGCCAGGGCAACTAGTTCTCCTATTCAATTCTCGGCTAAAACTTTTCCCAGGAAAGCTGAAATCAAGATGGTCGGGACCATTCGAAGTCGTCAAACCATTCTCCCATGGTGCCGTGATAATCAAGTCCATCTCTGACAACCATGAATTCAAAGTTAATGGACAAAGATTGAAGCACTACAATGGTTCCCATGTGGAACGTAACAAAGAAGTGGTCAACTTAGGAGATGCATGAGCATGTTCTCCCTTTTGATATTTTTATTTTTATTTTATTTTTTCAAATTTTTATTATTTTTATTTTTTTATATATTTCCGATTATTAGTAATTTTTAGGATAGAATTTTTTAATTAAGTTTAAGAATCCTATTACACATCTTTATTTATTTTCTTTATTAGTTTATCTTTAATTTTAATCCTTATTTGATTTGTCTTTGAATTGTAGGAAAAAAGTTCAAGATAAAGAGGAATTCTAATCCAAGTAGGAAAACATCTTCAACAAGGAAACTAATAGGCTGAATCTAAGGATTATATAAAGCCTCCAATTCACCCTAACCTCAACCCCTTGTCGACAACTTCTCCCCCACCCTAAACCCTTTTTCGTTTTCCCCTAATCCCACCCACCTATCTTTTCTATAAAACCCATCACCCTTAACCTATTCTTACTTTCTATCTTGAAACTTTTTAGTTTCTTTTCTTTTCTTTGTTTTTACTCACAACCAAGATCATCCATGGCATCCAAGATTAAACTTTTAGTTCATCCAAAGAAACAAGATACAAGAAGTTTGCTACACCGGTGGTTCAAGAAAGATTTAAATCCAAGTTTGAAAGCCGGAAGATTCATGAAGAACAAGGCTTTGAATACTCCAACTATCATCAAGATTTCGGCCTTGAACCATTCATCTTCGAGAGGATTGCACATCAAAAGTGGCAAATCTTTTGCCATCAACCAGAACCGGGTAACATCTCATGGGTAAGAGAATTCTATGCTCACTCACCTAACCCAGATAATCCTTATGTTTTTGTTCGTGACAAGGCCATACTCATAAGCCCCAAAAGCGTCAACACCTTTTACGGGCTTTACATTGAGAAGGACGAGCATCAAGCCTTCGTTGATCAAATCACTCCCAAGCAACTCGACAAGGTGCTTCAAGAACTCACTCAACCGGGAACTCATTGGAACGACGGTAAATACAAGGGCATGGTAAATCGCCTTCGGCTTATACCCGAGGGAAAACTATGGAATAAGTCTGTTAAAACTTCTTTAATGCCCACCACACACAATACTAACGTTGATATACCACGTCTTTTGCTAATACATTCTATTTTGCATAATCGCATCATTAACATTGGAAAAATTATTTGTGATGAGAATTTTGTATGCAGCTCAAAAGATAAGGGTTCTCTTTTCTTCCCTTGCTTAATTTCTAATCTTTGCAAGGAGATGCATGTACCAAGTGAGTCCACCGATGAAAAGGCCCTACCAAAGTCCGGTTGGAATTAAGCACAAATCCAAAAGCTAATGGGAGAGGCACCGGGAAAATCTTCAAGGCCTCCAATTGCCGCGGCAACTCCTACCACCCCGGCAATCTATAATGCCCAAGCACCTAACGCCAGGGCACCTCGGCCACCAACCCCGGGACACTTTGAAGCACTTCTGCACCCATTAGCAAGCCACCTAAGGCAAATTGAAGACCGACAACTAATGTTCATGCGGTACATGAAGGAGCACAACAATGCCATCACCCAAGTCATCCTAGAAAAGTACCCAGACAATCGCGTGCCATTCCCAATATTTCCAGCTGAGATCCTTGCCCCGGCAACCAATGAAGCAGTCGCCACGGCAGCCTCAACAGATGATGCCACGGCAACCTACTTCGTGCATGCACAAGCTGACGCCACGACATTCAACCCTGAAGATGGCACGGCAACCAAAGCTAAAGACATCCCGGCAACCACTGCAAAAGCCAAAGGTAAAGCACCTATGCCCAAATCAACTCCTACAGAATCATTTTCTGATTTTTTAGATTCGGACGAGTCCTCCATTGAACCAACAAAGACCGCACCAATTGAATCCTCCAAGCGAAAAGCCAATGACACTGATGAAGAGGACGATGAGGACAACCCCGTACGAGGATCGATTCCACCACCGACAACAAGAAAACAACCATCGCGTTCAAGAAAGAGAATCAAGACACCGACCAAAAGGAAACTAATCATCTACAATGACGAACTCTCAGAGTAAGTCCTCGTATGCATTTTTATTTTTATTTTTCGGTATTTTTATGCATGCATTGAGGACAATGCCTCACTCGAGTTTGGGGGGGGATTGTTATTAGTAGTTACCATGTTTAGTTACATTCATCTTAAGTATTACATTTAGGATACATAAATTGCTTGCCATGCCTTTAATTGGAACAAGAATTGCTTAGATTTGATGAATATCCGATGATGACTTTGCCAATGCACTTAATTGATAGAATTTTTATTCTAGGATAACCATGGAAAAACTTAGAATTTTACTATGATGCTAAATTTGATGAAACACTGTTGTGGTTTGATTGATTTAAGGAATTCTAGTAAACTTAGGTTGATAATTAACAAATTGGGGGATTACAATAAAAATTGGATGGATGCTAGAGGTGCCCGAAATTGGCTCTAGCATGTGCTAAAAAAATTTGATCACTAGAGGTGCCCAAAACTGGCTCTAGTATGTGTTAAAAAAATTGATTGCTAGAGGTGCCCGAAACCGGCTCTAGTCGAATAAATTAACTTAAGAAAACTAAAAACAAAACACTAGAGGTGCACGAAACTGGCTCTAGTTAAAACATGTTAAAAAGAACCCAATGAAG
This sequence comes from Hibiscus mutabilis, assembly GCA_019671005.1. Lineage (NCBI taxonomy): Eukaryota > Viridiplantae > Streptophyta > Magnoliopsida > Malvales > Malvaceae > Hibiscus > Hibiscus mutabilis. Next base: position 24,521,351 of record CM033737.1, read on the forward strand.
TAATTTGAAAACCTATTGTTTGCATAGAATCCGAAAAATCAACTTGCACACAACTCCGCACACACTCACAAGCATTATAGTTTGATTCTGAGTAACTCTTAAGTTTTTCAAAAAATAAAAAGCCAATCATACTTTGTGCCCCGGTTCAGAGAATTGAAATCAAGTTCAAAGCTAAGTTTGTGAAAGTTGAAGTCTTGGCAGGTAATTATGAGTTTGCATTGCTTGAGGACAAGCAATAGTTCGAGTTTGGGGTGTGATAAATGTTTAAAAGTACTATTTTACTTACCCTTTTTACTCATATTATTGTTAGACTTAGGCTCATATTAGTTGCATAATTAGCCATTCATGTATTAATCCATGTTTCCTTCCATCGTTGAGCTTGATTACATAACTTGGTAGTTTTTGTGGAAAAGATGTTGCTTTGGTGTGCTTTGTGTGTGTATGTGCAGGATCACTTGCCAAAGCAAGGCTAGAGCTAGTTGCCAGGGCAATGCATGAAGGAGACGCCGAGCTAGTTGCCAGGGCAATACATGAAGGAGACGCTGAGCCAGTTGCCATGGCAATTGTCGACAAGAGCAAAGGTGATATGGTAGTCGAAATTGATGACTAAACAAGCCCAAGATGACGTGGAGCAAAGCCCAAACCCAAAGGAATTTAATTGCCATGCAGAGATTAAAGAAGAATTAAATTCCAAAAAGAGAGGAGAAGTTCTAGTAGGAATACAATTATAATAAAGAATTATATTATTTAAAGATAATTTAATTCCAACTTAACTTCCTCCTCAAAGAAGGACTTTGGCCTAGCCCTATAAATAGGAAGGAGATTTCGACAATCCATAGAGAAAAAGAGAGGGGAATTTCGACAAGTCCAAGGAGGGCAAGAGGAGAGAATTTTCGGCAAGCATCTAGGGCAAGGAGGATTTCGACAAGCCTCCTCCTTCATCCTTTTCTTTCTTGTTCGATTGGGTTCATGCTAGGGATTGTTTATCTTGTGTTTCTTTGGACTAAATCTACTTGGCTATGGTTATTGTGTTTTGTGGTTGTGAGAAACTATTGGTTTTTGTTTAGGTAATAAGAGTTTGCACTTTTCTATTTCAAGGTTTATTCATTCTTGGTTCTTATTCTTGTTTGCGAGTGAATTGGGAGAGGATCTCGTGATTTCATTTATTTATCTAATATCGGGAGAGTTAGATTCAAGAAATGAATGAATATGATCTTTACTCAATCTATTGATGGTGAAGATTAATCCGGCTTAGGAATAAGTTAAGGATTTCAACGGCTAAGAGGAGCACAAGATTGGTTGTTGTTCACCCTTGATTCACGCAGGGATGTATTATCAAGGCATACACAAGTAGCTAGAGTTTCAACTTAGGGATAAGAAGAAACCATTGAAGAACGCTCTGCCGAACCTTGAAGGTTGCTGCCTAAACGCCCAAGTAGTTGCCCAACTAGTTGCCCAGGCAACCATCGATTAGTTGCCAAGGCAACCCCGTTGTGCAAATTGCCACGGCAACTGAGTTGCCCGTGCACTCTTTTACCAAAACGATCCAATCGGCTATCACACCTCAACTCACGATAACCTAGCCTATCTCTCTCTCAATTGATCTCATCTTTTCATTTACTTTATTGCTTTCTAGATTAGTTATTAGTTAAACTCCTATAATCCTTTACTTGTGTTTTTACTTTTTACAGTGCAAGAGACTAGATTCTTGAAGTGGCACCAATCCCTGTGGAGACCATATCTTTTATACTATAACTTGCGACGTGTATACTTGCACAATTGCGTAGCACTTATTACGCGCAACAATGCCCGATTGAGATGAGTGCTCACCTGTGAACAGTATGACCATGTAGGGAAGCATTGGTGTATCTAGAAAAGAAAAGAAAAAAATAGACGTGTTTAGGTTTAAATTTTCCCGGTTTACTTCGGTAAACCTAATGTAGCTTGCTCAATTCAGTCTTGCGACTAGGTCGGGTCGAGAGGGTTACAATTGGACTCACTAGTGGTAATAGAGTGTGAGGAAAAATTTGAGGTCAATGATCCTGAACACAACAACATCAAGGCAAAGCTAGATAATGTTGCAAAGTTCGATGCCAGGATAGAAGTGGATTCTGAAGTTCCAAACCAAGAAGACGAAGGCAATCAGCCGATTATTTGCCAAGAAGAGAAATCAGTGCCAGCAGGTGAACCCAAGGACATAGAGAAAGGAGAGACAGAGGCTGATGATGCCATAGCACTATATGATGCCAGACCTTCAGAAACTCTACCATGTGATACGAATGATGCTCGGCTAAAATGAAGATTACAAATCAAAGCTATCACTCCCCTAAGTGGCAACCAAATCGAGATTTTAACGTGTGAAGAAGAGCCAATTGTTTGCCATGCAAATAAATCAATGCCAGCGAAAAAAAAAGCTGAGAAAGGGGAAGCAAGGACCAGCATGCCAGATCTGAATCTGATGCCAACACCACATCGGTAAAACCAGTGGAGCTAGTAATTGCCAACCCTACATTGGTAAGACAAATAAATGTTACTTTTAATGTTGATAAAGCTCTTAAGTGTGCAGATGAACCTAGAGAATGCGATGCAGTTGGACTAAAAGAATCTATCTAGATGAGAACTTGGCATTAAATTGCCAGGGGACAGATTTTGATGCCATGGAGCTGAATGATGAAGATGTGGAAAGAGAAGGATTTGATGAACCACCATGCTGAATGAAGTCATTAGCTACCATATGAGGCCTGAATCACTATAGTTAGCTGGCAAAGAAATCCAGGCACCAAAGCCATCCATTGAGGAGCCACTAAATCTGGAACTATTGCCAAGCCACCTCGGATATTCTTATCCTAGAAACGAGTCTACTTTGCCAATTGTCATTGCCATAAACTTAGCTAAGGACCAAGAAGCTAGATTATTTCCAACATTGGGCAATCATAACCAAGCTCTACGGTGGACCATTGCCGACATCCGAGGAATAAGCTTGGCAATATACATGCATAAAATTCTCCTAGAGGAAACCGATGGCAAAATAATTGAGCAACAACGAAGGTCGATTCTGATCATGAAAGATAACATGAAGCAAGGTGTGCTCAAGTGGATGCCAAATGACTGAGAATGAAGAGCTGAAGTATGAAAAAATTGTTGTAACAAAAATGCAGAGATGTTGCAGCTCAAAACTAAAGATTTCATGAAGATTCTGGAACAAAACGAGGATAACTATGCCTCGACAACAAGAGATTATTCAGTTTTCTAAGGTGGTTTTTGAAAGCCACCATGGTAAAATATTCTCTTTCTTTGAGTAATTGAGAATTTGGCATGATCAAAGGAAAACAATTCTTTGGCTTTCTATGTTGGTTATTTAAACCAAATATTGCCACAGCCTACCATCCACCAACCAAGGGACAAAGATTAGAGCACTATTTGAAAGGTGATCGAAACAATACCAAGGAGGTGATCCTCTTAGCAGAGGTAAAGTGAAAACATCATCAGGTTTGAATTTTTGTAAACATTAGGTTAGTTGTTTTTCTTTGTTTTTAGGTTTCAGGAGTTTTAGTAGTTTTTCTTATCTTTTAATTTTCATTTTTATTCCTTTACTGTGTTGAAATGTTTTCTTTGAGTTTATGCAGATTTAGTACGCCAGGAACAGTGCCAATGAGAGATTTGGCATGAGCCGATGCCACAATAGGAGAATTCTGTGTGCCAAGCATAGTGCCAAAGCAGCTTGGCACGGGCAGATTGAAAGACGAGAGAAACCCTAACTTGATCGGATCATTAAATAAGAGAGAATATTTATCTTTAAACCTAAACCCTAGCCGCCCAAAAAAATGGGTTGAAATTTAAATTCAACCTAATCACTCCAATCTTTACCCAATCTTATCATCTACAACCTTATCACTTCAAGTTATCACTTTACCCTCTTTTCAAATCAAATCCTTTTACCTTCCATCACTATCCCTATTACTCAGTTACTAACCCCATTAAAACACCCAACCTTTTCACTTTCTTTCCCTAGCCGAATTTAAAGAACCCAACTCTCTCTCAATTTTCCACTTCTTTTCAAGCAAGAACCAAACTTTACATCGTTTTTCTTCTTCTTTCTTGATTCAAAACCATTCCAAATTCTTGCACGTTTCCAATGGCTTATTCTTTCAACCAATTTTTGAAAGAGGAGATCTGAAAAAAGTTTGAAGCCAACTTTGCTTCAAGATCTTTTTGCGACGAAAAACACTTCAATTTCAAGATAGAGACAATCATTGGCTTCCCTCTAGAATTGATGGCAATAGTCGACACGCACAAGTGGAATTTGTTTTGCCAATAAAAGGGGAGATTTATGCCACCATTGTTCAAGAATTCTATGCCTATCTTTTGACCAAAGATTCGCTCTTCTTGATGATTAGAGGTACGTGTGTGCATTTTGATTAAGGGTATATTAACACTATGTTTGAATTGGATGGTGTAGGGGATGAATATTTTGAGTATGTCGATTCGATGAATGCTGCTAATAGAAGGAAGTTGCTGGCCGATTTGTGTGAGCCTTGCACGGCATGGACAGTGTCATCGAAGGGCCACCGAACATTGAAACGATTGGCATTAAAACCCCAATGGAGAGGATGAAATCACTTTGTAAGGAAAATCTGATGCCAACATCCCACAACGAGACTGTATCAGAAGAGAGGCTGATCCTATTGCATTCCATCATTATGGGCTGCAAGATTAATGTTGGCAAGCTCATTATTGATGAAACCTATAAATGTACTACAAAAGGTAATGGCAGTTTGTTCTTTCCTTTGTTAATTTCTAACATTTGCATGCTCTATAGTGTGCCAAAGCTTGATACAAATAAAGTTCAAAGGATCAAGGGAACAACAAGCACAGCTGCTATTTGGGGAAGCCTCACAACTGCCAAGCCAAAGGACAAAGGCAAGGGGAAGGCGAAAGTGCCCACGCTAAAGCCAAAGGCAGTGCCAGACACCAAACCCGAAACCGTGCCAGACAGTTTACTGGCAATGCTGTCACGAATTTACCATCGCAGGGAAATCATTCTTTGAAAGCTTGAGAAAGCCGAGGAGCTCAATGTCAAAATGCCACATTACATATCGGCAAGGGATGTTGTAATCAGGGAAGCTCTTTAAAAAATGTCCACTAATTTTGTGCCAGAATTTCTAGGCCTCCCTACCAAGCCCTCTGCTAGTGACAATGCAATGCTAGTCAATCCAATTTATACCTAATCCGATGCCACAGTCCCATTGTCTCCAGCTCAAGTCGATTATGCTAGTTTTGATTCCTCATCTGAATTAAAGGAAACCAAAGCCAAGTCACTAGTGACACCTATTATACAAACTCCATCTGATGCCACTAATGCACCTACAACATCGGAACCTACAAAGAAAAAGGAGGAAGTTAGAGCCTCCACTGTCGCTTCAAAATAAACCAAGAAAAGAAAGAAAACGAATGGCCCTGCTCATGGTCGATTTTTGAAAAGAAAAACTCACATCACATGAGAAGAAGTCTCTGAAGGGGAGTCCTCGTTTACCTAAACTCCTTTACATTTCATTTCTTTGCATTTACATGATCATTCATTTTAATTTTCTGTTTTAATTGTATATATGTGTTGTTTTCATGCATTGAGGGCAATGCACATCTTGGGTTTGGGGGTGTGCATTTCCTCACATTTATGCCATGCCATACATTTCATATTTAATTTTCGTTGTCATGCCATTTGTTATGCCATCTAGGTTATTTAGAATAGATGCATACCGAACCATTAAAAAAGGACAAGAAAATTTTGCTTCGTTTAATTTTGAAGAATGTAACGCTTGTTAGGCAAGTTTAATTTTATCTAGGTGTCTGTCCAATGAGGAAATTTTAATCTTTAGTTGTCATGCCATGCCAGTAGAGTAGTATGCCAGGTTAGCTTGGCAATTGATCTCTAGTTTAGGGAACTAAAATTTCACTTAACACGTAGTATGTATCTAGTTCCTTAGCAAACTTAGACTCTTTGAAACTATGCTCGAATTTAAAAAAGAAGAAGATCAAATGATGTATGGGTAAAAGAAACTAATAAGCCATCAATGTTCTGCCAGGGCAATGAAAAAAATGAACTCTCCTCGACCTAGGGATAATAAGTTACTTGGGGCTTCGTGGTTTGCTCCATCTTAGTTATCAAGTTCAAAACTTTAGGGTATGAGTTAAAGAGAAAGCCTAGTGATGTCTAGATTAAGGTGAGGATTCGTGGTATGCTTCCTCTTATCTTTCATGCTAAATAGTGCCATGAAGCAAGCTTAAATTAATGCCAACAGAAACCCCTGGCAAAGAAAAAATGATAAAATAAGAATATGAGTTTAGGTAGTAAAATTGACTAAAGGAGTGAAAGGATACTTGATGCTATTAACTACACATCATGCACTCTTCAAGGACTTGGATTAGAGTTATATTGCTGCACTTGAATTACTACCTGCTTGGCATTATTGCACTGAGATACTGAGGACAAAAATAGAGCCAAATTCTGCTTGCCAGCACTTGTTGGCATTCCAACCAAAATTTACCGAGGTAACATTTTCACTATTTTTTGTTTTTATTTTGTTTGCATTACTTGAGGACAATCAATGAGTTAGGTTTGGGGGTGTGTTACCTCTCCGAAGATATTGTTTTTAATGCCAATCTTACAATTCTTTTGCTTGTTTTTAGGTACATTTAGTTGCATTAGGATGTTAAAACAACTTATAATTTTGTCTATGTCATTGCGAAGGGTTGTTTTGTTGCCAATTTTGCAAATTTGGCATATTATTTGGCTCAGAAAAGTAACACAAGAAGGAATACTAGAGAGAATTCCGAGTGTTGTTGGCACAGATAGACCAGACAATGCCAAGCACCAGTTGCCAAAGAAGTGAACTTGATGCCATGCCAAGAAGCTATTGAACCCTGAAAAAATAGGACAAGATCAAGCTCTGAAAAGATAGCAACTGGATCAATCTCTAAAAAAATAACGGATAAGATGGTGCCAAGAGTGGTTGGCAGATCTATGCCAAGCTTCAATGCCAAAGCAACGTCGGCAGTACGACGTCAGCTTTAGCCTGATCAGCTCTCATTCAAATTTGGATAAGATCATTATCTCTTATCCCTTCAGCATTTAAAATTCAAATGAGGAGCTCATCCTATCCCTTCATTGAACGCCTATTTAAACACCAAACAACCAAGCATTTGAAAATGGAAAAAATTGGGTACAGTGATCAAGTGAGGAGTTGGAGTGCAAGACGAGTGACGATCGGCTGCACCTTGGAAGGGTGGTTCGACTAGCTTGGCCAAGAGCCTGGATCGTGAAGGGATGCATCAAGAGACCCCTTCTCGCCCATTCTCTATTTCTAGTTATTTTCCCTTATTTTTAATGATGACGTACTTTGAGAACGTTATTGTTTTTTGGTTAAATCCCTCACCATCAACTAATCTAATAGTTGGTGGGGGATGTTTGCGTTGAACGTTGTTTTATGTTTCAATTTTTAATAACGAATATGCTTCGGCATTGTTTTATCTATTCGGCATACTTTAATGTTTTCTAAATACTATGCCAAGCGAGAGCTGGCACTGTTGGCCTATTGCTCCTAAATATCTTAACAGACTTGGGGTGGCAACGATTAAGTTGTTGAATACTAAGGAGATAAGCTTCGAGAGAAGTCGTTTAAGTAGATGAACTTACTTCAGGAGTAAAATCTACCCCTTAAAAGTATAGGTTGGATCTTAATCAAATTGGTTTATTTAAAAGCATGCACTATAGAGATATATGGGTTTTCACATGATCAATTTAGGGTAATGACCATCGAGAGAGGCTTTGCTAATTTTGAATCTGCTCGGCAAACAATGCCAAGACATGTTTTTATTGAACGCTGGCACAACATGAATAGCGTGAAAACCAGGCATTCCCTGCCAATGCTTATCATTTATTAGAGCACATTCCTTGCCAACGTCTTACTTTACTTTTATTTCAATTATTTCCAAAACTAACTTTAAAACAAACAATTTTTTCTCAGGACAAGTAACAATCAAAGCAATTGAATTCTAAGTCAATCTCTGTGGGATTGATACTCAGCTTAACTGTTGTATTACTTGTAGACCGTGTGTACTTGCATGCAAAAGACTCATATTGGCATTGTTTTATACTTTTCCAATACATATCTTCTGCCACTTTTGCCAGCATTCACTTAGAGAGTCTACACCCAACACAATCAGAAGCCATCGTCCCATTTTCACCGATTTAAGTTGAATCCGCCAAGACAAAAACACCGCCAGGATTGAAAGAAGAAGTCTAGAAGAAACCTGCCACAACGCCTACACTGTCTGATTCCACCGCCACTCCTTTCGCGTCAGAGCCAGTGTAAATTATCAAGGAAGATAGAGCATCCACTACTGCCTCAAACCCAAGCATGAAAAGAAGGTAATGAATGGCCCCTGATCGTGGGACATTTATCAAGAGAAAAACCCATGTCACATGAGAGGAAGTCTCCACATGGGAGTCATCTTCTTCCTAAACTCCTTTGCATGTTATTCATTCGCATTTCACAGGTTCATGCATTTTATTTTTCTGTTATTTGTATATATGTGTTGTTTTCATGCATTGAGGACAATGCACATATTTGGTTTGGGGGTGTGCATTGCCTCACATTTATGCCATGTCATGCATTCATGTTTACATTTCTGTTGCCATGCCTAGATTAATACCATGCATACTGAACCACTAAAAAAGAAAAAGAAAACCTTACCTCGGTCAAATTTTGAAGAATGTTAAAACTTTGTTAGGCAATTTTAATGTGTTCTAGGGTAGTCTGTCTGATGAAGGATTTTTTTAATCTTTAGTTGCTTATGCCAGCAAAATAGTAATGCCAGGTCTGTTTGGCAATTGATCTCTAGCTTAGGGAGTTGACTTTCACTTAACACGTAGTATGCATCTAGTTCCTAAGCAAACTTAGAATTTTTGAAACTAAGCTAAAAAAAGATAATGATAGGGTAAAACAAATTGATAAGGAAACAATGTTTTGCCAAGGCAATAAAAATGGAACACTCATCTGCCTTAGAGATAATATGTAGTCTGGGTCTTGGTGGAACTCCCTCGTTAGTGCTCAGGTCAAAAACTTTAAGGGTACGAGTGCAATGGGTTAGCTTAGTGATGTAGTCTGGACTAACGTGGGGATTCATGGTATGTTACTCAATCCAAATGTGCCTTGACCCAAACCCTAATTTAATGCCAGTTGAAAAAAAAGAAGAACCCCTTGGCAGGAATAAAGAAAATTCTGAGTTTAGGTAGTAAATTTGACTAAGGGAGTAAACAGATACTTGATGTATTTTGCCTACACTTTGTGAACTTGGAATGCCCTAGACTAGAGTTATATTGTTGCACTTGAATTTACTACCTGCTTGGTATTATCGCACTGAGATATCTTAGGACGGAACTAGTGCATCATTCTTCTTGCTAACACGTCTTGGCATTTCGATCAAAATTTTGTTGAGGTACTATTTTCACCATTGTGTTTTTAGCCTATTTTCATTGCTTGGGGACAAGCAATGAGCTAGGTTTGGGGGTGTGTTAACTCATCAGAAGTACCGAATCTTATGCTTATTTCACATTGTCTTTGCTTGCCTTTAAGTATGTTTAGTTGCATTTAGCCTTAAAATTTATGCATTTGCATAAGGAGTTAGGAATTGTGTTATGCCAGTGTGAAGGATTGCTTTGTTGGCATTATTGCAGGCTCGGCAGAGAAGGACATGTTTGGCAGAGCAAAGCAGCGCAAAAAGGAAGGAATGCCAAAGAGAATGTCGAGTAACTGTTGGACCTTGATGATGTCATCCCTAGGATTCAAATATAGGATAAGATGATCACATCCCTTATCCCTTGTACATTCAAAATTCAAATTTCAAGGCTTATCTTAGGCGTCTCGTGGTTGCCTATTTAAAGAAAGAAAGGAGATCGATATCGGAAGGGACGATCGGATTGAGAGGAAGGCTGCACCAAGGAGATATGGTTTGACTTGCTTGACCGAGAGCCCATTGAAGGGCTATATCGATGGAACCCCTTTCTAGCCCATTCTCTTTGTTTTAAATTGTTTATATTTTTAATAACGATGATGTTAAGATACGATTATGGTTTTTGGATGGAAACCCCCGCCATAAACTAAACTTTTACAGTTGATGGGGGATGTTTGTGTTTGAACGCTGTTTTTATGTTTAGTTTTTAATAATAAAAAATGCCTTAGCATTGTTTTCCCTATCTGGCATGTTTTACAGTTTTCTAAATTCCGTGCTAAGCAACCGCTAGCACAATATGCTTATTTCACCTTAATATCTTAACAGACTTAGGGGCAACAATTAGTTGCTAGATACTAAGATAAGATGCTTCGACGAAAGATGTTCAAGTAGATGAACTTACTTCAGGAGTGAGTCTACCCCTTACGAGTATAGATTGGGACTTAATCAAATTGATTTATGAAAAACTTCATTATAAAGATATAAGGGTTTTTACATGGTCAATTTCAGGCATTTCTATCGTCAGAGGCAATGCCAACTTTGAATATTCTTGGCAATAATATCAAGGTAGAAAATTATTAAAGGCTAGCATGAAAAGCTTGAAAAACATGCATCGCTTGCCAATGCTCATCACTCATTTAAACTCTCCTTGTGCCAACGTTGTTTTCCTTTTAATTCTTTTCTTTTAAACTGTTTTCAAAACCCACTTCAAATAAACAACACTTTCCCTTTGACGAGTAAACAAGCAAGGCAAACAAACTATTGGCCAATCCTTGTAGGATCGAAACCCAGCTTATTGTTCTATTACTTGCAGACTGTGTATACTTACACGCAAAAAACTTAGTCTTGGCACTATTTTCATACATTTCCAATACATTTTCCACCTTTTTGCCAAGCACTCACATAGTCGAACAGTGTATCGGTACGCCTGGTAACCGTATCAGTACGCGTAGTTGTGGAATAGTAAAGGTGTCGATATACGGGCTACTATTTTGATACGGTCAATGGCTACTGGAATTCAGATTTTTAAAAAACACAAGACCATATAGATACGTTTGTGGATTGTATCAGTTTGTAATTGTTCTCTAGTTCCATTTCGATACGGTGGACTTCTGTACCGATACATTGACCGTTAATTCAGTTGAGATACTTTCTGATGTTTGTATTCTTTGCATTTTGGTCCATGTTTCTAAATTATGCAATAGAATGAGTTTGAATGGTTACTTTGAGATGGGATTTAACATGAAGGCATGAAATATGACTAATCGAGGATTGGTAACCTTAATTTGGTAAAAGTATTTATAAATATTGGAAATTACATTTTAGTCTCTGAAATGCAAATTTAAGCTATTAGATTTCAAATGGATGACCGATTGAGTTGAACCTTTAACCTTAACCAGCATGATCACCCTAGGGCTTAAATTTGCATTTAGATAAGATAAAGGAAAAAATGGATCGTTTCAATTGTTAATCTTTTGGGTTCATCTCGGCAAACCCTAATGTGACTCGCTCAATTTGGTCTTGCGACTAGACGAGTTAAGAGGGTTACATTTGGTGGTATCAGAGCCAAGTTATGATTTTTGGGAGGTGGGTTATGGTTGATTGGTATTGTGTAACTATTTTGTTTGACATGTACGGTGATTGAATTTGTGAAATTGTGTTTGATATGGAGTATGATTGGGTGTTTTAACTTAGGGTCACATTGCCTTATTACTACTTGAGTTAAATGATTTTGTTTTTAAACAATAATGGCTTGGACTCTTACTGCGAGCTGGCCTAACTTTTTGTGTTATTGCATTATCATGTTTTAGACTCGTATTTCTATGTATGGGACCGAGACGAGAGACTAGAGCTAACATGGGAAGTGTAGTTGATACATATAATGATGAGTTGCCTCCCCCTTCACTGATTCCTCCTGCTAGTGTTGGAGTAGAGGGCGGTGCACCTCAGGCACCACAAGGACCTATCTTCGGTGATATGACACCGTTAGTTCAAGCGATGAAGGAGGCTTTCCAGGTGGCCATGGCTGAAGTGCATGTACTTGCATAAGAGCCTATAACTGTTAATATCGGGTTACCTTTAGAGCGTTTGCGTAGCCTAGGTGGCATTGAGTTTAGAGGTTTGGTTCCTAAAGCAGCCAAGGAATGGTTTGCTAGTGCTGAGAGAATCCTTGGCCAGATGGAGTGTACAGGCATTCGCAAGCTGGGGCGTATTGTGTCGTTGTTGCAAGGTGATGCTTGCAGTTGGTAGACAACTGTGATCGCGGGCCTGGAACCTACTAATGTTACGTGGGAATTCCTTTGTAAGGCTTTCAAGAAGAAGTATTTGGGAACTCAATATAAAGATGAGAAGAAAAGGGAGTTCATGGACCTAGAGCAAGGAAACATGTTTATTTCCGTGTATGAGATCTACTTTGTCGGTTGAGTAAGTATGCTCCTGAACTGGTTTCGGATAAGCGACAGAGATGTGATCGATTCTGTTACGGATTGATTAAGGAGGCGAAGACGTACATGCTGTGTAATATCCCAAATTTTTTGTTAGTGACCAAAATGTAAATTTTGAAAGTTTAGGGGTTAAAGTGTAAAATTTGGAAAAGTTCAAGGACCAAAGTGTAATTTCCAGAAGTTCAAGGACTAAAATTTATATGAAGTTAAGGAAATATTCCTTAAAAGTTTCACCTTGGAAAAAGGTGTTATGGTTTGGATCAAAAAAAGAAGCTAAGTCTAAGATTCTTTGGGTCATGTTAGATCGTGAAAAAGGTTGGTTCGGTGGCTTATTAGTTAATCTTATCTCCGGAAATGGACAAGATTCATAATGTATTTCATATATCGATGCTCAAGAAGTATCAATTAGATCATTTACATATCATTATATCATAGGGAATAGAGATTCAACCGAGTTTGAATTATGAGGAATAATTGGTAAAGATTATGGCACTTGGAGTCAAAGGATTAAGAAATAAAATGTTGTCTCTTGTTAAAGTTCTTTCGACGAAATCATGAAGTCGAAAAAGTGATTTGGGAAAGAGAAAAAGATATGAGAAAACAATTTCCTCAATTTCTGAACCAGGTATGTGTTGAAAATTCGAGGAAGAATTTTCATAAGGGGGAGAATTGTAATATCTCAAATTTTTGGTTAGTGACCAAAATGTAAATTTTGAAAGTTTAGGAGTTAAAGTGTAAACTTTGGAAAAGTTTAAGGACCAGAGCATAATTTTCGAAAGTTGTGTATTTTAACCCCATAAATGAATAGTTTACCCCCAAGAATGAGATTTTCATGTTACCCAAATTTTTCGTACAAAGTTTGTATTATTGGATATAAAGGGATAAAGTTCAGAAGAATATTTGGATAATCAGATTGAATCGAATATACAGGATATTTTGAAGGATGATAAGCCAAGGTTGAATTTGACATTTTACATGTCTAAGATATTTTCTTTGTGTTGGAAGAATATGAAGCCTTAGATTTAAGTTTATTTTCCTTGCTAAATATGAGCCGTTAGATGAAAAATCACAATATCGTAATTTTGAAAAATCATTAAGGCAAAGTTGGTAAACTACTAACTCGAGATTTAAATTTAGATCATTGGATGAAGGATTATGATATGAGGAATATTATGGAAATATAGAATTTTTAGAATAGATCTGATAGTTCAGTAAAGGTATAATCATAGTAGAAGTATTTTGTGAATATCGGGAAATCGGATTGAATTAAAATTTCAGAGGCTGTTCCATAATCCATGGAAAATCATAAAATGATATTTATGGAATGGTGGCTGGCTGAGGAGGAACTAATTTAGTTAGATTTTAATGGAATGGCAATTTTGAAACAAACTAGTAAATAAAGACTAGTTGGAGGGCAAATTGGTCATTTGGCAGGGATGGCAATTTTGAAATATTTGAAGTTAAAAGGGATATTTTTGGAAGAAGAAATTTGAAGTTTAAATCTTGGCCCTTGATTGATGATAAAATCAATCTCAACCGTTGGATAAAAGGGCACTTTTGTAATTTCCCTATTTGAATGAATTTAAAATTCATTTATATAATACAAGTGGCATAATTGGAGGAATTTAAAAATTAAAAGGCCAAAAGTATAAAGCCTTCTTCATCTTCCAATTTTGAAAATATTGGGAAAAAGGGGAGAAAATTTTCCAATCTCGATTCAAGCCCCAAAACTAGATTTTCAGGTAATCTTTCGAACTACAAAGTTGTTCTACTCTTCGAGCTCTATCTTTTGATATAAATAATTTATAGAATACTTGCTCGGTTGATGAGATTTGATATATGGAAGAAATTAGGGTTTATGAACAAAATTAGGGCTTTTGAGATTTTATGATTCCATGGTTGAATTTAAGTTGGAATCAAGCTTATATGATGTTAAAATCATGTTATTGAGTTAGGATATAAATCCTACATATTTTGGTTTGTATTGAGAAGATTAGGTTTTAGGTCTAACTTAGGGTTTGTGATATTGGATTAATGATCTAGTAAGTTTGATTTGTTGTTTGGAAGCAATACCCTAAGTATAGCCCCCTCGACCCGGCCTAGTCACAAGACCGAACCGAGCAAGCTACATTAGGTTTACAGAGTTAAACCAAAAAGATTAACCTTAAAACACGACCATTTTTTCTTTTATCTTGTCTAGATGCCTTAAAGCTTTCCTACATGATCATTCTGTTTATAGGTGATCACTTATCTTAATCAGGCATCGTAACGATATCCAATAGACCACGAACATGAAAAATGGACCAAAACGTAAATTTGGTAACTTTAGAGGGCTTTTCTAACTTTAAATTATCAACCTTTAATTAAGTTCATTTCATGCTTCCTTTCCAAAAATCAGCTTCAAACAATCATTTATGCCCAAAAAATTGGCTAAACAAGAATCAGGGACTAAAATAAAAGAAAACAGAAATTGCCTCGATATGACATTAACAGAATTAACGACCCCCGTATTGATACGGTATTACCCGTATCGATACGATTGTGAACTTGTCGTTTCGATACAGCTGGTCCCGTACCGGTACACCATTTCGAGTATAAGATATATTTTTAGAAGTTATTGGATACCGTACCGATACGGTTCAATTATTGTATCGGTACGCAGCATTGTTACATCCCGTACCGATACGGTTCCATTGGTGTTTCGGTACACGGGCTCCATTTCAAAAAGCGGTATTCCAATAACCACATAACGGTTCGATATGCCCCTGTCTGTACCGATACACCCTGACCAATTATGCCTAGTCGTACCGATACGGTCCCTTGCGTATCGGTACGCCTGGACCTGTAATGTCAAATTTAACTAGTTTTTCATACAATTCTATATGCAATTGGCCCCTAATAACTTGTAAACATACATATCAACCCTTGATTATATAGAATCTAACATTTATACCAAATTAGGCAACCATAACAACATCATGCTACCGAAGGACCACTCTAGAGGCTTGCTTCCTAAACCACTTTGCCAAACATACCAAAATGCACAATTAAACCATTCTCGACATAAGCAACATACCAACACACTCAACATAGCATACTAAACTTGGTCCAACCAGCACAACATGGCAAACCACAAGGAAACTCTAGATGCATCCCTAGTGATCCATCTAGCCTCAACTTTAGACAAGAACAACATCAAATTAAGTAACATATAACCATCATAAAAAACCAGCATAGAAACACATTTAAATCCACAATGAAACAAATGTACATCTCCCAAGAATCCATGCTAAACACATTGCCTTATTAACCAGAAACATAAGCCAAGTGCATACTCAAAAGTAGTTTATCCCTTGGATCCTTGCAAACCTTGCCTTTGCTGCCCGAACTTTAATGCTCTGCATCATTAGGAAAAGAGAGCGTAAGAACATATGCTTAGTGAGGATGCCCATAAACAATGATGCATAAAACCATTTAAAAACCACATGCTTGCTTTTCTCAAAACATGCTTACAACCTAAGCATTTTTCCATGATTCGAACCGAATCAAAACACTATAACCTTTATGACAACATAAACAATCCATGCTTGAATTCCAAAGCATTTTTACTAAACCATGCTTATATTCCCAAAGCATTATAAAAAAGGTTCAACACATGAACTTTCACATATATTGGCATTTATAGTGACCCGTATACACTACCTCTATCTCATACACATATCAGATACACGAATCTCTCATACCATGCCTAGTTAAACCGCATGATATCTCAAACCTTGCCTAGTTAAATAGTAAGATTTGACACCTTTACCTAGTTAAACCGCGAGATTTCACCCTTGCCTAGTTAAACCGCAAGAGTACCTACCTTGCCTAGTTAAACCGCAAGATCACCATCGATTTGGGTTGCCTAGTTAAACCACATGCCCCAAATGATGTCCCAACAGTCCGAGTGGCCTAGTTAAACTGCTATACCTCAAGGACCCATGACCACGATCGATTTTGTTCATATTTTATAGTGCACTTTTATTCCTATGGCATGCCAACTGTGTCTGATTGTTTTCTCACCTTGTCACATAGCCAATATATCATTTACAAATCTATTTACATACTGCTTTACAATGCATTTCATAAAATACCACATATGCACATCTCATTGCCAATGCAATAACGCCATTCACATCCGGAATGAAAACCAATGCTTACTAGCATTTAATATACTTTTAAACCCCTGCATATGTACTCAAAATCATGCATTACCAGTAATTAAATCATACCATGTTTATCACCAAAACATGCAAACAACATGCTCATATCTAAACCGATATTCAAGAGCAAAATAGGGGAAACTTACTTTCGAGCTTAGGTAAGCGTCTCAGGCTTACCCTAAACTCCCAACAACCTTTACAAACCTTTGTAAAGCAATTAAACCAGTTTCCACTCACTGATATGCTTCGCCTTCCTTGCCAACGCGAAATAAGCTCCCAGCAAGCAACCAAACAACGTCAAGCTTCGTCGCCTTGATTATCCCCTATTTTAAACACATACAACAAGAGGATAAATGCATTCAAACCATTGCTTAACAACAATCTCCCGCAACTCCCAAGTTGCCCACTCAAAAACCATCTGAAACATACCAAAAACATCATCAAACATTTCCAAAACTTAACCCAGCTATAAAACAACAATTCAAGCCTTCAATCAACATCTAATAACATCCAAAAACCCTTTCCTAACATCCTTTTACCTCCAACAAAGATTAAACTCGAATATCACCACAATAACTCAAAACTAGCAACCTAACTAATTAGAGATTCAAGATTTTCGGGATTCTATTGATAAAAACAACTTATCAACATCAAAATACATCCAAAATATATATTAAATATATCTCAAATACTGGAAATTAAATCCACTTTGAAAATCACCATGATTCATCCAAATTTCCAAAATAACTCAATCAAACATGGATAAAACATTAAAACCACCTTACAGCTTATAAATCAAGGATCAAATACTTGGGAATATCAATAAAGAACCATTTAATAGAGGAGATCACGGACCTTACCCCTGTTATGTGATTTCTCCCTCAATTGGCTTGTTAAAAGCTAAGAAAATACAAGATTTCAATGAGATTTTGCAAAAGAAAGTTAAAGGAATAAATTAAAATCAATAATCTGAGTGAAATGAGTTATTTACCTCTAGATTTTGATAAAACACTGAGTGTTTAGAAGAAAAGAATTTGAGAGAAAAAGTTTAGGGAAAAGTTACGTGAAATTCTTTTAAAAGCTAATAACTAACTTTAGATATTTAATCAATTTTAACAACCTTTTAAAAAACATGATTAAAATGATTTGATTGAAGGAAAAAACCACCCGCAAAAACTTGGTAGATTAGCTCGTTAAGGATTCTAAGGATTTGACCCTTTTGATTTTAGTCACTTAAAACAGTTTTCAAAAATAGCATTTTGGCCACTAACACAAAATATGATATTTCCGATTTCCATTTTCCAAAATTGATTCCACCAAAAATCAATATATATTAAAAGATGATTTTTAACTATTTTTTCATATTTTTATCTTAATAAAAAAATATACGGTCCCGAATCCAACTCGAATCTCTAACCCGATCCACCAAACTGTCTAATAAACCTCAAAACCGCTAAGCCCAAATCTGGGGTGTTACAACTCTCCCCTACTTAAGAAATTTCGTCCTCGAAATTACCTGGAGGAAACTGATGCGAAAATTGCTCCTTCATATCCGCCTTGCTTTCCCAAGTAGCTTCCCCAACACCTTGGTGTCACCACAAGACCTTTACGAGCTCTATCGTTTTACCACGTAGGACTTTCTTACTGGTATTAGCGATCTCTACGGGTTCCTCATTGAAGGTTAGATCTGGCCTCAACTCCACATCCTCCACTGGCATAACATGCGTTGGATCTGACCGATATCTCCTAAACATCGAAACATGTAACACATTGTGAATTTTCTCCAGCTCGGGAGGCAACGTCAACCAATATGCCACAGGACCCACACGCTCAATAACCTCGTATGGTCCAATTAACCTCGAACTAAGCTTACCCTTACGTCTGAATCTCATTACCTCTTTCCATGGTGACACCTTCAAGAATACGCGGTCACCCACCGCATATTCAACCTCCTTACACTTCAAATCTGCGTAAGATTTTTGCCGATCCGCGACCGCTTTCAACCGATCACAAACAAGCTTAACCTTTTCATCTGTGTCTTTCAACAACAGGGTAACATGCTTTTCCCCCACCTCAGCCCAACATAAGGGCATACGACATCTCCGGCCATATAATGCCTCATAAGGTGCCATCTGTATACTTGCTTGATAATTGTTGTTGTAAGCAAACTCAACTAAAGGCAAATGCTTCTCCCAGGTTCCCTGGAACTCAATAATACAACATCGTAGCATATCCTCCAAAACCTGGACAACTCGCTCAGACTGTCTATCCGACTGGGGATGATACGTGGTAGTAATACTCAACCTCAAACCCAAGGCCTAGTGCAAACTCTTCCAAAACATTGCCGTAAACCTCGGAGCCCTATCCGAAATGATGGATTTAGGTACACCATGCAAGCGCACAATCTCCTCTATATACAAATATGCCAACTTGTCCAAGGTATACGTTGTATGCATTGGCAAGAAATGTGCACACTTTGTGAACCAGTCAACAATCACCCAAATAGAATCCTTCTTAGCTGGTGTCAATGACAACCCTATTACAAAGTCCATGGTGATTCTCTCCCATTTCCATTCTGAAATTTTTAGCGGTTGCAGCAACCCGGATGGAAATTGATGTTTAGCCTTTACCCGCTGACAGACAATGCACTTGGACACAAACTCAGCCATGTCCTTTTTCAACCCAACCCAGTAGTATACCTATTTCAAATCACAATACATCTTAACACTACCAGGATGCATAGAAAAGGACTAGAATGTGCTTCCATCAATATAGTGTGCCTCAACTCCGAATCATCTGGCACCACTATTCGACCCTTAAAACACAAAACTCCAACATCATCAAAATGGAAATATGTCGGATTACCATCAGCTATGTCCTTAACATGCTCAACCAACGAATCATCAAACAGTTGCATAGCTTTAATCAACTACGATAACGTAGGCTTGACTTGCAATTAAGCCAGTGTCCACCCTCCCGCGTCACACTCAACCTTGCAAACATTGCTCAGAGCTCAACCGCAACCTTACGACTTAATGAATCTGCCACTATATTGGCTTTTCCAGGATGATACTCAATGGTCAAATCATAATACTTAAGCAACTCCAACCATCTACGTTGCCTAATATTCAAATCTTTCTTGGACATCAAATACTTCAAGCTCTTGTGATCTGTGAAGATCACGCACTTCTCACCATAAAGGTAATGTCGCCAAATTTTTAGAACGAAATCCACAGCCGCAAGCTCCAAATCATGTGTTGGTTAATTGTGCTCATGAACTTTCAACTGCCTCGATGCAAAGGCCACAACCTTCCCATCCTGCATCAGCACACAACCTAAGCCAACATACGAGGCATCACTATAAACCACAAACTCCCTCCCAAATTCAAGCTAAATCAACACAAGAGCATGTGTCTGAACTTTTTTCAACTTCTCAAAACTGTGTTACTGCTTCTCCGTCCACACAAACGGAACATTATTCTGCAACAACTTGGTTAACGGTGCTGCAATATTTGAAAACCCTTTAACAAAACGACGATAATAACCAACCAACCCAAGAAAACTCCGCACCTCCAATATAGACTTAGGTGGCTTCCAATTGAGAATAGCCTCAATCTTCTGTGGATCAACGCGATCCTCGGAAGCCACATAACCTAGGAATGTCACATCCTTAAGCCAAAACTCGCACTTGCTCAACTTAGCATATAACTGATTATCCTTCAACACTTGCAACACAATCTGCAAATATCAAACATGCTCTTCCTCTGTACGGGAGTAAACAAGAATATCATCTATGAATACCACTACAAACTAATCAAGATACTCATGGAACACTCTATTCATCATATCCATAAATGTAGCCGGGGTAGATGTCAACCCAAAAGGCATGACCAGAAACTCATAATGCCCATATCTCGTACGAAACGCGGTCTTATACACATCCACATCCTTAAACTTCAACTGGAAATACCTCGATCTTAAATCTATCTTAGAAAACATCGCTGCTCCATGAAATTGATCGAACAAGTCATCAATCTACGATAACGGATACCTGTTCTTTTCCGTCGACTTATTAAACTGACAATAATCAATGCACATACGCATCGTACCATCTTTCTTTTTTACAAAGAGAATAGGCGCTCCCCATGGAGAAACACCTGGTCGAATGAACCCATGGTCCAACAACTCATGAAGCTGCGACTTCAACTCCTTCAATTCTTTCGATGGCATCCTATAAGGAGTAATGGATACCGGTGTTGTACCCTTATAAGTCTCAATGCAAAACTCCACCTCCCTATCCAGAGGTAAACCTGACAACTCCTCAAGAAAAACCTCAGGAAAGTCGCACACGGTCTGAATGTCCTACACTCAAACACTCTTAGCTTCTGGATTCATAACAATAGCCAAATAAGTTTGACAGCCATCAAACATCATCTTCTCCGCTCTAACAGCTGAAACCATACTGGACATAAACTTAACATTCTCACCAACCACCACAACTTCATAGACGTCGGCCAACCTCAAGGATATCTTTTTGGATTCACAATACACAATTGCTCTGTGCTCACTCAGCCAATCTATATCAAAACCATGGAATAGCAATTCCATCAAATCTGCGGCAAACTCATGTCCTTGCACCACCAAATGACAACGTTGGTACAACCTTCTTGTTGTAACCGTCTCCCCAAAAAAACTTCTGACTAACATGCAACCATCTAAGATCTCAACAGGAACATTCAACAAAGATGCATGTTCACTCAAGATATATGAATACGTAGACCCCGAATCAATTAAAGATAACAATGACAAGGATTGCAAAGTAAAAGTACCTACGATCACAACTGTGTCATTACGACTATCACGGTGCGCAAAGACCCAAGACGGTCCACCACCTTCAGGTCTCACTACTGCGGCATGAGCCATACCCCTTTGAACATCCTCGTGCCTCTAAAAGTTACCCCTACCATAGCATCGGCCCCTAGCAGGTGCATCAACCTGCGCTGGTACATCTCTCGTAGCCCAAGGACAATCACGCTTCAAGTGATCAGATGATCCACAAATCCAACAAGTTCCAATATTACCCCAGCACATACCCACGTGGAGCCTACCGCATCGCTCACACTCCGACAAAACACGATCTCCCTGAGCACCCTGGCCAACTCCACCACCACACCTATGATCTGGCTTATACCTATTGTCCCTGAACCTCCTATTCTGCCTCCCAGAATAGCTAGAGTCCGCCACTCTTTTACTCAAGTTCACACCTGCAGCCTGAACTGGTGCACTCAAAGACTGCTCAATATCCTTGGCCTGGTTGACCAACACATCAAAATCTGTGTAATCTACAGCCTGAAGGTACTCTTAATGTCTTTTACAAGTCCATAAGAGAACCTATCACATCTCTAATGGTCATCTGGAACCAACTCCAAAGCATACTGACTCAACCAGACAAACTTCACCTCGTATTCAGTAACAGACATGCTTCCCCATGTAACATCCGCTTAAGGAACGCCAACAATAGTGGTCACCCACCACTGGTATACATCCCCCTGTAGCAGAGATACAGTGCAACCTAGCTTACACTCCTCGTTGCATCTCATCTAATCCATAACGCAGGCCGTCTTTTCCAGCCAACCTTCAGCTGCCTCAGAGCTCAAACCTTGAAATTCCACACCTCCCAAACTCCTCAAATGCTCCAAAGGTAAACCTTGATTTGCCACCACAGTAGGTGCCGGTGCCTGTACTCCAGCCATCGCTGCCTGAAAAGCTCCCGTTATCGCTTGTACTAACGGAGTCAAATCTCCATACACCAGTACTTGATAAACCTGGGGTGCTTCACCCACCCCAACATCAACTGGAGGAACCACAAGAGGAGGAAGAGGAGGTAAAATATGAGGGAGATTCTCTTATGTCTCATTATTCTACCCAATCCCGGTAGTATTAGCCATAGACCGTGTCTGAAGTCGAGCCATGCTAACAAAAGCATCAAAACACATTAGAGTTAGGCTAGTATCAGGCAAAGGATCCAAGTTAACTTTAAATCACATTTAAAATCCTCGGTAATAGGCAATGTGTCCCCAATTATACCTCAACGGAACATTAAACAATCACTAAGCATTTACACAATCACTGTGCAGTTCAAACAACATCATTTAAACAAGCAACAACATCCCAACTTTTCGTAAACCTTGCTCTAATACCAACAAATGTAACCCCTTCGACCCGGCCTAGTGCAAGACCGAACCGATCAAGCTACATTAGGTTTATAGAGGTAAACCAGAAAGATTAACCTTAGAACACGACCAATTTTTTCTATGATCTTGTCTACATGCACTAAAGCTTTCCTACATGACCATTTTGTTCATAGGTGATCACTTATCTTAATCGGGCATCATAACGATATCCAATTGACCACGAACACGAAAAAGGGACCAAAACGTAAATCTGACAACTTTAAAGGGCTTTTCTAACTTTAAGTTATCAACCTTTAATTAAGTTCATTTCATGCATGAATGCCAAAAATTAGCTTCAAACAATCATTTATGACCAAATAATTGGCTAAACAAGAATCAGAGACTAAAATGAAAGAAAACAGAAATTGCCTCAATATGACATTAACAGAATTAACGACCCCCGTATCGATATGGTATGACCAGTATCGATACGGTTGTGAACTTGCTATTTTGATATGGCTGGTCCTGTACCGGTACACCATTTCGAGTATAAGATATGTTTTTAGAAGGTCTTGCATATCATACCGATACGGTTCAATTGGTGTTTCGGTACGTAGTATTGTCACATCCCATACCGATACGGTTTCATTGGTGTTTCGGTACACGGGCTCTATTTCAAAAAGTGGTATTCTAGTAACCACATAACATTTCGATACGCCATTGCCTGTACCGATACACCCTTGCTAATTATGCCTAGCAGTACCGATACAGTCCCTTGCTTATCGGTACGCCTGGGCCTGTAATGTCAAATTTAGCTGGTTTTTCATACACTTCTAGATGAAATTGGCCCCTAAAAACTTGTAAACATACATATCAACCCTTGATTATACACAATCTAACATTTATACCAAATTAGGCAACCACAACAACATCATACTACCAAAGGACCACTCTAGAGGCTTGCTTCCTAAACCACATTGCCAAACATATCAAAATGCACAATTAGACCATTCTCGACATAAGCAACATACCAACACACTCAACATAGCATACTAAACTTGGTCTAACCAGCACAACATGGCAAACCACAAGGAAACTCTAGATGCATCCGTTGTCATCCATCTAGCCTCAACTTTAGACAAGAACAACATCAAATTGAGTAACATATAACCATCATCAAAAACCAGCATAGAAACACATTTAATTCCACAATGAAACAAATGTACATCTCCCCAAAATTCATGGTGAACAGATTGCCTTATTAACCAGAAACAAAAACTGAGTGCATACTCAAAAGTAGTTTATCCCTTAGATCCTTGCAAATCTAGCCTTTGTTGCCCCAAACTTTAATGCTCTACATCATTAGAAAAAGCGAGCGTAAGCACACATGCTTAGTGAGGATGCTCATAAACAATGATGCATAAAACCATTTAAAAACCACATACTTACTTTTCTTAAAACATGCTTACAACCTAAGCATTTTTCCATGAATCCAACCGAATCAAAGCACTATAACCTTTATAACATCATAAACAATCCATGCTTGAATTCCAAAGCATTTTTACCAAACAATGCTTATATTCCAAAAGCATTATAAACAAGGTTCAACACATGAACTTTCACATATATTGGCATTTATAGTGACCTGTATAGACTACCTCTATCTCATACTCATATCGGATACACGAATCTCTCATACCATGCCTAGTTAAACCGCATGATATCCCAAACCATGCCTAGTTAAACCATAAGATTTAACACCCTCGCTTAGTTAACCCGTGAGATTTCGCCTTTGTCTAGTTAAACTACAAGAGTACCGACCTTGCCTAGTTAAACCGCAAGATAACCATCGTTTGGGTTGTTTAGTTAAACCGCATGCCCCAAATGATGTCCCAACAGTCCGAGTGGCCTAGTTAAACCACCATACCTCAAGGATCCATGACCACGATCAATTTTGTTCATATTTTATAGTGCACTTTTAATCCTATGGCATGCCAACTATATCTGATTGTTTTCTCACCTTGTCACATAGCCAATATATCATTTACAAAACAATTTACTTACTGTTTTACAATGCATTTCATAAAATACCACATATGCACATCTCATTGCCAATGCAATAACACCATTTCCATCCGGAATGAAAACCAATGCTTATTAGCATTTAATATACTTTTAAACCCCTGCATATGTACTCAAAATCATGCATTACTAGTAAGTAAATCATAGCATGTTTATCACCAAAACATTCAAACAACATGCTCATATCTAAACCGATATTCAAGAGCAAAATAGGGGAAACTTACTTCTGAGCTTAGGTAAGTGTCTCATGCTTACCCTAAACTCCCAACAACCTTTACAGACCTTTGTAAAGCAATTAAAACCAGTTTTCACTCAACGATATGCTTCGCCTTCCTTGCCAACGCGAAACAAGCTCCCGACAAGCAACCAAACAAAGTCAAGCTTCATCACCTTGATTATCCCTTGTTTTAAACACATACAACCAGAGGATAAATGCATTAAAATGCGTTTGAACCATTGCCTAACAACAATCTCCCACAACTCCCAAGTTGCCCACTCAAAAACCATCTGAAACATACCAAAAACACCATCAAACGTTTCCAAAACTTAACCCGGCCATAAAACAACAATTCAAGCCTTCAATCAACATCTAACAACATCCAAAAACCCTTTCCTAACATCCTTTTACCTCCAGCAAAGATTAAACTCGAATAGCACCATAATAACTCAAAACTAGCAACCTAACTAATTAGAGATTCAACATCAAAATACATCCAAAATATATATTAAATCCATCTCAATTACTGTAAATCAAATACACTTCGAAAATTACCATGATTCATCCAAATTTCCAAAATAACTCAATCAAACATGGATAAAACATTAAAGCCACATTACAACTTATAAATCAAGGATCAAATACTTGGGAATATCAATAAAGAACCATTTAACAGAGGAGATCATGGACCTTACCCCTCTTATGTGATTTCTCCCTCAATTGGCTTGTTAAAAGCTAAGAAAATACAAGATTTCAATGAGATTTTGCAAAACAAAGTTAAAGAAACAAATTAAAATCAATAATCTGAGTGAAATGAGTTCTTTACCTCTGGATTTTGATAAAACTCTGAGTGTTTTGAAGAAAAGAAGTTGAGAGAAAAAGTTCTTTACCAAATGTGAGTTTTGGTTGCTAGGAGAAATGAGATTAGGATGCATGCCTATAGAATGTCTTGAGTAGTATAAATGCCATAAATGGTTGTTGAATCTGTGATGCCTTGGTTGGTAATGTATCTTAGTAATGTTGTATAAGTGTTTGAAGCATGTTGGAGTGTTTTGGATATCATCAAATTGTGATTAGACAACAATTTGGGACATTACAGGTCCAGGCATACCAGTACGGGTGTCCCTATTTTGGTACGGGCAAGCCAATTCAGACTTAGCGTGCTGGTACGTGGGCAACTATTTCGGTATGGGCCAAGGCAAAATTGGCCAGCGTTTCGGTACTTAGGGAGGTGTTTCGATAGGACATAGTGAATTTAAGAGGGGTGTATGGATATGCTTAGGCATATCGGAACGAAAATTGGTTACTAAAATTCTAGGGTTTTGAAATAATGAAGGCATATCGATACAACTCTTCTTGTACCGATACGATGTTAGTTAAATTTGTTACTTTGAAATCTTTGACGATTTTTGTTTCTTTCATTTTGGTCCTTGAGTTATGTGAATGCAATTGTATGAGTATGGATGATCGTAATAACTTGGAATTTGACATGTAAACAAGTAATTGGAGTAATTGAGGATTGGAAACTTTAATTTCAATTTTGGTCCCTAAAACTGACAATTTTGCAATTTATTCCCTGAACGTAACTTATGTAATTAGAGGCCTTTCCATGATCTATTTTCATTAGAAATTCACCCGCTGCAAGTACATACATTTAGGATTAATAACATGCATGTATATAAGATAAAATAAAAAAGGACTGTATATTTTGTAATTGTTCTCCAATTTACTTCGGCAAACCTAATATGGTTTTCTCGGTTCGGTCAGGCGTCTAGGCCGGGTCGAAAGGGGTTACACCTCCAGCAACTAAGTAGGCAACACAACACCTCAAAAACACAAATCTATCAACCTAAATAATTAAGGATTCATGGTGTTTCGGGATTCCAATGTTAAAAAAAACTTATCAACATTATAAAACATCCAATAGATGTTTAAAATCAATCCACAACACTGAAAAATAGATCCAAAACAGATCTTCTTCAATTTCACCAAATAAACCCAATTAAATCAAATAATCATCGTAAAAACATAAAATCAGATTATAAATCATAAATCAAGGATCAAATACTTGGGAATTTCAATAAAGAACAATTCAACAAAGGAGAAAAACGAACCTTACCTCTATTGTATGATTTCTCCCTCAATTGATTGATTAAAGCTTAAAAATACAAGATTTCAATGAGATTTTGTAAATCAAAGATGAAGAATCATTTATAAATCAAAATTTCAAGAAAATAGATCTCTCACCTCTAAAATTTGATGAAAACAAGAGTGTTTGGCAGAGTAGAAGTGAAGAGAAAATTTGAGAGAAAAGTTTACGTCAAATCTTTATAAAATCAATAACTACCTTTTAATATTAAAACGCCTTTTATTAATTAATAAAACACATGTTAAAAATCCTTAATTGAGGGAAGAAACCACCAGCAAAAGTTTGGTAAAATAGCTCCTTAAGGATTCTAAGGATTTGACCCTTTTACAAACTAGTCACCATTTAAAAACAGTTTTAAAAAATTTACATTTTGGTCACCAACCAAAATGTCACTCTTCCAATTTCAATTTTCTCAAACTGATTTCACCAATATTATATATATATTAAATAATAATTTTTAACCATTTTTTCATATTTTTAACTTACTCAAAATATTTATTCCCGAATGTGACTTAAATCTCTAACCCTGTCCACTGTACCGTCTAACTAGCCTATAAACTGCTAGGCCCAAAACTGGGCGTTACAAATTGTGGGTGTTAGATTGAGCCAAAGTGTCATATATTGAACCTAGAGGTCATTACATGCCTCAACGTACCGGTACGACTCCTCAGGGTTTTGGTACGTGGGGATCTATTTCAGCTTAGAGTGTTCAAAATAGCCTAGGTATATCGATACGCCTAGTAACTGTATCGGTACGCGTAGTTGAGGAATAGTGAAGGTGTCGTTACACGGGCTACTATTTTGATAAAGTCAATGGCTACTATAATTTGAATTTTTAAAAAACACTAGACCGTACTGATACGTTTGAGGACCGTATTGGTACGCCATTGTTCTCTATTGTTGTTTCGATATGGTGGACTCCTGTACCGATACGCTGACCGTTAATTCAGTTGAGATGCTTCCTGATGTTTGTATTCTTTGCATTTTGGTCCCTGTTTCTAAATTATGCAATAAAATGAGTTTCGATGGTTACTTTGAGATGGGACTTAACATGAAGGCATGAAATATGACTAATCGAGGATTGGTAACCTTAATTTGGTAAAAGTCTTTATAGATATTGGAAATTACATTTTAGTCCCTAAAGTGCAAATTTGGGTAATTGGATGTTGAGTTGACGCCCGATTGAGTTGTACCTCTAACCTTAACCAGCATGATCACCCTACAACTTAAATTTGCATTTATCTAAGATAAAAGAACAAAATGGACCGTTTCAATCGTTAATCTTCAGGGTTTGTCTCAGCAAACCCTAATATAGCTCGCTTGGTTCAGTCTTGTAACTAGATCGGGTCAAAGGGTTACAAGAAAGCTTTCTAACTGCCCTCTTCTTACTGCAGAATCGATTGTGTTTATTAGATGTTTGCAGTAGTCTGTATAATGGCCTTGATTCATGTGGAACTTACATCTCCTCCTACAGCTTTCCCTTCGGTCATTATGCCTTATTGTTGATGGTGGCTTCAAAATTTTGTGTACTCAATCTGATTAAGTACTTGTGAAGACGACTCCAACAGCTCATGATAAGTCCTATACGTGGATAACCTTTCTTGGGTGAATTCTTTCTATCGACCACCTCGCTGGTATCATTGAGATGGACCACTATACTGGGCATATTGATGCCCAACGTGATACTGCCAGTTTCCTCTACCAACTCCCTGTTGTGCGTAATAAGTGCTACGCAATTGTGCAAGTATACACGTCACAAGTTATAGTATAAAAGATATCGTCTCCATAGGGATTGGTGCCACTTCAAGGATCTAATCTCTTGCATTGTAAAAAGTAAAAACACAAGTAAAAGATTATAGGAGTTTAACTAATGACTAATCTAGAAAGCAATAAAGTAAAAGAAAAGATGAATTCAAATGAGAGAGAGATAGGCCAGGTTATCGTGAGTTGAGGTGTGATAGCCAATTGGATCGTTTTGGTAAAAGAGTGCACGGGCAACTCAGTTACCGTGGCAACTTGCACAACGGGGTTGCCTTGGCAACTAATCGATGGTTGCCTGGGCGACTAGTTGGGCAACTACTTGGGCTTCTGGGCAGCAACCTTCAAGGTTCGGCAGAGCGTTCTTCAATGGTTTCTTCTTATCCCTAAGTCGAAACTCTAGCTACTTGTGCATGCCTTGATAATACATCCCTGTGTGAATCAAGGGTGAACAACAACCAATCTTTCGCTCCTCTTAGCCGTTGAAATCCTTAACTTATTCCTAAGCCGAATTAATCTTCACCATCAATAGATTGAATAAAGATCATATTCATTCGTTTCTTGAATCTAACTCTCCCGATATTAGATAAATAGATGAAATCACGAGATCCTCTCCCAATTCACTCGCAAACAAGAATAAGAACCAAGAATGAATAAACCTTGAAATAGAAAAGTACAAACTCGTATTACCTAAACAAAAACCAATAGTTTCTCACAACCACAAAACACAATAACCATAGCCAAGTAGATTTAGTTCATGGCTAGGTTCCAAAGAAACACAAGATAATTAATCCCTAGCATGAACCCAATCGAACAAGGAAGAAAAGATGAAGCTTGTCGAAAATCCCTTACCCTAGATGCTTGTCGAAAATTCCCCTTGCCTTCTCCCTTGGACTTGTCGAAATTTGCCCTCTTTCTCTCTCTCAAGTTGTCGAAATCTCCTTGCTATTTATAGGGCTAGGCCAAAGTCCTTCTTTGAGGAGGAGTTTGAGTTGGAATTAAATCATCTTTAAAGAATATAATTCTTTATTATAATTTTATTCCTATTAGAACTTCTCTTATCTTCTTGGAATTTAATTCTTCTTTAATCTCTGCATGGCAATCAAATTCCTTTGGGCTTGGGCCTTGCTCCATGTCATCTTGGGCTTGTAAAGTCATTAATTTCGACATCCCTGTTGCATTTTCTCTTTGTCGACAATTGCCATGGCAACTGGCTCGGCGTCTCCTTCATGCATTGCCCTGGCAACTAGCTCGGCATATCCTTCATGCATTGCCCTGGCAACTAGCTCGGCATTGCTTTGGCAAGTGATCCTGCACATACACACACAAAGCACACCAAAGCAGCATTTTTTCCACAAAAACTACCAAGTTATGTAATCAAGCTCAACGATGGAAGGAAACATGGATTAATGCATGAATGGCTAACTATGCAACTAATATGAGCCTAAGTCTAACAATAATATGAGTAAAAAGGGTAAGAAAAATAGTACTTTTGAACACTTATCACACCCCAAACTCGAACTATTGCTTGTCCTCAAGCAATGCAAACTCATAATTACACGCCAAGACTTCAATTTTCACAAACTCAGCTTTGAACTTGATTTCAATTCTCGAACCGGGGCACAAAGTATGATTGGCTTTTTATTTTTTAAAACGAGGAATTACTCGGAATAAAACTATAATGCTTGTGAGTGTGTGCGGAGTTGTGTGCAAGTTGATTTTTCGGATTCTATGCAAACAATAGGTTTTCAAATTACTTTATTAGGTTCTTTTTAGCATGTTTTAACTAGAGCCAGTTTTGGGCACCTCTAGTGTTTTGTTCTTAGTTTTCTTAAGTTAATTTAATCGACTAGAGCCGGTTTCAGGCAACTCTAGTTAAAATTTTTTTTAACACATCCTAGAGCCAGTTTCGGGCACCTCTAGTGATCAATTTTTTTAGCACATGCTAGAGCCAATTTCGGGCACCTCTAGCATTCATCCAATTTTTATTCTAATCCCCCAATTTGTTAATTATCAACCTAAGTTTACTAGAATTCCTTAAATCAATCAAACCACAACAGTGTTTCATCAAATTTAGCATCATAGTAAAATTCTAAGTTTTTCCATGGTTATCCTAGAATAAAAATTCTATCAATTAAGTGCATTGGCAAAGTCATCATCGAATATTCATCAAATCTAAGCAATTCTTGTTCCAATTAAAGGCATGGCAAGCAATTTATGTATCCTAAATGTAATACTTGAGTGAATGTAACTAGACATGGTAACTACTAATAACAATCCCCCCTAAACTCGAGTGAGGCATTGTCCTCAATGCATGCATAAAAATAACGAAAAATAAAAAAAATGCATACGAGGACTTACTCCGAGAGTTCGTCATCGTAGATGATTAGTTTCCTTTTGGTCGGTGTCTTGATTCTCTTTCTTGAACATGATGGTTATTTTCTTGTTGTCGGGATGTCTTTAGCTTTGGTTGCCATGGCATCAGCTTGTGCAGGCACGATGTAGGTTGCTGCGACATCTTCTTCATTGGTTGTCGTGACAAGGATCTTGGCAGTAAATTTCCTTAGCATAGTAGTTGTGAGTCTTGTTGTGAAAAAGAAAACAAAGAAAACCTGAAAACTAAAGATAATGAAGAAAAAATAAAATATCTTCTAAAAATAAAAAATGAAAATAAAAAGAAAAAGAAAAAGAAAAAGAAAATACTGAAAGGAGAGCATGCTCATGCATCTCCTAAGTTGACCACTTCCTTGTTACGTTCCACATGGGCACCATTGTAGTGCTTCAATCTTTGTCCATTAACTTTGAATTCATGGTTGTCAGAGATGGACTTGATTATCACAGCACCCTGGAGAATGGTTTGACGACTTCGAATGGTCCCGACCATCTTGATTTCAGCTTTCCCGAGAAAATTTTTAGCCGAGAATTGAATAGGAGAACTAGTTGCCCTGGCATGAATTGCCGTGGCAATAGTTTCTTGTCATGCCAACGCTTTGTTTTCTCCTTGTAGATTCGTGCATTGTTATAGGCGAGTGCACGAAATTCTTCTATCTCATTGAGATCCATCAAACGCTTTTGTCCGGCACTTTTCTAATCCATATTCACGGTCTTGATTGCCCAGTACGCCTTGTGCTCGATTTCCACCGGTAGATGACATGTTTTACCATAGACAAGTCAGAAGGGGGACATACCTAAGGGTGTTTTGAATGCAGTACGATATGCCCAAAGTGCGTCATCTAGTCTTAATGACCAATCCTTCCTTGAGGGATTTACAACTTTCTCGAGTATTCCCTTCAACTCCCGGTTGGAAATTTCTGCTTGCCCATTGGTTTGTGGGTGATATGCTGTGGCGATCTTGTGTGATATGCCAAAGCGTTGCAACATCTTGGCAATTAGTCTGTTGTCAAAATGCTTGCCCCCATCACTGATAATTGCTCTCGGCATCCTAAACCGTGTAAATATGTTTTTCTGCAGGAATCGTTGCACGGTCTTGGAATCGTTGTTGGGAACTGCAGCTGCCTCTACCCATTTAGACACATAGTCGACGGCAAGTAAGATGTAGAGGTTGCCGAATGAAGATGGGAAAGGTCCCATAAAGTCGATCCCCCATACATCGAACAGTTCCACCTCGATGATGTTCTGGAGCGGCATCTCATGTTGTCTAGAGATATTGCCCGTCCTCTGGCAACGATCACATTGCTTGTAAAAGTCTTGGGCATCTTTGTACAATGTTGGCCAATACAACCCAGATTGCAAAACTTTGGCCGCGGTACGAGTTCCTCCAAAATGTCATCCATAGGGTGAAGAATGGCATTGCTGGAGTACATTCTGTTGCTCTTCTTCAGGGACACATCGGCGTATAACCTGATCTGCACATTGTTTAAACAAAAGAGGCTCGTCCCAAAAGTAATGCTTAGCATCATGGCGGAACCGCTTCTTCCCTTAGTGAGTAATGCCATAAGGTAAAATACCACAAACAAGGAAATTAACTAAATCCGCGTACCAGGGTATTGCCGAGGCATGTGCCGCCGTGGTGACTGCTCCCAAGATTGCCGAGGCGTGCGCGTCAAAGACTGCTGCGGCGTCGAGAGTTGCCGAGGCGTGTGCATCCATGGTTGCCGAGGCGTCTAGGGTTGCCGAGGCATCTAGAGTTGTCGCGGTGTCAAGGGTTGCCGAGGCAACTAGAATTTGTTCATCCGAGAATGCATCGCATATCTCTAGATCCGCGTCCTCCTCCCTATTGCGTTCCAAACGTGATAAGTGATCGGCCACTTGATTTTCTGTTCCTTTCCTGTCCTTAATTTCAATATCAAATTCTTGTAAAAGTAATATCCAACGAATCAAACGAGGTTTAGCATCCTTTTTAGCAAATAAGTATTTGATTGCCGAATGGTCCGTATGAACAATTACCTTTGTACCAATTAAATAGGATCGGAACTTGTCAAATGCGAAAACTACAACTAGTAACTCTTTCTCAGTTGTTGTGTAATTCACTTGAGCGCTATTAAGAGTTTTACTAGCGTAGTATATCACATGGAAGGTCTTACCTGTGCATTGGCCTAGGACTGCTCCTACCGTGAAATCACTTGCATCACACATGAGCTCAAAAGGTAGCGTCCAATCTGGTGGAACGACAATGGGTGCCGAGGCAAGCTTTTTCTTTAGGGTTTCGAATGCTTGATTGCAAGAATCATCAAAATCGAAGACTTTATCCTGTTCAAGCAGATTACACAAGGGTTTAGTAATTTTAGAAAAATTATGAATGAACCTCCTGTAAAAACCTGCATGTCCGAGAAAACTTCAAATTCCTTTAATCGAATTTGGTGGGGGTAATCTCTCGATCACGTCCATCTTGGCTTTGTCTACTTCAATTCCCTTGGATGAAATCTTGTGGCCGAGCACTATTCCTTCATCTACCATAAAGTGGCATTTCTCCCAATTGAGGACTAAATCCTTTTCTTCGCATCTTGCCAACACACTCTCTAAATTGCCGAGACAGCCGTCGAAGTCATTACCAAAAATCAAAAAATCATCCATGAAGATCTCAAGGAAGTCTTCGACCATGTCTGAAAAGAGTGCCATCATGCATCTTTGGAAGGTTGTTGGGGCGTTAAACAATCCGAACGGCATCCTTCGGAATGCATAAGTACCGTATGGGCATGTGAAGGTTGTCTTTTCTTGATCTTCTGGTGCTATGGCAATCTGATTGTAACCTGAATAACCATCAAGAAAACAATAAAAGGGTTTACCTGCAAGACGGTCAAGCATTTGATCAATAAAGGGTAATGGGAAGTGATCTTTCCTAGTGGCTTTGTTAAGCTTTTGATAGTCCATACAAACCCTCCAACCGGTCACAGTCCTGGTTGGGATAAGTTCATTATTTTCATTGCTTACCACTGTTATACCTCCCTTTTTCGGTACACATTGTACCGGACTTACCCACGTACTATCGGAGATAGGGTATATAATGCCGGCGTCAAGCCACTTGATGATTTCTTTCATTACAACCCCTTTCATGGCATGATTCAGTATCCTCTGGGCCTCAATTGAAGGTTTGTGATCATCTTCCAACAAGATCTTGTGCATGCACACCGCCGGGCTAATTCCCTTCAAGTCGGCAATTGTCCACCCTATTGCCTTTTTGTGTAGCTTCAACATCTTGATCAGCTTCTTTTCATGCTCAGGCTGTAACTTAGAAGAAATAATTACAGGCAAAGTATTATCGGTCCCTAAGTATACATATTTTAGTTGCTCTGGCAATTGTTTCAACTCAAGAATTGGTGGTTGTTCAATAGAGGGTTTTTCGAGCTTACCTTCCTTACCTGAGTAGTCCAGTGGTTCAAAGTATGTACCTGGTCGGTTGACTAGCCAATTTTCCTCTTCTGGTTGTTCCTCATCGACCGGTTCTTCATACTCCTCATGTTCCTCTTGGTCGGCAATGTAGTTTCCGAGGCAACTAAATTCCTCATCAAAGTTAAACTCTGTCGTGGCATGAAGTAGTTGGCATTCTTCTAGATTATCGGCATGCCTTAGTGTTTGGAACACATTTAGTTTAACTTGCTGGTCATTCACCCTCATTGTGAGTTCTCCCTTTTTAACATCAATCAAGGTTCTCCCTATTGCTAGGAATGGTCTCCCGAGAATGATGGGTGCATGCTCATCTGCTTCACAATCCAAAACAATAAAGTCAGCGGGAAAAATAAATTTATCGACTTTTACCAGTATGTCTTCGATTTTTCCCTCTGGATGCACATAGGATCTGTCGGCTAGCTGCAGCATGACTGTTGTAGGTCTTGCCTTCCCGATTCCTAGTTTTTGGAAAACCGATTTAGGCATCAAGTTTATGCTAGCCCCAAGGTCGCATAATGCTTTCCCGACATAGTGATTTCCAATGGAACAGGGTATTGTGAAACTTTCGGGATCCTTCAACTTAGGTGGCATACGATTCTGCAACATTGCCATGCATCCTTCTGTCGCGGCAACTGTTTCGAACTCTCCTAGCCTTGTTCTCTTGGACACAATGTCTTTAAGAAACTTGGCATAGTTTGGCATTTGTTCAATTGCTTCCACCAGTGGCAAGTTGATGTGGACTTGCTTTAGGATATCAAGAAACTTCTTGAATTGGTATTCTTGCTTTTGTCGCTTCAACCTTTGTGGGAATGGTGGTGGAAGTTGGATATCTTCGATCCTTTCATTGGTTTGAAACCTGATTGACGGCATTGCCGGGACATCTGGAGTTGCCGAGGCATTATCAACTGGGGTTGTCGAGGCATGCTTATCGCAAGTTGCCGAGGTGTCTTTATCGTCGGTTGCCGCGGCAATTCCTGGTTCGGCATCTGAGGCTTTGCCGCTAGGTTCGTCCTGATCTTTTTGTGGAGTTTTGTTTGACGAACGGGTTTGAACCTCTCTAAGTTGTTGGCCACTTCTAGTGGTGATCGCCTTACATTGCTCATGGCCAGTTCCTCTCGTGACTTCAGTATCTCTAGGTAAACCTCCTTGTGGTCTAGTATTCAGATTTTGAGCAAACTGTCTGACTTGATTTTCCAATGATTTGATTGTCGCCTCTTGGTTTTGCAATCTCATCTCGGTCCTGTTAATAAAAGCATCAGTTCTTTTTAGGAAATTACTATTCTCAGCCATATAAGATTCAGTTTTCATAATAAAAGCATTTAGAGAATTTTCCAAAGAACTAGATGTTGTCGGTTGTTGCTGCGGCATCTGTTGC
The DNA here is from genome assembly GCA_019671005.1 of Hibiscus mutabilis. Lineage (NCBI taxonomy): Eukaryota > Viridiplantae > Streptophyta > Magnoliopsida > Malvales > Malvaceae > Hibiscus > Hibiscus mutabilis. The sequence continues at coordinate 24,557,612 of CM033737.1, forward strand.
CGTGGCATATTCTGCTGGAATCCCGATGCTTGTGCATTCTATTGTTCTGGTTTAGAGCATTGTTGGGATTACTCCATGAAAAATTCGGGTGCTTCTTCCAAGCTGGATTGTATGTATTGGACATCATGTTGTTTCTCTGATTGTAATTCCCCACATAGAAGCTGGATTTCGGATTCTGCATACATTCAGAAGAATTATGGTTATCACCACATAACTCACAAAAAGAATCCATTACCTTGACTTCATGTGTGTTGTTTGGTTTTTGCATGTTCTGGACCATCTTGGTTAAAGCGGCCAATTGTGCCGAAATTTAATCTGATGATCCTAGTTATGTATTGTGGCTTGGCGTCTAACTCCTCCTCTTCTAGTAGATGGGAATTGATAGTCATTCTTGGCCAGCCTGTTTAAAATTTGCATTGCTTCTTCCGGTGACTTATCTAGGAGTATACCGTTTGCCGAGGCATCTAGCATCATCCTTGTTGGTGTATTCACGGCATTGTAAAACATTGTTACTTGAGTCCACACCGGGAATCCGTGTAGAGGGCATTTGTGTAGAAGTTCTCTATATCGCTCCCAAGCCTCGTACATGGATTCATCATCTGCCTGCCGAAAAGAAGTAATGTCGTTATGAAGCTTATCAGTCAAATTTGTAGGATTAAATCTAGCAAGGAAATCACGACAAAGATCAGTCCAAGATGCTATGGATCCGGCAGGAATGCTATTCAACCATGCTTTCGCCCTATCCCTCAGTGAATAGGGGAATAATCTTAATCGTAGGACATCGGGGGTGACTCCGTGTATCTTGAACGAGTTGCAAATCTCGAGGAAAGATTTCAGATGTTGTCGTGCATCTTCAGTTGCTGAGCCGCCAAATTGACCTATTGTGTTGATCATATTAAACATTACCGGTTTCAACTCAAAGTGGTCGGCTTCAATTTCAGGTGCGACAACTCCTGGGTTAAGTCCATCAAGATCTTCTTCAAGATAATCTCGAATAGTTCTGTTTAGTGCAAGAATCACTCCTCCTCCTGCTCTAACATCTTGATTCATATTGTCGTCTTGATTTGCCATTGCTTCTCTTATCCTTCGTCTAAGTCTTTGTAAGGTTCGTTCGATTTCTGGATCAAAGGGATATTCTGGTGAAGTCGGTCTCGCCCTGGTCATATACCAATGCAAAACCAAAGTTTGTTAGCCCTTTGAATTTTAAACAAGAAAAAAAAAGTGCAAGAAAGTAAAAACAAAGTCGCTATTGCCAATCCCCGGCAACGGCGCCAAAAACTTGTTTGCGCGTAATAAGTGATACGCAATTGTGCAAGTATACACGTCATAAGTTATAGTATAAAAGATATCGTCTCCACGAGGATTGGTGCCACTTCAAGGATCTAATCTCTTGCACTATAAAAAGTAAAAACACAAGTAAAAGATTATAGGAGTTTAACTAATGACTAATCTAGAAAGCAATAAAGTAAAAGAAAAGATGAATTCAAATGAGAGAGAGATAGGCCGGGTTATCGTGAGTTGAGGTGTGATAGCCAATTGGATCGTTTTGGTAAAAGAGTGCACGGGCAACTCGGTTTGCCGTGGCAACTTTACAACGGGGTTGCCTTGGCAACTAATCGATGGTTGCACGGGCGACTAGTTGGGCAACTACTTGGGCTCGGGCAGCAACCTTCAAGGCAGAGCGTTCTTCAATGGTTTCTTCTTATCCCTAAGTCGAAACTCTAGCTACTTGTGCATGCCTTGATAATACATCCCTGCATGAATCAAGGGTGAACAACAACCAATCTTGCGCTCCTCTTAGCCGTTGAAATCCTTAACTTATTCCTAAGCCGGATTAATCTTCACCATCAATAGATTGAATAAAGATCATATTCATTCATTTCTTGAATCTAACTCTCCCGATATTAGATAAATAGATGAAATCACGAGATCCTCTCCCAATTCACTCGCAAACAAGAATAAGAACCAAGAATGAATAAACCTTGAAATAGAAAAGTGCAAACTCATATTACCTAAACAAAAACCAATAGTTTCTCACAACCACAAAACACAATAACCATAGCCAAGTAGATTTAGTTCATGGCTAGGTTCCAAAGAAACACAAGATAATTAATCCCTAGCATGAACCCAATCGAACAAGGAAGAAAAAGATGAAGCTTGTCGAAAATCCCTTACCCTAGATGCTTGTCGAAAATTCCCCTTGCCTTCTCCCTTGGACTTGTTTAAATTTGCCCTCTTTCTCTCTCTCAAGTTGTCGAAATCTCCTTGCTATTTATAGGGCTAGGCCAAAGTCCTTCTTTGAGGAGGAGTTTGAGTTGGAATTAAATCATCTTTAAAGAATATAATTCTTTATTATAATTTTATTCCTATTAGAACTTCTCTTATCTTCTTGGAATTTAATTCTTCTTTAATCTTGCATGGCAATCAAATTCCTTTGGGCTTGGGCCTTGCTCCATGTCATCTTGGGCTTGTAAAGTCATTAATTTCGACATCCTGTTGCATTTTCTCTTTGTCGACAATTGCCATGGCAATGGCTCAGCGTCTCCTTCATGCATTGCCACGGCAACTAGCTCGGCATATCCTTCATGCATTGCCTCGGCAACTAGCTCGGCATTGCTTTGGCAAGTGATCCTGCACATACACACACAAAGCACACCAAAGCAGCATTTTTTCCACAAAAACTACCAAGTTATGTAATCAAGCTCAACGATGGAAGGAAACATGGATTAATGCATGAATGGCTAACTATGCAACTAATATGAGCCTAAGTCTAACAATAATATGAGTAAAAAGGGTAAGAAAAATAGTACTTTTGAACACTTATCACACCCCCAAACTCGAACTATTGCTTGTCCTCAAGCAATGCAAACTCATAATTACCTGCCAAGACTTCAATTTTCACAAACTCAGCTTTGAACTTGATTTCAATTCTCTGAACCGGGGCACAAAGTATGATTGGCTTTTTATTTTTCAGAAAACTGAGGAATTACTCGGAATAAAACTATAATGCTTGTGAGTGTGTGCGGAGTTGTGTGCAAGTTGATTTTTCGGATTCTATGCAAACAATAGGTTTTCAAATTACTTTATTAGGTTCTTTTTAGCATGTTTTAACTAGAGCCAGTTTTGGGCACCTCTAGTGTTTTGTTCTTAGTTTTCTTAAGTTAATTTAATCGACTAGAGCCGGTTTCAGGCAACTCTAGTTAAAATTTTTTTTAACACATCCTAGAGCCAGTTTCGGGCACCTCTAGTGATCAATTTTTTTAGCACATGCTAGAGCCAATTTCGGGCACCTCTAGCATTCATCCAATTTTATTCTAATCCCCAATTTGTTAATTATCAACCTAAGTTTACTAGAATTCCTTAAATCAATCAAACCACAACAGTGTTTCATCAAATTTAGCATCATAGTAAAATTCTAAGTTTTTCCATGGTTATCCTAGAATAAAAAAATTCTATCAATTAAGTGCATTGGCAAAGTCATCATCGAATATTCATCAAATCTAAGCAATTCTTGTTCCAATTAAAGGCATGGCAAGCAATTTATGTATCCTAAATGTAATACTTGAGTGAATGTAACTAGACATGGTAACTACTAATAACAATCCCCCCTAAACTCGAGTGAGGCATTGTCCTCAATGCATGCATAAAAATAACGAAAAAAAAAATGCATACGAGGACTTACTCCGAGAGTTCGCCATCGTAGATGATTAGTTTCCTTCTTGTCGGTGTCTTGATTCTCTTTCTTGAACATGATGGTTATTTTCTTGTTGTCGGGATGTCTTTAGCTTTGGTTGCCATGGCATCAGCTTGTGCAGGCACGATGTAGGTTGCTGCGACATCTTCTTCATTGGTTGTCGTGACAAGGATCTTGGCAGTAAATTTCCTTAGCATAGTAGTTGTGAGTCTTGTTGTGAAAAAGAAAACAAAGAAAACCTGAAAACTAAAGATAATGAAGAAAAATAAAATATCTTCTAAAAATAAAAAATGAAAATAAAAAGAAAAAGAAAAAGAAAAAGAAAATACTGAAAGGAGAGCATGCTCATGCATCTCCTAAGTTGACCACTTCCTTGTTACGTTCCACATGGGCACCATTGTAGTGCTTCAATCTTTGTCCATTAACTTTGAATTCATGGTTGTCGAGATGGACTTGATTATCACAAAGCACCTGGGAGAATGGTTTGTGACTTGAATGGTCCCGACCATCTTGATTTCAGCTTTCCGAGAAAATTTTTAGGCGAGAATTGAATAGGAGAACTAGTTGCCTGGCATGAATTGCCGTGGCAATAGTTTCTTGTCATGCCAACGCTTTGTTTTTTCTCCTTGTAGATTCGTGCATTGTTATAGGCGAGTGCACGAAATTCTTCTATCTCATTGAGATCCATCAAACGCTTTTGTCCGCACTTTTCTAATCCATATTCACGGTCTTGATTGCCCAAAGACGCCTTGTGCTCGATTTCCACCGGTAGATGACATGTTTTACCATAGACAAGTCGGAAGGGGACATACCTAAGGGTGTTTTGAATGCGAGACGATATGCCCAAAGTCGTCATCTAGTCTTAATGACCAATCCTTCCTTGAGGATTTACAACTTTCTCGAGTATTCCCTTCAACTCCGGTTGGAAATTTCGCTTGCCCATTGGTTTGTGGGTGATATCTTTGTGGCGATCTTGTGTGATATGCCAAAGCGTTGCAACATCTTGGCAATTATACATTGTCAAAATGCTTGCCCCCATCACGATAATTGCTCTCGGCATCCTAAACCGTGTAAATATGTTTTTCTGCAGGAATCGTTGCACGGTCTTGGAATCGTTGTTGGGAACTGCAGCTGCCTCTACCCATTTAGACACATAGTCGACGGCAAGTAAGATGTAGAGGTTGCGAATGAAGATGGGAAAGGTCCCATAAAGTCGATCCCCATACATCGAACAGTTCCACCTCGATGATGTTCTGGAGCGGCATCTCATGTTGTCTAGAGATATTGCCCGTCCTCGCAACGATCACATCACATTGCTTGTAAAAGTCTTGGGCATCTTTGTACAATGTTGGCCAATACAACCCAGATTGCAAAACTTTGGCATGATACGAGTTCCTCCAAAATGTCATCCATAGGGTGAAGAATGGCATTCTTTGGAGTACATTCTGTTGCTCTTCTTGAGGACACATCGGCGTATAACTTTGATCTGCACATTGTTTAAACAAAAGAGGCTCGTCCCAAAAGTAATGCTTAGCATCATGGCGGAACCGCTTCTTCCCTTAGTGAGTAATGCCATAAGGTAAAATACCACAAACAAGGAAATTAACTAAATCCGCGTACCAGGGTATTGCCGAGGCATGTGCCGCCGTGGTGACTGCTCCCAAGATTGCCGAGGCGTCGCGGCGTCAAAGACTGCTGCGGGCGTCGAGAGTTGCCGAGGCGTGTGCATCCATGGTTGCCGAGGCGTCTAGGGTTGCCGAGGCATCTAGAGTTGTCGCGGTGTCAAGGGTTGCCGAGGCAACTAGAATTTGTTCATCCGAGAATGCATCGCATATCTCTAGATCCGCGTCCTCCTCCCTATTGCGTTCCAAGCGTGATAAGTGATCGCCACTTGATTTTGTTCCTTTCACGTCCTTAATTTCAATATCAAATTCTTGTAAAAGTAATATCCAACGAATCAAACGAGGTTTAGCATCCTTTTTAGCAAATAAGTATTTGATTGCCGAATGGTCCGTATGAACAATTACCTTTGTACCAATTAAATAGGATCGGAACTTGTCAAATGCGAAAACTACAACTAGTAACTCTTTCTCGTTGTTGTGTAATTCACTTGAGCGCTATTAAGAGTTTTACTAGCGTAGTATATCACATGGAAGGTCTTACTGTGCATTGGCCTAGGACTGCTCCTACCGTGAAATCACTTGCATCACACATGAGCTCAAAAGGTAGCGTCAAACTGGTGGAGCGACAATGGGTGCGAGGCAAGCTTTTTCTTTAGGGTTTTGAATGCTTGATTGCAAGAATCATCAAAATCGAAGACTTTATCTGTTCAAGCAGATTACACAAGGGTTTAGTAATTTTAGAAAAATTATGAATGAACCTCTGTAAAAAACCTGCATGTCCAGAAAACTTCAAATTCCTTTAATCGAATTTGGTGGGGTAATCTCTCGATCACGTCCATCTTGGCTTTGTCTACTTCAATTCCCTTGGATGAAATCTTGTGGCGAGCACTATTCCTTCATCTACCATAAAGTGGCATTTCTCCCAATTGAGGACTAAATCCTTTTCTTCGCATCTTGCCAACACACTCTCTAAATTGCCGAGACAGCCGTCGAAGTCATTACCAAAAATCAAAAAATCATCCATGAAGATCTCAAGGAAGTCTTCGACCATGTCTGAAAAGAGTGCCATCATGCATCTTTGGAAGGTTGTTGGGGCGTTAAACAATCCGAACGGCATCCTTCGGAATGCATAAGTACCGTATGGGCATGTGAAGGTTGTCTTTTCTTGATCTTCTGGTGCTATGGCAATCTGATTGTAACCTGAATAACCATCAAGAAAACAATAAAAGGGTTTACCTGCAAGACGGTCAAGCATTTGATCAATAAAGGGTAATGGGAAGTGATCTTTCCTAGTGGCTTTGTTAAGCTTTTGATAGTCCATACAAACCCTCCAACCGGTCACAGTCTGGTTGGGATAAGTTCATTATTTTCATTGCTTACCATTTGTTATACCTCCCTTTTTCGGTACACATTGTACCGGACTTACCCACGTACTATCGGAGATAGGGTATATAATGCCCGGCGTCAAGCCACTTGATGATTTCTTTCATTACAACCCCTTTCATGGCATGATTCAGTATCCTCACGGGCCTCAATTGAAGGTTTGTGATCATCTTCCAACAAGATCTTGTGCATGCACACCGCGGGCTAATTCCCTTCAAGTCGGCAATTGTCCACCCTATTGCCTTTTTGTGTAGCTTCAACATCTTGATCAGCTTCTTTTCATGCTCAGGCTGTAACTTAGAAGAAATAATTACAGGCAAAGTATTATCGGTCCCTAAGTATACATATTTTAGTTGCTCGGCAATTGTTTCAACTCAAGAATTGGTGGTTGTTCAATAGAGGTTTTTTGAGCTTACCTTCCTTACGAGTAGTCCGGTGGTTCAAAGTATGTACCTGGTCGGTTGACTAGCCAATTTTCCTCTTCAGTTGTTCCTCATCGACCGGTTCTTCATACTCCTCATGTTCCTCTTGGTCGGCAATGTAGTTTCCGAGGCAACTAAATTCCTCATCAAAGTTAAACTCTGTCGTGGCATGAAGTAGTTGGCATTCTTCTAGATTATCGGCATGCCTTAGTGTTTGGAACACATTTAGTTTAACTTGCTGGTCATTCACCCTCATTGTGAGTTCTCCTTTTTAACATCAATCAAGGTTCTCCCTATTGCTTTAGGAATGGTCTCCGAGAATGATGGGTGCATGCTCATCGCTTCACAATCCAAAACAATAAAGTCAGTAGGAAAAATAAATTTATCGACTTTTACCCGGTATGTCTTCGATTTTTCCCTACGGATGCACATAGGATCTGTCGGCTAGCTGCAGCATGACTGTTGTAGGTCTTGCCTTCCCGATTCCTAGTTTTTGGAAAACCGATTTAGGCATCAAGTTTATGCTAGCCCCAAGGTCGCATAATGCTTTCCCGACATAGTGATTTCCAATGGAAGTGGTATTGTGAAACTTTCGGGATCCTTCAACTTAGGTGGCATACGATTGTGCAACATTGCCATGCATCCTTCTGTCGCAAGCAACTGTTTGAACTCTCCTAGCCTTGTTCTCTTGGACACAATGTCTTTAAGAAACTTGGCATAGTTTGGCATTTGTTCAATTGCTTCCACCAGTGGCAAGTTGATGTGGACTTGCTTTAGGATATCAAGAAACTTCTTGAATTGGTATTCTTGCTTTTGTCGCTTCAACCTTTGTGGGAATGGTGGTGGAAGTTGGATATCTTCGATCCTTTCATTGGTTTGAAACCTGATTGACGGCATTGCCGGGACATCTGGAGTTGCCGAGGCATTATCAACTGGGGTTGTCGAGGCATGCTTATCGCAAGTTGCCGAGGTGTCTTTATCGTCGGTTGCCGCGGCAATTCCTGGTTCGGCATCTGAGGCTTTGCCGCTAGGTTCGTCCTGATCTTTTTGTGGAGTTTTGTTTGACGAACGGGTTTGAACCTCTCTAAGTTGTTGGCCACTTCTAGTGGTGATCGCCTTACATTGCTCATGGCAGTTCCTCTCGTGACTTGGTATCTCTAGGTAAACCTCCTTGTGGTCTAGTATTGATTTTGAGCAAAACTGTCGACTTGATTTTCCAATGATTTGATTGTCGCCTCTTGGTTTTGCAATCTCATCTCGGTCCTGTTAATAAAAGCATCAGTTCTTTTTAGAAATTACTATTCTCAGCCATATAAGATTCAGGTTTTCATAATAAAAGCATTTAGAGAATTTTCCAAAGAACTAGATGTTGTCGGTTGTTCTTTGCGGCATCATTGCCGTGGCATATTCTAACTGGAATCCCGATGCTTGTGCATTCTATTGTTCTGGTTTAGAGCATTGTTGGGATTACTCCATGAAAAATTCGGGTGCTTCTTCCAAGCTGGATTGTATGTATTGGACATCATGTTGTTTCTCTGATTGTAATTCCCCACATAGAATTTGGATTTCGGATTACGCATACATTGGAAGAATTATGGTTATCACCACATAACTCACAAAAAGAATCCATTACCTTGACTTCATGTGTGTTGTTTGGTTTTTGCGTGTTACGGACCATCTTGGTTAAAGCGGCCAATTGTGCGAAATTTAATCTGATGATCCTAGTTATGTATTGTGGCTTGGCGTCTAACTCCTCCTCTTCTAGTAGATGGGAATTGATAGTCATTCTTGGCCAGCCTGTTTAAAATTTGCATTGCTTCTTCCGGTGACTTATCTAGGAGTATACCGTTTGCCGAGGCATCTAGCATCATCCTTGTTGGTGTATTCACGGCATTGTAAAACATTGTTACTTGAGTCCACACCGGGAATCCGTGTAGAGGGCATTTGTGTAGAAGTTCTCTATATCGCTCCCAAGCCTCGTACATGGATTCATCATCCGCACTGCCGAAAAGAAGTAATGTCGTTCGAAGCTTATCAGTCAAATTTGTAGGATTAAATCTAGCAAGGAAATCACGACAAAGATCAGTCCAAGATGCTATGGATCCGGCAGAATGCTATTCAACCATGCTTTCGCCCTATCCCTCGGTGAATAGGGAATAATCTTAATCGTAGGATATCGGGGTGACTCGTGTATCTTGAGCGAGTTGCAAATCTCGAGGAAAGATTTCAGATGTTGTCGTGCATCTTGATTCTTTGAGCCGCCAAATTGACCTATTGTGTTGATCATATTAAACATTACGGTTCAACTCAAAGTGGTCGGCTTCAATTTCAGGTGCGACAACTCCTGGGTTAAGTCCATCAAGATCTTCTTCAAGATAATCTCGAATAGTTCTGTTTAGTGCAAGAATCACTCCTCCTCCTGCTCTAACATCTTGATTCATATTGTCGTCTTGATTTGCCATTGCGTCTCTTATCCTTCGTCTAAGTCTTTGTAAGGTTCGTTCGATTTCTGGATCAAAGGGATATTCTGGTGAAGTCAGTCTCGCCCTGGTCATATACCAATGCAAAACCAAAGTTTGTTAGCCCTTTGAATTTTAAACAAGAAAAGTAAAAAAAAAGTGCAAGAAAGTAAAAACAAAGTCGCTATTGCCAATCCCCGGCAACGGCGCCAAAAACTTGTTGCGCGTAATAAGTGATACGCAATTGTGCAAGTATACACGTCGCAAGTTATAGTATAAAAGATATCGTCTCCACAGGGATTGGTGCCACTTCAAGGATCTAATCTCTTGCACTATAAAAAGTAAAAACACAAGTAAAAGATTATAGGAGTTTAACTAATGACTAATCTAGAAAGCAATAAAGTAAAAGAAAAGATGAATTCAAATGAGAGAGAGATAGGCCAGGTTATCGTGAGTTGAGGTGTGATAGCCAATTGGATCGTTTTGGTAAAAGAGTGCACGGGCAACTCAGTTGCCGTGGCAACTTGCACAACGGGGTTGCCTTGGCAACTAATCGATGGTTGCCTGGGCGACTAGTTGGGCAACTACTTGGGCTTCTGGGTTCGGCAGAGCGTTCTTCAATGGTTTCTTCTTATCCCTAAGTCGAAACTCTAGCTACTTGTGCATGCCTTGATAATACATCCCTGCATGAATCAAGGGTGAACAACAACCAATCTTGCGCTCCTCTTAGCCGTTGAAATCCTTAACTTATTCCTAAGCCGGATTAATCTTCACCATCAATAGATTGAATAAAGATCATATTCATTCATTTCTTGAATCTAACTCTCCCGATATTAGATAAATAGATGAAATCACGAGATCCTCTCCCAATTCACTCGCAAACAAGAATAAGAACCAAGAATGAATAAACCTTGAAATAGAAAAGTGCAAACTCATATTACCTAAACAAAAACCAATAGTTTCTCACAACCACAAAACACAATAACCATAGCCAAGTAGATTTAGTTCATGGCTAGGTTCCAAAGAAACACAAGATAATTAATCCCTAGCATGAACCCAATCGAACAAGGAAGAAAAGATGAAGCTTGTCGAAAATCCCCCTTGCCTTCTCCCTTGGACTTGTCGAAATTTGCCCTCTTGCTCTCTCTCAAGTTGTCGAAATCTCCTTGCTATTTATAGGGCTAGGCCAAAGTCCTTCTTTGAGGAGGAGTTTGAGTTGGAATTAGATTATCTTTAAAGAATATAATTCTTTATTATAATTTTATTCCTATTAGAACTTCTCTTATCTTCTTGGAATTTAATTCTTCTTTAATCTCTGCATGGCAATCAAATTCCTTTGGGCTTGGGCCTTGCTCCATGTCATCTTGGGCTTGTAAAGTCATTAATTTCGACATCCCTCTTTGTCGACAATTGCCATGGCAACTGGCTCGGCATCTCCTTCATGCATTGCCCTGGCAACTAGCTCGGCATATCCTTCATGCATTGCCTTGGCAACTAGCTCGGCATTGCTTTGGCAAGTGATCCTGCACATACACACACAAAGCACACCAAAGCAGCATCTTTTCCACAAAACTACCAAGTTATGTAATCAAGCTCAACGATGGAAGGAAACATGGATTAATGCATGAATGCCTAACTATGTAACTAATATGAGCCTAAGTCTAACAATAATATGAGTAAAAAGGGTAAGAAAAATAGTACTTTTGAACACTAATCACTCCCTAATGAAGAGGGGGCTTTCCTCACCTAGGTATGCGATAATCTCATCCTTTTTTCGCAGGCTACAGACTCTATGCTAGTGCCCTCATACTATCTGGCTCTTCATTCTCAATATACAGCTAGACATTCTTGTACAGCTCTACCAACGTTGTTGGTGGTCGATCCAACAAATTGTACTTAAGATGCTGATGCGAAGTACTGTTAATGAAGGCAGTGATGATAAACTTATTTGAAACTTCATTGGTCTGCATGGTTGCTGTATGAAATCACTGTACAAAGTCCCTCAAAGGCTCATCTGGATTTTGAGTCACAAACATCAAGTATGCTAGAGACTTTTTCAATACCTTATTCGCCAAAAAACGGCTCATGAACAAGTTCGCAAGCTGATCAAAACTAGATATGGAATGTGCTAGGAGCTGGAGGTACTAGGCTTGAGTAAAGTCCTTTAGGGTCATTGAAAATTGTTCGTGTGAAATCATCACACTATTAGTGCAAGCTACAATATCGATGGAAGAATAAAAATAGGGTAAACCTGTTTAAATATAAATCCCACAAGGATGGTGTCTTTAGCTTAAGACTTATGTAATTACAATACAATACTATAAAAGTGGAAATCGTGGGTGCAATTGTAACCCCTTGACCTGGTATAGCCGAAAGACCAAACCGAGTGAGCTATATTAGGGTTTACCTAAATAAACCCAAAAAAGATTACAATTAAAATGATATTCTTTTTTTATCTTATATAAATTCATTATTAGGTCCTAAGGTGTTCATACGAGTCATGGTTAAAATTTCAACTCATTCGGGCATCATTTTGACATCTAATTGCTCGAATTCGCGATCTTAGGACTAAAATGTAAATTCCAATATTTATGTGGACTTCCATATAATTAAGGTTACCGATCCTCAATTAGTCATGTTACATGTCTCCAAGTAAAATCTCAACCCAAAATAATCATTCATACACAATTAATTGCATATTTAAGAAATAAGGACCAAAATGCAAAGATTTCAAACTATAGATGCTCATTCAACTAATATAACGGTATGTGTACCAGTACGGGTACTTAGCGTTTTGATATGGTACAAAAATGCAATGGCGTACTGATATCGTCCCTAGGCCTATCGGTACGGGCTTGTATAATTTGAAAATTCAAATTCAAGTAGCTAGACATCGTATCGATACGATAACCCATGTACTGAAATGAACACAGTTTCAACACTATGCGTCCCGATACATTTACCAGGCGTATCGGTACGCCTAGAATATTTTAAACATTTTAAGCCTGGACGAGTCCCCGCGTACCAAAACATGAGGGCCTGTATCAATACGAGGCGGCCTGTATTGACCTCTAGGTCCAACATATGACACTTTGGCTCACTCTAACACTGTCCAATCAACCTTTAGTCATCATGGGACAACATAAACATTCAATCATCAAACACAACAACATAGATTGAGTCTACATTAAGCATGGCATAATCAAACAATCACTTATGATCATGATTTCTACCCAAGCATGCTTAATGTCTTCCAACCACCCAAAACCACATACCAAAACATCAAACAAGTCCAAAACATTAATCTAACCTATTACAATAGGGAGGATATCAAAACACATCTCCCAAAACAACCCGATCACATTGCCTTCTTATTACTACTTAACGTATGTAAAACCACACTTTGTATCGAAATGTTCCTTGGATCCTCCCTTGCTTACGTTCTGCCCGAGAAGCTATTTCTCTGCATTGATGAGGAAAAGAGAGAATAAGCTATAAGCTTAGTGAGGGAAGTCGCAAAGCACTCATCAATGCATTTAAAACCATTTCTATCAAATCACATGTAATTTTCTCATGGAAAAAAATCTAATGCTTTTATCAACATCTCAAATATGCACATTTAAATCCTTACCAACACATGTATCATGGAACCAATATCTACCTCAATTTAAGCTCCTCTCCACTACACCTTTATTACAAGCTTGAAGAGTAATACATGTATAAATCACATTATACAAACATAATCCATTTCACATGATACATTATCTCATATATTGGCTTTCAAGTGATCAAAGCTAGCAACCTTTCATTTCTCAAAACTCATCGGATACACGGATTTCTCTAGTGGTTCCCACAACCACTTCACATACATACCTCAAACGGAGTCACGACACCCTTTCCCACCTCAACGGTTCAAACCGGAGCAGCAACACACTTGCCCACCTCTACAGTTTGGATGTATAATCCACCAGCGAGAGTAAACGAAACATTTACCCACCTCAACCACTACGTTTCTCATGTTGGAGATTACGGGCACTTAACACCCCTCGACAAACACGAGGAAACTTTTTATAATGCACTCTAAACCCTATGACATGCCAACTATATCTGATACCATTTTAAACGCAACCACTTGCTAATATATTCAATAAACAACATTACCTCATTGTTTTACATATGCATTAAATCAATCATCCACAAATAGATTAAACCATGTTTTTCATATTCTCAATGATACTTGCATAAATCATATGCTATTCCCAAAAGTAATCATCAATGATCATTTGCATCATAAATCATTTCTAAACATGCATAATACAATGAGTAATCAAAACCATAACATGTTCATGAGATTTCATTTTGCAAAAGCCAAAACTGAGAGAAACTCAACCGATACTTACTTTTGAGCTTAGATAAGTGTGTCCAACTTTATCTAAACTCCCGCAACTCCTTTTCAAGCCTTTTAATAGCAGTAAAACAATTTTCCACTCACCAACAATGCAACGCTTGCTTGCCGATGCACGAATCAAGCTTTTGATGCTTCCGCGCCTTCTTCAAAAGACAAAGGATTCAACTCCCCTGCTTTACCCAATAAAAAACAAAGAATTAAAACACATCTCTGTAACACAAACCTTTAGCAACCAACAAACACAACCTCAACTCCCTATAATCCACTCAACACCTTCCTAAAACCATAAAAAACACCACCAAACCTTTCCTAATCAAAGCCCAGCCAACATCTAATGATTCTAATACATTAACATCATTAGTTAATATCCAAAAACACCTCAAACACGTCCTTTTACCTCCAGCAACACTACAACAACAAGATCAAGCCAAAAACAAACTATACACAACCTAGAAAACTAACAATTCACATAGTTTCAGGATTAGATGGATCAATCACCCCTTTCAACATCAAAATGTATTTAAACAAAGATATTAATCAATTAGATTCAATATCAAAAGGATCCAAATCAATCTTTCACAATTTTCCAACTAAATTCCAATTTAATTAACAAATCCATATTAATAACAAAATTTCATATCATACATCAATGACAAAGGATCAAGAACTTGGGAATTTTAGTAAAGAACCCTTAATTAGAGGAGAGAAACGAAAATCACCTCTAATTGTTGATTTCTCCCTTGTTTGGCAAAGCTTTGATGAAATCCAAATTGATTTAGTTGAAGAAATCAAAGGAATCAAAAGAGATTGATTCCTGGAATTTTTAGAAAGGTTTTGATAGTTTGGTTGCTAAGAAAGTAGAGAGAAAATATTTGAATGAAAAGTGGTTACGTAAGAAAATGATTTAGTTAACCAAAATTTCATTTTATTAAATCCCTTTTAATTGTTTATAAAACCACCTTTAAAACATTTTATAATAACCCAAATCAAGAGAAAAATCTGATAAAAACTTAGTGGTCAAATAGCTCCTTAAAGATTCTAAGTTTTGATCCTCTTTCAATTTAGTCACGAAAAATAGTTTTGAAAACTTTCAATTTAGTCACTAGACCAAAATGTCATAAAATCATATTTATTTATCCCAAATTGACTTTACCAAATTACTTCAAATATTAATTAAGTAATTTCCCCTATTTTTTCCATAATTAATTTCAATCCAAAATCAATTTTTAAGATTTAATTTCCTGAAACTATTCGAATTGCCTAAACCGATTCTCTTGAACCACTTACCTGATCCAGCCCACATCTAGGCCCAATTTTAGGGTGTTACAACTCTTCTCCTCTAAAACAAATTTGTCCTCAAAATTTCCCTAACGGAAAAAGATGAGGGAACTACTTCATCATGTCCGTTTTGCTCTCCTAGATAGCTTCATCTACATTGCGGTGCCACCACAAAACCTTTACCAACTCAATGGTCTTTCCGTAGAGAACTTTGCTACCTGAATCTAGAATTCTCATCGGTTCCTTATCACAGGTCAAGTCCGAATTCAACTCAATCTCATCAACAAGAATTATATGCGAAGGATCTGATCTATACCTCCGAAGCATCGACACATGGAAAACATCATGTATCTTTTCTAGCTCAACCGACAACCTCAATCGATACGCAATTAGACCAATGCACTCCAAACACCTCATACGGTCCAATAAACCTAGGGCTCAACTTTCCATTCTGTCCAAACCTCATCACCTTTTCCAAGGTGAAACCTTCAAGAACACATGATCCCCAACTGCATACTCAATTATGCATCATTTCAAATCAGTATAATACTTTTTTCGATCTGAATCTACTTTCAACCGATCACTAATAAGCTTTACTTTCTCTTGGTATCCTTCAACATATCCGGTAAAGAAACATATTTTTCTCCTATCTCTGCCCAAAAAAGAATCGTACGACACCTCCTACCATACAAAGCCTCATATGGTGCCATTTGTAACGCCCTGATTTTAAGGGCTTAGCGGTTTAGTGGGTTTTTAGACGGTCTGGTAGACCGAAGTAGAGATTTGAGTCAGTTTCGGGATCATATACTTTTGGTGTTGGAAAAATTATGGAAAATGATTAAAAATCATTATTAATTATGTACTTAATAATGGTGGAATCAATTTTGAAAAATGAGTTTTGGAAGATGGACATTTTGGTTAGTGACCAAAATGAAAGTTTTGAAAACTGTGATTTTCTAGTGGCTAAAATGAAAAGGGTCAAATACTTAGAATCTTTAAGGAGATATTTTACCAATTGGTTTCCAATGATTTCTCCCTCAATTTAACTGATTTTAACATGTGTGTTAATTAGTAATTAAAGAGGATTTTGTTAAAAAGTTGGTTATCCTTTCTAAAATAAAAATCACGTCATTTTCTCTCAACTTTTTCTCTCCATCTCTCCTCAGTCAAACACTCAGGTTTTCATCAAATTGTACAGAGGTGAGGTGGTTTCTAACTTGATTTTATTATTTCAAATTGTTTTATAAAGATTTTTTACTCAAAATCTTACAACAATCTTGTGTTTTTTTAGCTTTTCACTAATCAATTGAGGGAGAAACTTCACAATAGGGGTAAGGACCGAGATATCCTCTATTGTGTGGTTCTTTACTAAAATTCTCAAGCATTTGATCCTTGTTTTTATGTTTCTAATATGATTTTGATGATTTTCTAATGTTTAATTGAGTTATTTGGGGAAAATGAGTTAATTCACGGATTGGAACTTATTTTTAGTAATTAAGGATGCATTGATTTATATTTTGGATGTTTAATAATATTTATAAGTGATTATTATCAATGGAATCCCGAAACTTAAGAATCTCTATTTGTTTAGGTTGTTAGTTTGAGGTTTTGTGATGTTTCTATGGTTGTAAGGTTGCTGGAGGTGGTAGGTTGTTTTGGATCTGTTTTTAGATGTGTTTTGATGTTGAAAGTGTTTTTAGATTGATAGATGTTGGCTGGGTTGTGAATCGAAGTGTTTTGGTTATGTTTTCGGTTATTGTGGAGGGTTAATTGTGAAGGTTTTGTGGAAATCTGAGAAGGATTGTGGTTGCTGTGTTTTGAATGCATTATGATGCATTTTCCTATGTTGTAATGTGGTTAAAATAGGGGAGATGGATCCGAAAGTGATCGGTGAAGTTTTAGAGGCTTCGAAAGCTTGTTTTTGCGTTAGTGAGTCAAGGTTTCGCGTATTGGTGAGTGAAAACGTGGATTCCAACTTTGGAATTTTTTAAAGGTGGTTTTGGGAGTTTATGTAGAGCTTGAAACGCTTACCTAAGCTCCAAAGTAAGTAAAGTGGTTTTACTCTCTCGGTCGTGCTATTGAGAAATGATTTTATGCACTTGTTTTGATTTACAGTGTACTTACTGTTTAAGCATGATTTAAAGTATTCAATATACTATTTTTAGGCATGTTTTGCTAAAGGATGCACATGGTAAGTGATCCTTATAAGTATGGTTTATACTTGTGTTTTAAAGCATGGTTGTTGCTTTGGAGATAGCATGGTTTAATGCTTGTTAAAATAGTGAGGTAAATGTTCTTTGGTTAATTATATTGGCAAGTGATGTTTTAAAATTGTTATCGGATATAGTTGGCCGACCATAGGATTGAGTGCACTGTAAAATAAGTCACCTTGGATGTTGAGGGGTTTATACGGCGTACGGACTACTCTATCCAAGTACCCTAATGGTAGAGGGGTTAAACAGTATCGAATACTCCCGTTAATGGGTTAAGCATCTAATCGATGAGAGGGATTGGTATCCATGTGGGTTGAGAGTGTACCCAGTTAATATTGTAGCCGGTTGTTAATGTATCGCGCTTGTGATTGTATCACTATTCCGGTTAAGATGGCTTGAAGTGTTGGGTAACACTTGTAGAATCTGTGTATCCGATGAACTCTTTTGTTATTGAACTTGTTAATGATCACTTGAAAGCTAATACAGTTGTTAATGTATCATTGAAATGTTTTATGATGTATAATAAGGTTTATACATGTTTCTCCTTAAGCTTTGCATTTGGTAATAATGCATGGGAAGGCTTAAGTGGAGGGATAGCAATATGATTTGCTGTTGAGTAATGATACGTGTAGCATATGGTTTAATATGCTGTTTTTAATGATGTAAAGTGCCTGTTTTAAAAAGGGCATGATGTTTTAAAGGATGATGAAATGTAAATGGTTTTAAATGCATTGGTGGTGTTTTGTTTTGAGCTTTCCTCACTAAGCCTTATGTGCTTACGCTCTCTTTGTCCAACAATGAAGAAAATTAAAGTTCCCGAAGGCATCAAGAAGCAAGGGGATCCTAGCAAGACTTGGTTTGCAAGGTATGTTTTGAATTAGACTATAATGATAAGGGCAATTGAGTACTTGTTATGTTTTGGGGAGATGTTTTGTGGAACTCCCTGCTTGAGCATATTTCTTTAGATGCTCTTGGTTTGTAATTGGCCTTTAAGGATTAATTTTGGTGCTGGTTTGTCTTTTGGTATGTTGTTTGGATGCAACATTAGGAAGCGTGCCTATAGATTCTTTTTTGATGCATGATGCTTGTTGTGCAGTAGGAATGGTGTTGCTAGTTGGCTTGAGGTATGTTTGGCATGTTGGTATTGTGTCTTTAATCATGTTGGATTGATTAGAGTATGCTTTTGGAATGAAAAACCAGCGAAATGTGATATTACAGGCCCAGGTGTATTGATACGCAGGGGACCGTATCGATACGGTTAGGCAATTTCAGGCTTGTGGGATCAGTACGGGTATTGTATGTTTCGATACACCTAGGCAAATTTGGCTTGGCGTACCGATACAGGCATGGGCGTTTTGATACGAGTTTTAGCCTCTGGAATGCACTTTTTCAACTCAAACCCGCGTATCGAAACACCTAAGGAGCCGTATCGGTACGGTCTACAACATTTCAAAAGTTAGGTAATTCAGTTAGGCATATCTATACGACATGGTGGTGTACCGAAATGAGGTGGTTTAAACCGTATCGATACAGGCTTACCTGTATCGGTATGGATAGCTAATTTTCTACAAATGCCTTTTGAGTAGTTTTGTCATCCTTGCGTTTTAGTCCCTGAATCTTGCCAATGTAATTGTATGTGATAAATTGATTGGTTTGAGTTGGAATATGAGGCATATGCATGAAACCTGACTAATTTGAGGTTGGTAACTTAAAAGTGGGTTTTTGACTTGTAACTTTGTCAAATTACAATTTGGTCCCTAAGTGGTAAGCATGATCAATTGGATGTCAAATTGATGCCCGATTGAGTTGGGTTACACTTGTTATCTGGATGATCATGTAGGATTAATAATTGGCATGTAGAAAAGATAAAAAGGAAAAAAAATGGACCGGGTTTTTATGTAACTCTCCAGTTTGCTTTGGCAAACCTATTGTAGCTTTCTCGATTCGGTCTGGCAGCTAGACTGGGTCAAGGTTTGTCAAATTGATGCCCGATTGAGTTGGGTTACACTTGTTATCTGGATGATCATGTAGGATTAATAATTGGCATGTAGAAAAGATAAAAAGGAAAAAAAATGGACCGGGTTTTTATGTAACTCTCTAGTTTGCTTTGGCAAACCTATTGTAGCTTTCTCGATTCGGTCTGGCAGCTAGACTGGGTCAAGGGGTTACACCATTCGGATACTAGCTTGGTAACTACTATTATAAGCAAAATCTACCAACGACAACTGCTTTTCCCACAATCCCTGAAAATCCATGATGCAGTATCCTCCAACACCTAGATAACACGCTCAGACTGACCATCCATTTGAGGATGATACGCAGTACTGAAGTTCAACCGTGTACCCAAGGCCCTATGCAAACACTCCCAGAACCTTGCAGTGAAACGCAAATCTCTATCTGACACAATAGACTTTGGTACACCGTGCAACCTTACAACCTTAGCAATGTACAACTCTGCTAACTTATCCAAAGTATACGTTGTATTCACAGCCAAAAAATGTGCACACTTCTTAAACCTATCCATGATCACCCAAACAGAATTCTTCTTTGACGGTGTCAAAAGCAAATCAGACACAAAATCCATGGTGATCCCCTCCTATTTCCACTCGGGAAACCTTAATGGTTGCAATAACCCCAAAGGAAATGGATGCTCTGCCTTAACTCGTTGACAAACCAAACAACGAGCCACAAAATCTTTGACATCTTTTTTCAAACCAACCCAGAAATATTCTTTCTTCAAATCCTGATACATCTTCGTACTCCCTAGATGTATAGAAAAAAGACTCAAATGTGCCTCGGTCAAGATAGTGTGCTTAAACTCTTCATCACTCAGCACCACCAATCAACCCTTGAAACACAAAACCCCACCTTCACTAAAATCATAATCCGTTTGATTCCCATCCAAGATATCATTAACATGCAGTACCAACGCGTCATCATAAGGTTGCTTCTCCTTAATCATCTGTAACATCGAAGGCTTCACTTGCAACTTCGCCAGCAGTCCACCATCAAGCGTTAAGCTCAACCGTGCAAACATGGCACTTAACTCCACCGCAACCTCCCTACGTAAGGCATCTGCTACCAGTGATACTCAATCCTTAGGTCATAATCCTTACGCAACTCCAACCATCTTCGTTGCCTAAGGTTTAACTCTTTTTATGACATCAGATATTTCAAACTTTTGTGGTCAGTGTATACAATACACTTTTCACCGTACAGATAATGTCGCGAAATCTTCAAAGCAAACACCACCACAACCAACTCAATGTCGTGCGTAGGGTAATTATGCTCGTGCAACTTCAACTGCCTCGATGCATAAGCTACAACCCTTCCTTCCTACATTAGCACACACCCTAAACCCACGTAGGATGCATCACTATATACGACAAACTCCTCCCCTGACTCAGGTTGAATAAAAATTGGAGCTTGCGTCAAAGCTTCCTTCAACTTGTCGAAAGCTTGCTGCCTAGCTTTCGTCCACTCAAAACTCACATCCTTCTGCAACAATTTTGTCAAAAGGGAAGAAATCTTTGAAAATCCATCTACGAAGTGTCGGTAGTATCCTACGACCCCAAAAAACTACGAACTTCCGAAATAGACGTCGGTTGCTTCCAACTCACTATGGCCCCAACTTTCTATAGATCCACATGAATACCCTCGGCTGAAATAACATGTCCAAGGCGAACCACATGCTTGATCCAAAACTCGCATTTACTTAGCTTTGCCACAAATCTTGTTGTCCAACAGAACTTGCAGCATAATTCGGAGATGTTAATTGTAATCTTCCTCGGTATACGAGTACACAAGAATGTCATCGATGAACTGGTCCAAAAACTCATGGAACACCCTATTCATCATGTCCGTGAATGTTGCCGGTGTATTTGTCAAACCAAACGGCATCACTAGGAACTCGTAATGCCCATAACGTATGCAAAAAGCCGTCTTCGGTACAACTTTATCCTTCACCTTCAACTAATAATACCCTGACCGTAGATTAATCTTGGAAAACATCGTAGCACCCCTAAACAGATCATCAATCCTCGAGAAAGGATACTTGTTCTTAATCATCAACTTGTTCAGTTGCCGGTAATCAATGCACATTCTCATCGTGCCATCCTTCTTTTTCACAAACAACACTGGTGCTCCCCAGGTGACACACTTGGCCGAATAAACCCATGATCCATCAACTCTTGCAACTGTGTCTTCAACTTCTCCAACACTTTTGGTGACATATAATACAGAGCAATTGACACCAGTGTCGTATCCATGTACATCTCTATCCTATTCGGTGGCAAACCATGCAACTCTTCCTAAAACACTCCTGAAAAATCACAAACTGTACAAATATCCTAGGCACGCGCTTTCTTCAGATTCAGATTCATCACATAGGATAGGTATGATTGACCCCCAAATTCCAACAACCTACGCACCTCCAAAGCAGAAACCATATTTGACATGAACTTTACATTCTCGCCCAAAACCACAACTTCATAATTCTCAACAAGTTTCAAAGACACTTGCTTGGCTTTAAAATCCACTACAGCTTTGTATCGAGACAACCAATCCATACCCAAAATCACATCGAAATCGTGAAATGGTAACTGCATCCGATCAGCCTCAAACACATGTCCTTGAATCATCAAGGGACAACTCCTATACAACTTCCTAGCTACAACCGTCCCACCAAAGAAACTTGTTACCCGCATACCAACATCTAACAACTCTATATGTAAATCCAACAAGCATGCATGCTCATGCAAAATGTAAGAATGTGTAGAACCGAAATCAATCGAAGATAACAAAGGTATGGATTTCATGGAAAAGGTACCTGCGATCACATCGGTATCATTCCTCCCTACACAGAGAGTAAAGACCCTCGTCGTTCCACCCTCCTCAGGCTAAGCCACTAAGGCATACGTTACCACTTTCTGCCCATCATTCATGCCTTAGAAATGTCTACAGCCGCGCCCATGACCTTTCTGTGCTACAACAATCGGAACATGAGCCTGACCCTCTCGGCCAACTGCGGACAATCCCTTCTAAGATGATCCCTAGATCCACAACTCCAATATATGCCTATAGCACCCCAGAATTCCCCTAAATGCTTCCTACTGCACCTTCTACACTTAGGAACTCCAGCAACAGTATTATGACCCTAAAAACCATGCCCAACAACATTTCATCCCTGCCTTTGATTTGGACAATACCTCTTTTCACTATGCCTCTTATATATCCTTACCAACCTCAGGCCCCACGCTTCTTTTCTCCGCTGAAGAACTCCCAAAACAAGCAAACAAGCCGAAATTTTGTTCTTTGTCCTTTTCTCGAGAAACCAGGACATCAAACTATGTTCTGTATAGTCCATAGCCAGCATGTACGTCTTTACTTCCTTGATCAACCTATACGGGAATCGATCACACCTCTCTCGCTCAGCCAAAACCAACTCAAGAGCATACTTACTCAGCCGAACAAACTAGATTTCATACTCAGAGACACACATATTTCGTTGCTCCAAAGCCATGAACTCCATCTTCTTTGCATCCTTGTTCGGATTTCCCTAATACTTCTTCCTGAAAACCTCACAGAAGAATTCCCAGGTAACATTGGCAGGTTCCACCACTGCGATCACAATTGTCTACCAACTGTAAGCATCACCCGAATGCAATGACACAATACACCCCAACTTGCATACATCTGTACACTGCATTTGGCCAAGGATTCTCTCAGTACTAGCAAACCATTACTCGGCTGTTTCAGGAATCAATCCTCTAAACTCAACACCACCCAGGCTACGCAAACGCTCTGAAGGTAACCCAGTTTTAACAGCTACAGGCACCGGTGCAGGTACATGCACTCCAGATATGGCTGCCTAGAAAGCTCCTGTCATCACCTGGACTAACGGTGCCATATCACCAAAAATAGGTGCTTGAGGCGCACCTCCCTCTACTCCAACACCAGCAGGAGGATTCGGTGGAAGAGAAGGCAACTCATCATCATGTGTATCCACCACACTACCCATGTGACTCTAGTCTCTTGTCTCGGTCCCATACACGAAAATATGAGTCTAAACATGATAATGCAACAAAACAAAACAATTAGGCCAGCTCGCAGCAAGAATCCAAGTCACTCTTATTTAAAAACAAAATCATTTAACTCAAGTAGTAATAAGGCAATGTGCCTTAAATTTAAACTGTAACACCCAAATTTTGGGCTTAGCAGTTTTGAGGTTTATTAGACGGTCTAGTGGACCGGGTTAGAGATTCGAGTCAGATTCGGGACCGTATATTTTTTGGTAAGATAAAAATATGGAAAATAATTAAAAATCATCTTCTAATATATATTAATTTTTGGGGGAACCAATTTTATAAAAGGGAATTTGGAAATATGACATTTTGGGTTAGTGACCAAAATGCGATTTTTGAAAACTGTTTTAAAGTGACTAAAATCAAAAAGGTCAAATCCTTAGAATCCTTAAGGAGCTAATCTACCAAGTTGGTCTCTCTCTTCAATTAAATCATTTTAAGCTTGTGTTTTAAAAGGTTGTTAATAAGGATTAAATATCTAAAGATAGCAATTAGCTTTTAAAAGAAATTCACGTAACTTTTCCTAAACCTTTTCTCTCAACTTCTTTTCTTCCAAACACTCAAAATTTCATCAAAATCCAGAGGTAAGGAACTCTTTTCACTAAGATTATTGGTTTTAATTTGATTCTTTAACTTTGTTTTGCAAAATCTCATTGAAATCTTATATTTTCTTAGCTTTAAACAAACCAATTGAAGGATAAATCACATAACAGGGGTAAGGTCCGTGGTCTCCTCTGTTAAATGGTTCTTTATTGATATTC
Source organism: Hibiscus mutabilis (assembly GCA_019671005.1). Taxonomy (NCBI): domain Eukaryota; kingdom Viridiplantae; phylum Streptophyta; class Magnoliopsida; order Malvales; family Malvaceae; genus Hibiscus; species Hibiscus mutabilis. The sequence goes on from CM033737.1 coordinate 24,581,935, forward strand.
CCAAGTATTTGATCCTTGATTTATAAGTTGTGTTGTGATTTTAATGTTTTATCAATGTTTAATTGAGTTACTTTGGAAATATTGATAAAACATGGTGATTTTTGAAGTGGATCTGATTTCTAGTATTTGATATTGATTTAGTATATGTTTTGGATGTGTTTTGATGTTGATAAGTTGTTTTTATCAATGGAATCTCGAAACTCTTGAATCTCTAATTATTTAGGTTGCTAGTTTTTAGGTATTGTGGAGATAATCGAGTTTAATCTTTGCTGGAGATAAAAGGATGTTATGAAAGGGTTTTTGGATTTTATTAGATGTTGGTTGATGGCTTGAATTGTTGTTTTATGGCTGGGTTAGGTTTCAGAAACGTTTGATGGTGATTTCGGTATGTTTTAGATGGTTTTCGAGTAGGCAACTTGGGAGTTGCTGGAGATTGTTGTTAGGCAATGGATTGACTGCATTTTAATGCATTTATCCTCTGGCTTTATGTGTTGAAAACATGAAATAGTCAAGGTGACGAATCTTGGCGTTGTTTGGTAGCTTACCGGGAGCTTGATTCGTGTTGGCAAGGAGGGCGAGACATATCAGTGAGTGGAAACTAGTTTTAAATGCTTTAAAAAGGTTTATAGAGGTTGTTGGGAGCCTAGGGCAAGTGTGAGACACTTACCTAAGCTCATAAGTAAGTTTCCCTTATTTTGCTCTTGAATATCGGCTTAGATATGAGCATGTTGTTTGCATGTTTTGGTGATAAACATGGTATGACTTACTTAGTGGTAATACATGATTTTGAGTACATATGCAGTGGTTTGAAAGTATATTAAATGCTATTGAGCATTGGTTCTCATCCCGGTTGGCAATGGTGTTATTGCATTTGCAATGAGATTTGCATATGTAGTGTATTACGAGATGCATTGTAAAACAGTAAGTAAATGGTTTTATAAATTATATGCTGGCTATGTGACAAGATGAGAAAACAAACAGGTATAGTTGGCATGCCATAGGATTAAAAGTGCACTATAAAATATGAACAAAATCGATCGTGGCCACGGGTCCTTGAGGTATGGCGGTATAACAAGGCCACTCGGACTGTTGGGGACCTCATTTGGGACTTGTGGTTTAGCTAGGCAACCCAAATTGGTGGTGATCTTGTGGATTAACTAGGCAAGGTTGGTACAATTGCGGTTTAACTAGGCAAGGGTGAGATCTAGCAATTTAACTAGGCGAGGGTGTCAAATCTTGCGGTCTAACTAGGCAAGGTTTGGGATATCATGTTGTTTAACTAGGCACGGTATGAGAGATCCGTGTATCTGATTTGTGTATAGGATAAAGGTAGTCTATCCAGGTCACTATAAATACCAATATATGAGAAAGTCATGTGTTGAACCTTGTTTGTAATGCTTTGGGATTTAAGCATGGTTTGTTTAAAATGCTTTGGGATTTAAGCATGAATTGTATATGATGTTATATAAAGATTACTATGTTTTGATTCTGTTGGAATCAAGGAAAATGCTTAGGTTGTAAGCATGTTTTGGGAAAAACAAGCATGTGGTTTTTAAATGGTTTTTAGTGCATCATTGTTTATGAGCATCCTCACTAAGCATATGCGCTTACGCTATCTTTTTCCTAATAATGCAGAGCATTAAAGTTTGGGGCAGCAAAGGCAAGGTTTGCAAGGATCCAAGAGACAAACTACTTTTGAGTATGAACTAAGTTATGTTTTCGGCTAATAAGCCAATGTGTTCGCCATGGTTTTTGGGAATTGTAAATCCATTGCATTATGGTTCTTAGAACGATTCTATGCTGGTTTTTGTTGATGGTTATATGTTGCTCTGGTTGTTGTTACTTGCCTATAGTTGAGTTTGAATGGATGTTTAGGTATGCATCTAGAGTTTCCTTTTGGATAGCCATGTTGTGTTGGTTTGACCAAGTTTGGTATGCTATGTTGTATGTATTGGCATGATGTAGGAAAGCGTTAATGCATCTAGACAAAAAAAAATGGATGTGTTTTAGGTTTAATCTTCCTGTTTTACTTCGGTAAACCTAATATAGCTTGCTCGGACAGTCTTACGCCTGGCTGAGTCGAGGGGGTTATATTGGCTAGTATCAGAGCCAGGTTTGCGAAAAGTTGGGATGTTGTTGTTTGATTAGTTGATGTTGTTTAAACTGTATGGTGATTGTGTATATTTTCGGTGATTGTTTAATGCTCTGTTGGGGTATGATTTAGGAACACATTGCCTATTACCAAGGATTTTAAATGCGCTTTAAAGTTGACTTGGATCCTTTGCCTGATGCTAGCCTAACTCTAATGTGTTTTGATGCTTTTATTAGCATATCTCGACGTGAAACATGATCTATGGCTAATACTACTGAGTTGGGCAGAATAATGAGACATAAGAGAATCCCCCTCATCCCTCATGTTTTACCTCCTCTTCCTCCAGTGGTTTCTCTAGTTAATGTTGGGGCAGGTGAAACACCCTAGGTTCACCAAGTGCCTGTATATGGTGATTTGACTCCTTTAGTTCAAGCAATAACGGGAACTTTTCAGGAAGCGATGGATAGAGTGCAGGCACAGTCACCGGCATCTGCTGTCGTAGTGAATAAAGGTTTACCTTTGGAGCGTTTGAGGAGTTTATGAGGTGAGGAGTTTCAAGGTTTAAGCCCTGAGGCAGCCAAAGGTTGGCTGGAAAAGACGGTTAGCATCATGATCAGATGGGATGTAACGAGGAGTGCAAGTTGGATTGCACTGTATCTCTGCTATAAGGGGATACGTATCATTGGTGGGTGACCACAATTACTAGCGTTCCTAAGGCAGTCATTACTTGGGAGTTCTTTCGGAGAGCTTTCAAGAGGAAGTATCTTGGTACCTAGTACTTGGATATGAAAAAGCGCGAGTTTATGTCGCTAACTTAGAGAGGTATGTTTGTTGCTGAATACGAGGCGAAGTTTGTCCGGCTGAGTCAGTATGCTCTGGAGTTGGTGCCAGATGACCAACAGAGATGTGACAGGTTCCGTTATGGTCTTGTAAACGACATCAAGACGTATCTTCTGGCTGTATATTACACAGATTTCGATGTGTTGGTTAACCGGCCCAAGGATATCGAGCAGTCCTTGGGTACACCCATTCAGACTGCAGGTGTGAAATTGGGTAAAAGAGTGGCTGACTCTAGCTATTCTTGGAGGCAGAATAGGAGGTTCAGGGATAAGAGACATAAACCAGGTCACAGGCGTGGTGGTAGAGTTAGCCAAGTTACTCAGGGAGCTCGGGTTACACTAGAGTGTGAGCGATGCAGTAGGCGCCAGGCGGGCATGTGCTGGGGTAATGCTGGAACTTGTTGGATTTGTGGTTCATCTGATCACTTGAAGTGTGATTATCCTCGGGTTGCGAGGGATGCACCAGCTCAGGTTGCTGCACCTACCAAGGGCCGAGGCCGTGGTAGGGGTAATTTTCAAAGGCGCGAGGATGGTTAGAGAGGTATGGCTCATGCTGTAGCGGTGAGACCTGAAGGTGGTGGACTGGCTCGGGTCTTTGCTCACCGTGAAGGTCATAATGACATGAATGTGATCGTAGGTACTTTTACTTTGCAATCCTTATCATTGTTATCTTTAATTGATTCGGGGTCTACGCATTCATATATCTTGAGTGAACATGCATCTTCGGTGAACATTCCTGTTGAGACCTTAGATGTTAGTATGTTAGTCACAAGTTTCTTTGGGGAGACAGTTACAACAAGAAGGTTGTACCGGTGTTGTCCTTTGGTGGTGCAGGGACATGAGTTTGCCGCAGATCTAATGGAATTGCCATTCCATGGTTTTGATATTAGTTTGGGTATGGATTGGTTGAGTGAGCACAATTTAGTTGTGGATTATTAATCCAAGAGGATTTTCTTGAGGTTGGCCGACGATTATGAAGTGGTGGTGGTTGGCCAAAATGGTAAATTACTATCTAATGTGGTTTCGGCTGTTAGAGCGGAGAAGATGATGTTTGATGGCTGCCAAGATTATTTGGCGATCGTTATGAATCCAGAAGCCAAGGGTGTTCGAGTGTAGGACATTCAGACTATTTGCAACTTTCCTGAGGTTTTTCCTGAGGAGTTGTCGGGTTTACCTCATGATAGGGAGGTGAAGTTTCGTATTGAGACATACAAGGTTACAACACTGGTGTCCATTGCTCCTTATAGGATGGCACTGAAAGAATTGAAAGAGTTGAAGTCACAGCTTCAGGAGTTGTTGGACCATGGGTTCATTCGACCAAGTGTTTCTCTGTGGGATGCTCCTATTCTTTTCGTGAAAAAGAAGGATGGTATGATGCATATGTGCATTGATTATCGTCAGTTGAACAAGTTGACGGTAAAGAACAAGTACCCGTTACCTCAGATCGATGACTTGTTCGATCAATTTTATGGAGCAGCAATGTTTTCAAAGATAAATTTGAGGTCAGGGTATTACCAGTTGAAGGTTAAGGATGTGGACGTGCATAAAACTGCATTCCGTACGAGGTATGGGCATTATGAGTTTCTGGTCATGCCTTTTGGTTTAACAAATGCCCCGGCTGCATTTATGGACATGATGAATAGAGTATTCCATGAGTATCTTGATCAGTTTGTGGTCGTGTTCATAGATGATATTCTCGTGTACTCTCGTACCGAGAAAGAAAATGTTTAGCATTTACAGATAGTGCTACAAATGCTGAAGGATAATCAATTGTACGCTAAGTTGAGCAAGTGCGAGTTTTGGCTAAGGGAAGTGACATTTCTTGGCCATGTGGTTTCCATGGATTGTATTTGCATTGATCCACAGAAGATTGAGGCTATTCTCAATTGGAATCCACCTAAGTCTACATCGGAGGTGCGTAGCTTTCTTGGGTTGGCTGGTTGTTATTGCTATTTCGTTGAGGGTTTTTTCGAGTATTGCAACACCGTTGACCAAGTTGTTACAGAATAATGTTCCTTATGTGTGGACAGAGAAGCAGCAACACAATTTAGAGAAGTTGAAGGAAGTTCTGACATATGCTCGTGTGTTGATTTAGCCTGAATCAGGGAAGGAGTTGTGGTTTATAGTGATGTGTCATATGTTGGCTTAGGTTGTGTGCTGATGTAGGGTGGGAAGGTTGTGGCCTTTGCATCGAGGCAGTTGAAAGTTCATGAGCGCAATTATCCAACTTATGATTTGGAGCTTGGTGGCCGTGGTTTTCACTTTGGATATTTGGCGACATTACCTCTATGGTGAGAAGTGTGAGATCTTTACGGATCACACGAGTTTGAAGTATTTGATGTCCCAAGAAGATTTGAACTTAGGCAACGTAGATGGTTGGAGTTGCTTAAAGATTACGACTTGACAATTGAGTATCATCCTGGTAAAGTCAATGTAGTGGCAGATGCATTAAGTCGTAAGGTTGCAGTTGAGCTTCGACCTATGTTTGCAAGGTTGAGTGCGACGCGAGAGGGGGGTTTGCTGGCTAAATTGCAAGTTAAGCCTACGCTAACACAATTGATTAAACTAAGCAATCGTACGATGATTCATTGGTTGAGCATGTTATGGATATAGCGGATGGTAATCTGACAAAATTTCATTTTGATGATAATGAAGTTGTGTGTTTAAAGGGTTGAACAGTGGTGCTGGATGATCCGGAGTTGAGGCACACTATCTTGATAGTGGCACACTCTAGTCATTTTGCTATGCATCCTGGTAGTGTTGAGATGTATCGTGATTTGAAGGAGGCATACTACTGGGTTGGGTTGAAAAAGGATGTGGCTGAGTTTGTTTCCAAGTGCATGGTATGTCAGCGGCTTAAGGCTGAACATCAATTTCCATCTGGGTTGTTAAAACTGCTAAAAATTGTAGAGTAGAAATAGGAGAGAATCGCCATGGATTTTGTAACAGGGTTACCGTTGACACCGGCTAAGAATGATTCTATTTGGATGATTGTTGACAGGTTCACAAAGTGTGCACATTTCCTGCCAGTGCATACAACGTACACCTTGGACAAATTGGCAAATTTGTATATAGCGGAGATTGTATGCTTGCATTGTGTACCTAAATCCATCGTTTTGGATAGGGATATGAGGTTTACGACAAGGTTTTGGAGGAGTTTGCACCAGATGTTGGGTTCGAGGTTGAGTTTTAGCACTGCATATCATCCTCAGTCGGATAGACAGTTTGAGCTGGTTATCCAGGTCTTAGAGGAGATGCTGAGGTGTTGTATTATAGAGTTCCAAGGAACCTGGGAGAAGCATTTGCCTTTAGTTGAGTTTGCTTACAACAACAGTTATCAGGCAAGTATACAGATGGCACCTACTGAGGCGTTACCTTTAGAGCATTTGCGTAACCTGGGTGGTGTTGAGTTTAGAGGTTTGGCTCCTAAAGCAGCTGAGGAATGGTTTGTGAGTATAGAAAGGATCCTTGGTCAAATAGAGTGTACTAATGTACACAAGCTGGGATGTATCGTATCGTTGCTCCAAGGTGATGGGTATAGTTGGTGGACAACTGTGATCACGGGTATAGAACCGGCTAATATTACCTGGGAATTCTTCTGTGAGGCTTTCAAGAAGAAGTATTTGGAAACTCGATACAAGGATGCGAAGAAGAGAGAGTTCATGGCTTTGGAGCAAGGAAACATGTCCGTTTTTTAGTACGAAATCTAGTTTGTTCAGCAGAGTAAGTATTCTCCTGAGTTGGTTTCAGACGAGTGGGAGAGGTGTGATCGATTCCGTTACATGTTGATCACGAAAGTGAAGACATACATGTTGGCCACCGGTTATACAAAGTTTGATGTTCTGGTGTCATGAGTGAAAGACATAGAATAGAATATGGGTTTGTCTGTTCGTTCTGGGGGTTCTTCATCTAGTAAGGGGAACATGAAGTTTGATGCTGGTCGAGATCGTTATAAGAAGCATAGAGATAAGAGGTACCATCCGGATCAAAGGCAGGGAGGATATAGTGTTGGACGTGGATTTTAGCGTCAGAATACTCATGTTGGAGTTCCCAAGTGTTGGGGTGCTATAGGTACTTGTTGGAGTTGTGGATTGAGGGATTAACTTCATAGAGATTGTTCGTAGTTAGTCAAAGAAGGTTAGGCTAATGCACCTGTTGCTGGAGCGCAGAGAGGTCGTGGGCGCGATCGTGGACATTTCCAGTGCAGGGATGATGGACAAAGAGTGGTAGCACATACTGTGGTAGTTCAGCCAGAGGATGGTAGGCAGGCGAGGGTTTTTCTCATCGTGTTGGAAGGAATGATACTGACGTGATCGCAGGTACCTTTACATTGCAGTCAACACCGTTATTATCTTTGATTGATTTAAATTCTACACATTCCTCCATTTTGCATGAGCATGCATGTATGTTGGATTTACTTGTTAAGTTGTTAGATGTTGGTATGTGGGTAACCAGTTCTTTTGGTGAGACGATTGTGGCTAGGAAGTTGTATAGGAGTTGTCCCTTGATGGTTCAAGGGCATGTTTTTGAGGTTGATCTGATGGACTTGCCGTTTCACGGTTTTGACGTGATTCTGGGTATGGATTGGTTGTCTCAACACAAGGCTATAGTGGATTTTGAGGCCAAGCGAGTTTCTTTGAAACTTGTTGAGGATTACGAAGTTGTAGTTGTGGGCGAGAATGTTAAGTTCATGTCAAATATGGTTTCAGCTTTGGAAGCGCGTAAGTTGTTGGAGTTCAGGGTCTAGCATACCTAGCCTATGTTATGAACCCAAATGTGAAGAAAGCACATGCCCAAGATATTCGCTTTCGTTTGAGACTTTCCATAAGTGTTTTCGAAAGAGTTGCCTGGTTTACTACCAGACAGGGAGTTGGAGTTTTGCATAGAGACATACGCGGATACGGCTGTGATGTCGATTGCTCCGTATCGTATGGCACCGAAAGAGTTGAAGGCGCAGTTGCATGAGTTGCTTGATTGGGGCTTCATTCGTCCAAGTGTATCACCGTGGGGTGAACCGCTGTTGTTTGTGAAAAAGAATGATGGCACTATAAGGATGTGCATAGATTATCGATAACTGAACAAGTTGACGATCAAGAACAAGTATCCTTTGCCAAGTATTGATGATTTGTTTGATCAGTTTTGGGGTGCTACAGTGTTTTCCAAGATTGATTTGTGGTCAGGATATTATCAGTTGAAGGTGAAAGATAAGGATGTGTCAAAGGCAGCTTTTCGCACACACTATGGTCATTACGAGTTCCTAATGATGCCATTTGGTTTGACAAATGCACCGGCAACGTTCATAGATATATTGAATAGAGTGTTTCATGAATTCCTGGACCAATTCCTGGTAGAAATCATCGATGACATTCTTGTATACTCTCGTACCGAGGAAGATCACGATCGACATCTCCGAGTTGTATTGCAAGTTTTTTTGGACAACAAGCTTTATGCCAAGTTAAGTAAATGTAAGTTTTGGTTCAAGAAGGTGGTTTCCTTTGTCATGTTGTTTCGCCCGAGGGTATTCGCGTGGATCCACAAAAAGTTGAGGCCATTGTGAATTGGAAGCCACCGAAATCTGTATCGAAGGTTTGTAGTTTCCTGGGGTTGGAAGGATATTATAGACGGTTTATGGATGGGTTTTCGAGGATTGATGCCCCTTTGATGAAGTTGTTGCACAAAGATGTGGGTTTCGATAAGCTGAAGGAGGCTTTGACACACGCCCCAATCTTGATTCAACCGAAGTCAAGAAAGTTTCTTGCGTATAGTAATGCGTCCTACGTGGGTTTGGGATGTATGTTGATGCAAGAAGGAAGAGTTGTCACCTATGCATCTAGGCAGTTAAATGTGCATGAGTGCAATTACCTTACGCATGATCTTGAGTTGGCTGCGGTGGTGTTTGCACTGATCACAAAAGTTTGAAATATCTGATGTCTCAGAAGGAGTTAAATCTTAGGCAGCGAAGGTGGTTGGATCTGTTGAAGGATTATGATTTGACCATTAAGTACCACCCAGGGAAAGCAAATGTGGTAGCAGATTCTTTGAGTAGAAAGGTCACGGTAGAGTTGAGGGCGATGTTTGCACGGTTAAGTGTGTCGCGAGATGGAGGGTTGTTAACAGAGTTGCAAGTGAAGCCTTCGATGTTGCAGTTGATAAAAGAGAAAAAGGTTAGTGCCGCATGTTAATGATATCTTGGATGGGAATCAAATGGATTTTGGTTTTAGTGAGGATGAGGTTTTGTGTTTCAGAGGTCAAGTGGTGGTGCCGAATGATGAAGAGTTGAGGCACACTATCTTGACTGAAGCACATTCGAGTCCATTTCCAATGCATCCGGGGAGTACGAAGATGTATCAGGACTTGAAGAAAAAATATTTATGGGTTGGCTTGAAGAAGCATGTTGCGGAGTTTTTGACTCATTCTAATATCCCAATTTTTGGACTAGTGACTAAATTGTAATTTTTTAATGTTAGGGGGTTAAAGTGTGAACTTTGGAAAAGTTTAGGGACCAAAGTGTAATTTCAAAAAGTTATGTAAGTTAACCCGTAAATGAATAGTTCACCCCTAATAGTGACACTTTCGTGTTACTCAGATTTTTCGTATGAGGCTTATATTAGTGGCTATAAAGCTTTAAAGTTCGTAGGAAGAAAATTTGGAAATCGTATTGAGTGAAATTCAAAAATTTGGATCGAATAAATGTCATAAATAAAAATATAAGATATTTTGGAACATGGCCTGTTGGATTTGAACCAATTTGGTTCAATTTTGATGGAATGTCAATTTTCATGACTTGTTGTAAACAAAGTCTAGTTGGAGGGCAAATTGGACATTTGCCATGGATGGCATTTTTGAAATATTTTGAAACTTTGAGAGCAATTTTGAAAGGTGAATAACGCTTGGAATAGATCATGGCCACTAATTTTTGATGAGATTGAATCTTGGCCATTGGATTAAAAGGGCAAAATAGTAAATTCACTATGTAAAATGAATTAAAAATTCATTTTATTTTTAAACATGTGGATTTATTTAAAAGATAAGCAAAATATCATCTTCTTTTACCAAGGGCTGTTTGAAACCAAGAGAAAGTGAAGGGAAAAATACCAAAAAATTTTCTAGTCCAATTTTAAAGCATTCGATCAAGAATTCAAGCAAGGTTGTTTAAGGTAAAGTGATCAATTCTTCTTTCTCTATATTTTGATGGTACAATTTCATGGAATTATAGAGTTTTTGGATTAGGGTTGAAGAGAGAGAAATTAGGGTTTTATGGAATTTGTTACAATTCATAAAGAAGATGATGAATTAAGTTTAGTTTTGATGAAAACAAGTTTGAAATCAAGTTAATTTCATGATTGGAAGTTATAAACCCTAATCTTGAATTTAAGGATTTGTTAGGGTTTTGAGAATTAAGGATGGAAATGATTAGATTTTTATGTTTGAAGCCTTATATTGATGTTAAAAGCTTAACATTTAAGCTTGAAGAGTCAAATTCCCATTTGGGGATAATTTGAAATTTTGTGAAATATTAGGGTCTAAGTTGTCAAAAATTTATTTGATGATTGAAATGGATAGAAAATGAAGTTTCAAGCTTGAATTGACAATTTAGGGCGAAATTGAACATTTTGGAAAATTAAGGACCTATTCGGCAATTTGAAGAAATAAAGGGAATGCTTATGAAATTATTGTTTTGAAGAGAGATTGAAGAGTGATTTTTGGTAATGTGATGAAGTTGGCTTGAATTGATGAGAAAGGACCAAAATGAAAATTTTGGAAATTAGGGGATCAATTTAGCAATTTGAGGAAAATAGGGGATTGATTTGGAATTAACAATTATTTGGTATAATTGATGTTTCAAGCATGATAGGAAGTTAAAAAGGATTGAAATGACAAGAAAGGAAAATTTAGGGACCTATTTTGAAATAAAAGAATCTTGAAGGACTAAGTTAGACAAAGTTGAAAGTTAAAGGAATATTCTAGAAATGTTGAGAATAAATAAAAAGTTAATTTTTACATGAATTAAAGGTACAAATATAATACAGTGACTAAAATGTCACATTTATAAAGTTTATGGTCTAAAAAGAAAATAGTCCAAAATGAGCAAAAAGTGATGAAAATTTGTTTAATTTGATCTTGAACAATTGAATGATGTTCAAAATGGTCACTAAAGACCTAGGGACCATTTCAGCAATGATTAAAATATTGGGGAAAGTTTTAGAAAATATTTTATATTCGAATAAGTATATACCTTGAATCGAGTTAGTAACATTAGATTTGAGTTTAGCAAAAGAATAGTGATAAATGTATTTGATTGGTCTTCTACAGTTCAAAGGGAGACTGAAGAAGTGCCAAGTAATAGCAAGAAAGGAAAGGATATCGAGTAAGCTTAGCAGGGCTAATCCTCACTAGAACAGGTGAGTGCATTGCATTTTTATATGTATGTTTTATTAAAAAGGGGAAGACTTGTGATAAGTCGACTCATGATTAAAATATACATTGCATTACTTTATAATACGTGATATGATGCATGACTTGACATGGCAAGCTTGATGGAGTACAAGGTACAAACTATTGTTTATATAAATGATGATGCATTATACTTAAATGAATTACATGAATAATAATATAATTAAAATGAAATAAGTAACGACCCTAGGGATCCACGCCCATGGTGCCAAGAACACTAAAGAGGTGCAATTATAATGAGCAAATTGTGTCCATTTATAAGGAGCAAAAAGTGTCCTCGACTACGTACTCAAGTATTTAAGGCTATGGAGTCTTAATGGACTTTTCAGCCAGTATAGCACTACGGTACAATATGTAAGGCTATGGAGTCGTAACGAACTTTTTAGCCAGTAACGAAGGTTATGGGGTCAAATGGACCTTTCAACCAGTAACACTACAAGATGAATATATGAAACATATGAATATACAAATGATTGTATGATAAATGCATAACTATGATAAAGCATATGTTATGCGAATAATTATATGATGAAAAACATGCACATGTTAGAGATTATGATAACATGACATATGATTTACATGATAATACGATGCATGGATACATGTCAGATATGATACATAGATTATATAATATACATGACATGTGACATACATGATATATACATGATAGTGATGACTCATGATATATTTTGATAGTGATAATACATAATTTACATGATTTGAATGTTATATGAATCATATGTCAATATGATGCATAATTTACATGATAGAAAAAATGATTAGGGCTTAATAATTGTATTGTAACGCCCCAGGTTTAGGGCTTAGCGGTTTAGTGGATTTTTTAGATGGTCTGGAAGACTAGAGTATAGATTCGAGTCAGTTTCGGGATCATATACTTTTGGTGTTGGAAAAATTATGGAAAAATACTTAAAAATCATTATTAATTATGTATTTAATAATGGTGGAATCAATTTTGAAAAATGAGTTTTGGAAGAAAACATTTTGGTTAGTGACCAAAACGAAAGTTTTGAAAACTGTGATTTTCTAGTGACTAAAATGAAAAGGGTCAAATACTTCAAATCTTTAAGGAGCAATTTTACCAGTTGATTTATGATGATTTCTCCCTTAATTTAATTGATTTTAACATGTGTTTTAATTAATAATTAAAGAGGATTTTGTTAAAAAGTTGGTTATCTTTTCTAAAACAAAAATCACACCATTTTCTCTCAACTTTTTTCTCTCCATTCTCTCCTCTGTTGTTTTGTGGTAAAAATAGGAGAGGTTGATCCGGAAGTGATTGGAGAAGCGTAGGAGGCTTCAGATACTTGTTTTCGCGTATCGGTGAGTGAAAATGTGGATTCCAGCTTTGAAATGTTTTAAAGGTGGTTTTGGGAGTTTAGGTAGAGCTTGAAACGATTACCTAAGCTCGAAAGTAAGTAAAGTGGTTTTACTCTCTCAGTCATGTTGGTGTTAAATAGTTTTATGCACTTGTTTTGATTTACATGTTACCTATTGTTTAAACATGATTTAAAGTATTTGATATACTATTTTTGAGCATGAAATGCTGAAGGGTGCACACAGTAAGTGATCCTTGTAAGTATATGGTTTATACTTGTGGTTTAAAGCATGATTATTGCTTTGGAAAAGGTTTGGCTTAATTCTTGTTAAAAACAGTGAGGTAAATGTTTAAATGGTTAATTATATTGGCAAGTGACGTGGTTTTAAAATTGTTATCAGATATAGTTAGCTGGCCATAGGATTGAGTGCACTATAAAATAAGTCCCCTTAGATGTTGAGGGGTTTATATGGCGTACCGATTACTACATCCATGTACCCTAACAGCAGAGGGGTTAAATAGTACCGAATACTCCCGTTAGTGGGTTAAGCATCTAATCGATGAAAGGGATTAGTATTCTTGTGGGTTGAGAGTGTACCCGGTTGATATTATACCCGGTTGTTAATGTACCGCGATTGTGATTGTATCACTATTTCGGTTGAGATGGCTTGAAGTGTTGGGTTAACACTTGTTGAATCCGTGTATCCGAGAACTCTTTTGTTATTGAACTTGTTAATGATCACTTGAAAGCCAATATAGCTAATGTATCATTGAAACGCTTTATATTGTATAATGTGATTTATACATGTTTCTCCTTAAACTTTGCATTTGGTAGTAATGCATAGGAAGTCTTAAGTTGAAGGTTAGTAATGTGACTTGTTGTTGACTACTGATACATGTAGCATATGGTTTAATATGCTGTTTTAATGATGTAAGTGCATGTTTTAAAAGAGGCATGATATTTTAAAAGATGACGTTGAGTAAAAGGTTTTAAATGCATTGATGGTGTTTTGTTTTGAGCTTTCCTCATTAAGCCTTGTGTGCTTACACTCTTTTGTCCATCAATGCAGAGAATTGAAGTCCCGAAAGGCAGCAAGGAGCAAGGGGATCTTGACAATACTTGTTTTCAAAGTATGTTAAAGACTAGACTATAAAGAATAAGGGCAATGGGGTACTTGTTATGTTTTGGGAGATGTTTTGTGGAACACCCTATTTGAGCATGTCTCTTTAGTTGCTCTTGTTATGTAAATGGCCTTTAAGGACTGATTTTGGTGCTGGTTTATCTTTTGATATGTTGCTTGGGTGCTAAACTAGGAAGTATGCCTATAGATTTCGTTTTGATGCATGATGCTTGGTTATGCTGTAGGATTGGTGTTGCTAGTTGGCTTGGGATATGTTTGGCATGCTGAGATTGTGTTATAAGCATGTTGGATTGATTTGAGTATGCTTTTGAGATGAAAGGCCATCAAAATATAACATTACAGGCTAGGCGTATCGATACACGGGGGACCGTATCGATATGGCTAGGCAATTTCAGGCTTGTGGGATCGCTATGGGTATTGTGCATTTTGATACGCCTAGGCAAATTTGGCTTGGCATACCGATACGGATAGGGGCATTTTGATACGAGTTTTAGCCTCTGGAATTCACTTTTTCAACATGAACCCGCGTATCGAAACACCTGAGAGCCGTATAGGTACGGTTTAAAATATTTCAAAAGTTAGGTAATTTGGTTAGGCGTATCGATGCGTCATGGTGGTATACCGAAATGAGGTGTTTACAATCGTTTCAATACGGGTTTACCTGTATCGGTACGGATAGTTGATTTTCTGTAAATGCCTTTCAAGTAGTTTTGTCATCTTTGCAATATAGTCCCTGATAAAATGATTGGTTTGAGTTGGAATATGAGACATATGCATGAAACCTGACCAATCTAAGGTTGGTAACTTAGAAGAGGGTTTTTGACCTATGGCTTTGTCAAACTACAATTTTGGTCCCTTAATGGTAAGCGTGATCAATTGAATGTCAAATTGATGCCTTATTGAGTTGGGGTTACACTTGTTATCTGCATGAACATATAGGATTAATAATTGGCATCTAGGTAAGATAAAAAGGAAAAAAATGGACCAGGTTTTGTTGAATCTCTTGGGTTCGCTACAGCAAACCGAATGTGGCCTTCTTGGTTTGGTTAGGCCTCTAGGCCGGGTCAAGGGGGTTATATTTGGTGGTATCAAAGCCAGGTTTGATTCGTTTGGGAGGTTGTTGTGTTGTTGCCATGTTTGATTTGTACGGTGGTTGTTGTATGCATGCTGGTTGATATGTACGGTGATTGACATATGTATGTTCATTGTAAATGCCATTCTGGGAAAGTTTTAGGGGTACCTATTGCCTTATTATTATAGCATTGAAAGTTTTGATTTTTGAAATGAAAGTCTTGGATCCTTGCTTGAGGCTGGCCTGACTGTTTTTGTTTTGAAATGATTATCATGCCCTAGATATATTTTAGCATGATGGGACCGAGGAGAGAGTTGCAATCTAGCACGATTGTTGTTGCCGCTGGGCATGATGATGAAGGAGAGGTTGTACCTCTTGGAGGGTTGCCACCACCCCCACCTAATCTACCTAACGGAGTGAAGCAAGTACCATCTGCGCCGGCTGGGCCAGGGACGAGTGATATGGCACCGTTGATATAGGCCATGATCGGTGCGTTTCAAGCAGCAGTTGTAGGTGTTCGTGTGCCAGCACCACTTGAGGGGCAATGGTTGCCTCTTGAGCATCTTCGTAGTTTGGGCGGAGTTGAGTTTCGAGGGTTGTTGCCTAAGGCCTCTAAGGGTTGGTTGGCCAGTACTGAGAGGATACTGGGCCAAATAAGGTGTACCGATGCTCGTAAGCTAGGTTGTGTTGTTTCCCTGTTGCAGGGTGATCCTTATGCATGGTGGACTACCACGATATCCGGTATGGCGACCGAGAATATGTCTTGGAAGTTCTTTTGTGAGGTTTCTGGAAGAAGTTTTTGGGAGTCTGATATCAGGACGAGAAGAAGCGTGAGTTTATGGTTTTGGTGTAGGGCAGTATGTCTATTGTAGAGTACGAGGTACAGTTCGTGAGGTTGAGTTGGTATGCACCTGAGTTGGTTTCGCGAGGTTAAGTCGATGTGATCGTTTGTGTTATGGACATGTACAGGATGTTAAGACATACATGCTTGCTGTAGATTATACCGACTTTGATGTGTTAGTTTCGCGAGCCAAGGATGTAGAGCCAAATTTAGGCTTGGCTTCTGGATCACGAGTTTTTAGCTCAGGTAAGAGAGTTGTTGATTCAGGTTATAGCGGTGGTCAGGCCAAGAGACACCGGGATAGAAGGTTTTGCCCGGAGCCGAGGCAAGGCGGAAGTGTTGTGGGACGTGGAGCCCAGGGGCAGGGTGCCTAGGTTAGAGCCCCGTTTAGCACCTACTGTGTTTGTGGACCCCATATCACTTGAGACGAGATTGCCCACGGTTGGCTAGGGAGGGTCAGGCACCTATGCCTGTTGTGGCTAATGCTTGTCGAAATCGTGGGTCAGACGATCATCAGAGGCGTGATTGTCCGTTGTTGGCTCGAGGTGGGCAGGGTGTTACACCTGTTGTTGCTCCGCAGTGGGGTCGTGGTCGTGGCCGTATATTGTTTCAACGTCGAGAGGTGGGATAGAGGACTGTGGCTCATAATGTTGCAACCCAGCCTAAGGGAGGTGGACCGGCTAGGGTGTATGTGCACCGTGATGGTCGCAATGACACTGATGTGATCGCAGGTACTTTTACCCTTCAGTCTCTATCGTTGTATTCGTTGGTTGATTTCAGTTCTACTCATTCATACATTTTGTGTGAACATGTTGAGTTGCTTGATATATTTGTTGAAATTCTTAATGTGGGGGTTAGAGTGACTAGTTCCTTGGGGAGATAATCGTGGTTAGGAGGTTGTATCGTAGGTGTCCACTAATGGTTCAGGGACATGTGTTTGCCGTGGAATTGCCATTCCATGGATTTGATGTGATTTTGGGTATGTATTGGTTGACTGAACATTGGGCTATGGTGGATTTTGAGACCAAACGAATATCCTTGAGGTTGTCGGATGATTATGAGGTGGTGGTTGTTGGTGAGAATGTTAAATTTCTGTTTAATGTTGTTTCGGCTTTGGAAGCGAGTCAGATGTTGGATTCGGGATGTCAGTCTTATTTGGCCTATGTTATGAATCCTGGATCGAAGGAGTTAAGGGTGTAGGATGTTCACACCGTATGTGAGTTTTCGGGTGTTTTTCAAAAGGGTTGCCACCTGACCGTGAGGTAGAGTTTGGCATCTAGTTCTTTGTGGGTACGGTACTGATATACATTGCTCCGTACCGCATGGCTCTGAAGGATTTGAAGACGCAGTTGCAGGAGTTGTTGGATCGGGGTTTTATAAGACCCTATATCTCACTGTGGGGAGCGTCAGTGTTATTTGTTAATAAGAAAGATGGTACATTGTGGATGTGTATAGATTACCGGTAACTGAATAAGTTGTCAGTAAAGAATAAGTATCCCTTGCCGTAGATAGATGACCTGTTTGATCAGTTCATGGGAGCCTCGGTGTTTTCCAAGATAGATTTGAGGTTGGGGTACTACTAGTTAAAGGTGAAGGGGGTGGATATGGCCAAAACAGCTTTTTGTACAAGGTACGGGCATTACAAGTTTCTTGTAATGCCGTTTGGTTTCACCAATGCTCCAGCTGCTTTTATGGACATGATGAACTGAGTGTTCCATGAGTTTTTGGACTAGTTTGTGGTTGTGTTTATCAATGATATCCTTGTGTAGTCTCGTACTGAGGAGGATCATGATAGTCATCTGCGAATTGTGCTTCAAAAGTTGTTGGAGAATCAATTGTATGCTAAGTTAAGCAAATGTGAGTTCTGGCTTAAGGAAGTTGTGTTTCTTGGGCATGTGGTGTCGGCCGAAGGAATTCGTGTTGATCCGAAAAAGGTTGAGGCTGTAATGAGTTGGAAGGAGCCCAAGTCTGTGATAGAGGTTAGGAGTTTCCTTGGTTTGGCAGGTTACTACCGAAGGTTTGTGGGAGGGTTCTCCAGTTTGGCGGCTCCGTTAACAAAGTTGCTACGGAAGAATGTTCGTTTGAGTGGATGAAGGATAGACAGCGATCTTTCGAAAGGTTGAAGGAAGCCTTGACGCGAGCTCCGATCTTGGTTCAACCAGAATCGGGGAAAGAGTTCGTCGTTTATAGTGATACTTCGTATGTTGGGCTGGTTGTGTGTTGATGCAGGAGGGTAAGGTAGTGGCATATGCATCTAGGCAGTTGAAAGTGCATGAACGTAACTACCCTACCCACGATCTTGAGCTTGCAGCGGTTGTGTTTTCCTTGAAGATCTGGAGGTATTATCTTTATGGTGAGAAATGTGTGATTTATAGGGATCATAAGAGTTTGAAATATTTGATGTCATAGAAGGAGCTGAATCTTAGGCAACGTAGATGGTTGGAGTTGCTTAAGGATTATGATCTGACCATTGAGTATCATCCAGGGAAATCCAATGTTGTGGCAGATGCTTTTAGTAGAAAAGCGGTTGTGGAGTTGAGAGCTATGTTTGCTCGTTTGAGCGTAATGAATGACGGGCGTTTGTTGGCTGAGCTGCAAGTGAAGTTGTCTTTATCGCAGATGATCAAGGAGAAGCAGCCATACGATGAGAGTTTGGTACTCATGTGGAAGATATTAGGGATGGAAATCCTATGGATTTTCATTTCAACGATGACGGGGTGTTGTGCTTCAAAGGTCAAATAGTGGTGCCTAAAGATGAATAGTTGAGGCATACTATTTTGACTGAGGCACATGCTAGTCCTTTTGTTATGCATTCCAGTAAAATGTATCGAGGGGTGAAGGAAGAGTACTATTGGGTTGGGCTAAAGAGAGATGTGGCTGATTTCGTTGCTCGGTGTATGGTTTGTCAGCGGTAAAGGCTGAGCATCGGTTTCCTTATGGTTGTTGCAACCGTTGACGATATCGGAGTAGAAGTGGGAAAGAATCACCATGGATTTTGCGTCTGGGCTGCCTTTGACCCCGACCAAAAAGGATTCCATTTGGGTGATTATGGAACGATTTACGAAGTGTGCGCATTTTGTGCTAGCACATACTATGTATACCTTGGACAGATTGGCTGAGCTGTACATTTCTGAGATTATGCGTTTGCAGGGAGTGCCCAAATCTATAGTTTCGAATAGGGATCCGCGGTTCACCACAAGGTTTTGAGAAAGTTTGCATCGTGCCTTGGGTAGTCAGTTGAGTTTTTGTATCTCCTATCGTCCTTAGACGGATGGCCAGCCGGAGCGCGTGATTCAGGTTCTTGAGGATATACTAAGGTGTTGTGTTATTGAGTACCAGGGAACATGGGAGAAGCAATTGCCGTTGGTGGAGTTTGCTTACAATAACAATTATCATCTAGCATAAAAATGGAACCTTACGAGGCGTTGTATGGCAGAAAATGTCATACGCCCGTGTGTTGGGAAGAAGCAGGGGAAAAGTTTGTGTCAATGCCCAATGTTCTGAAAGACATAACCGAAAAGGTAAAGTTGATATATGAGAGCTTGAGAGCAGCTGTAGATCGTCAGAAATCCTATGCAGATTTGAAGCGTAGGGATATAGAGTACACTGTGGGTGATAAAGTGTTTTTGAAAGTGTCGCCCTAGAAAAAGGTGTTGCATTTTGGGCAGAAAGGGAAGCTTAGCCCGAGGTTCATTGGACTATACGAAGTTGTTGAGCGTGTGGGTCATGTTGCATATCGTTTGAGGTTACCTCCGAAGTTGGGAAAGATTCATGATGTGTTCCATGTTTCGGTGTTGCAGAGGTATGGGTCAGATCCATCTCATGTCTTGCCGGTGGAAGAGATTGAGTTGAGACCGGATCTCTCTTATGATGAGGAACCAATAGAGATTCTTGACACCAGCAGTAAGGTGCTTTGTGGCAAAATAGTTGAGCTAGTTAAGGTGTTATGGAAGCACCGCGGTGTTGAGGAGGCCATATGGGAGCGCAAGTCGGATATGTTGAATCAGTTTTCGCACCTATTTCCTCCAGGTAAATTTCGGGGATGAAATTTCTTAAGTGAGGGAGAGTTGTAACGCCCCGGTTTTAGGGCTTAGCGGTTCAGTGGGTTTTTTAGACGGTCCGGTAGACTAGAGTAGAGATTCGAGTCAGTTTCGGGATCATATACTTTTGGTGTTGGAAATATTATAGAAAAATGCTTAAAATCATTATTAATTATGTATTTATTAACGGTGGAATCAATTTTGAAAAAATGAGTTTTGGAAAATGAACATTTTGGTTAGTGACCAAAATGAAAGTTTTGAAAACTATGATTTTCTAGTGACTAAAATGAAAAGGGTCAAATACTTAGAATATTTAAGGAGCTATTTTACCAATTGGTTTCTGATGATTTCTCCCTTAATTTAACTGATTTTAACACGTGTTTTAATTAGTAATTAAAGAGGATTTTATTAAAAAGTTGTTTATCTTTTCTAAAACAAAAATCACGTCATTTTCTCTCAACTTTTTTCTCTCCATTCTCTCCTCATCCAAGCACTCAGGTTTTCATCAAATTTCCAGAGGTGAGGTGGTTTCTAACTTGATTTTATTGTTTCAAATTGTTTTATAAATATTGTTTACACAAAATCTCACAATAATCTTGTGTTTTCTTAGCTTTTCACAAATCAATTGAGGGAGAAACTTCACAATAGGGGTAAGATTTGAGATCTCCACTATTGTATGGTTCTTTACTGAAATTCCCAAGCATTTGATCCTTGCTTTTGTGTTTCTAATCCGATTTTGATGATTTTTCAATATTTAATTAAGTTATTCGGGGAAAATGAGTTGATTCGCGGATTGGATCTATTGTCCAGTAACTAATGTTGCTTTGATCTACATTTTGGATGTTTAATAATGTTGATAAGTGGTTTTTATCAATGGAATCCCGAAATTTAAGAATCTCAATTTTTTAGGTTGTTAGTTTTGAGGTTTTGTGGTGTTTCTATGGTCGTAAGGGTGCTGGAGGCAGTAGGTTTGTTTGGATATATTTTTATATGTGTTTTGATGTTGAAAGTGATGCTAGGTTGATAGACGTTGGCTGGGTTATGAATCGAAGTGTTTTGGTTATGTTTTTGGTTGTTGTGGAGGGTTAATTGTGATGGTGTTGTGGAAATCCGAGGAGGTTTGTGGTTGCTGTGTTTAGAATGCATTATGATGCATTAATCCTCTGTTGTTTTGTGGTAAAAAAGGGAGGTTGATCTGGAAGTGATTGGAGAAGCGTAGGAGGCTTCAGATACTTGTTTTCGCGTCGGCGAAGCGAGGTTTCGCATATCGATGAGTGAAAACGTGGATTCTATCTTTCGAATGTTTTAAAGGTGGTTTTGGGAGTTTAGGTAGAGCTTGAAATGCTTACCTAAGCTCAGAAGTAAGTAAAGTGGTTTTACTCTCTCGGTCGTGTTAGTGTTAAATGGTTTTATGCACTTGTTTTGATTTACATGTTACCGACTGTTTAAGCATTATTTAAAGTATTTGATATACTGTTTTGAGCATGAAATGCTGAAGGATGCTCACGGTAAGTGGTCCTTGTAAGTATATGGTTTATACTTGTGGTTTAAAGCATGATTATTGCTTTGGAAAAGGTTTGGCTTAATGCTTGTTAAAACAGTAAGGTAAATCTTTAGGTGGTTAATGATATTGGCAAGTGATGTGGTTTTAAAATTGTTATCGGATATAGTTGGCCGACCATAGGATTGAGTGCACTGTAAAATAAGTCGCCTTGGATGTTGAGGGGTTTATACGGGCATACCGAATACTCCATCCAAGTACCCTAACGGTAGAGGGGTTAAACAGTACCGAGTACTCTCGTTAGTGGGTTAAGCATCTAACCGATGAGAGGGATTGGTATCCCTATGGGTTGATAGTGTACCCGGTTCTTAATGTACCGTGATTGTGATTGAATCACTATTCCGGTTAAGATGGCTTGAAGTGTTGGGTTAACACTTGTTGAATTCGTGCATCCGGTGAACTCTTTTGTTATTGAACTTGTTAATGATCACTTGAAAGCCAATATAATTGTTATTGTATCATTGAAACACTTTATGTTGTATAATGTGATTTATACATGTTTCTGCTTAAGCTTTTCATTTGGTAGTAATGCATGGGAAGGCTTAAGTAGAGGGTTAGCAATGTGACTTGCTGTTGACTAAGCCTTGTGTGCTTACGCTATTTTGTCCATCAATGCAGAGAATTAAAGTCCCGAAAGGTAGCAAGAAGCAAAGGGGTCTTGACAAGACTTGTTTTCAAAGTATGTTAAAGACTAGACTATAAAGAATAAGGGCAGTGAGGTACTTGCTATGTTTTGGGAGATGTTTTGTGGAACTCCTTGTTTGAGTATGTCTCTTTAGCTGCTCTTGATTTGTAAATGGCCTCTAAGGTCTGATTTTGATGCTGGTTTATCTTTTGATATGTTGCTTGGGGTGCAAAACTAGGAAGCATGCGTATAGATTTCCTTTTGATGCATGATGCTTGGTTATGCTGTAGGATTCGTGTTGCTAGTTGGCTTGGGATATGTTTTGCATGATGAGATTGTGTTTTAAGCATGTTGGATTGATTTGAGAATGTTTTTGAGATAAAAGGCCACCAAAATGTGACATTACAGGCCAGGCGTATTGATACGCGCGGGATCGTATCGATACAGCTAGGCAATTTTAGGCTTGTGGGATCAGTACGGGTATTGTGCATTTCGATACGCCTAGGAAAATTTGGCTTGGCGTACGATATGGGTAGGAGCATTTCGATACGAGTTTTAGCCTATGGAATTCACTTTTTCAACATGAACCCGCGTATCGAAACAACTGAGAGGCCGTATCGGTACGGTTTAAAATATTTCAAAAGTTAGGTAATTCGGTTAGTTGTATCGGTACGTCATGGTGGCGTACCGAAACGAGGTGTTTAAAACCATTTCGATACGGGTTTACCTGTATCGGTACGGACAATTGATTTTTTGTAAATGCCTCTCAAGTAGTTTTGTCATCTTTTCAATATAGTCCATGAATCATGCCAATGCAATTGTATGTGATAAAATGATTGGTTTGAGTTGGAATATGAGACATATGCATGAAACCTGACTAATCTAAGGTTGGTAACTTAAAAGAGGGTTTTTGACCTGTAGCTTTTTCAAACTACAATTTTGGTCCCTTAATGGTAAGCGTGATCAATTGGATGTCAAATTGATGCCCGATTGAGTTGGGGTTACACTTGTTATCTACATGAACATATAGGATTAATAATTAGCATCTAGCTAAGATAAAAAGGAAAAAAATGGACCGGGTTTTGTTGAATCTCTTCGGTTTGCTACGGTAAACCTAATGTGGCCTTCTTGGTATAGTTGGGCGTCTAGGCCGGTTCAAAGGGGTTACATGTATTAAATGCCTCAATAAGTTAGTACTTAGCGTGTGATGTTGTTGCACGCGTAGGTTCTCCGAGATAAACCTAAGGAGGAATAGTCATTTTGGAGATCAGGTTATTATAAAAGCTACGGTATGTACATCTTTATGTAGTTGATATCTAGTGGCATGTACAAAAGGTTAAAGTATATGTTGGTATGTATTTTAAATGAGTAAACGGGTTTGTAAACCTAAGTTTATGACTAAAAATATTTTTTAAGTCAAGTTTATTTATCAACCTAGTAACATCTTTAGTGTATATTCGGTATACGAGTATACATTAAGGGTGTTACATTTTATTAGTATCAGAGCTATAGGTTTAGTCGATTATGGAGGATAAACCGAGTTTGATGTGATTTGTTTTTAAGTACATGCCCCTATGATGTCATATTACTGATGTACAATCTGTATAACTTGATTTTGCTCCTCGTATATATGTATGGATAAGTTATTGTAGTACCGAATAATGTCGAATACTGCTGAGTCGCGACAAGCGTTGGATTGCGGGGATCAAGAGGAGGTTCAAAGTGGGAGCAATAATGTACTACAAGCTCCACCTCTAGCTCCTGCAACAACTGAACCACCGGCACATCAAAGAGCTCTGGTACAAGAATATGGAGCATTAGTACAAGCTTTAGAGGCTATGGTAAATAAACTTCAGTCTCGAACGTCAGGACCAGCTCCGACACCTGCGCCCGTTAGAGCATCAACTGCAAAGGAACTCAAAAAATTTGGTGGACCAATGCCACGGAGTTAGTACCAGCTGTTGAGATAACTTGGACGTTTTTCCAAGAGGCGTTTCAAGCCAAGTATATTGGAGAACAATTCAAGAGGGAAATGCTACAGGAGTTTCTAGATCTTAAACAAGATACTTGTACTGTTTATGAGTATGAGTTAGATTTCAGTAGATTAAGTCGGCACGCAGCTGAGTTGATGCCAACAAAAAAGTCTCGATGTTAGTGGTTTATAGAGAAACTTTATCCGAGGCCCAAGGATATTTTATTAGGCATGAATATGTCAAATTTTTAGGAGGCTGTGAACAAAGCAAAGGCTATGGAAAGAGCTTATTTGGAGCGAGTTAAAGTTCAATCCTCTCGAGCTTCAAAAAGATCCAGCGCGACTAGTACCTCAACACAGTCTAAACGAGGTAGAGGTAATCAATCACAAAATAGAACTGAGATTGGAATTGCACGAAAGAATTTTTCCTCTAGGGAATTGTAGAAAACTCAGTTGTCAACAACTGGATCGAGTAGATCTATGTTTCTAGAATGTGAATATTGTGGAAAATGGCATTTGGGGGTATGCCGAATAATTACAAGAGCCTGTTATAAATGCGACAGTACCGAGCATTATATCAAGGATTGTCCTGAGGGATAGACTATGAAACCTATTCAGACTGAAAGATCTATAGCATTTTCGTCCCAAAGTCGAGGTCGTGGTGGTGGACAACCCAGGACACCGACACAAGGAGTTTCTAAGGCTGCATCTAACAAGGAATTCCGAACACCAACTCGAGTATACAATATTCGCACTAGTGAAGAGAAATATTATGCAAGCAATATCACAGGTACATTTTAATTTTTGAGTGAGCTTGTATTTACTTTAATTGGTTCGGGCTCTACTCTTTCATATATTAGGATTAAGATAACAACATAAAGAAAGATTTATGTGAAAAATATTTCTAATAGTGTGATTGTCAGTAATTCTCTTGGATATAGTGCATGATTGACTAGAATATACAAGAAATACCCATTATAAATTCAAAGGATTAAGTTCCCTGCGTATTTGATCGAACTTCCATTTCATGAATTTGAAGTTATACTTGGAATGGATTGATTATCTGCATATAATGCAGAATGGTGTTTAAAAATAAAAGGCTAATATTTTAAAGACTTGATAGTTCTAAAGTGAATATTGTAGGAAAAAGAACTAACTGTTTAGAGTCAATAATCTCTGCGATAAAACTCAAAGACTATTAGGTAACAGATGTGAAGCATGTTAGTTTATGTAGTGGATATGCAAATATCACTTAAGAAGATTGAAGACATCCCAACTGTAAGGGAACTCCCACATGTATTTCTGGATAAAGTACTATGGATGCCTCCGGTTTGGGAAAATACAGTTTGGGATTGATGTTATTCTAGAACTGAGCCGGTATCAATAGCACCATATAGGATGGCGCCAACTGGATTAAGAGAATTAAAAGCTCAATTACGAGAAGTGTTAGACCGAGTATATTACCATGGGGTGTTCTGGTATTATTTGTAAAGAAGAAAGATGGTTCATAGGCAATAGAAAGATCAGTCTAGATCAATTTTGTTGGAATGAAACAAAGACTTGCAATTTATGGATGAAGAATGTCATAAAAAAAGAAGATAAGTTGAATCTGAAGTTGTTTGAAATAGATATGCGTTGAAAATTCAAGGAAAATTTTTATTAAAAGGGAAGAATTGTAATATCCCAATTTTTGGACTAGTGACTAAATTGTAATTTTTGAAAGTTAAGGGGTTAAAGTGTGAACTTTGGAAAAGTTTAGGGACCAAAGTGTAATTTTCAAAAGTTATGTAAGTTAACCCGTAAATGAATAGTTCACCCCAAAGAGTGACACTTTTGTGTTACTCGAATTTTTTGTACGAGGCTTATATTAGTGGCTATAA
The DNA here is from genome assembly GCA_019671005.1 of Hibiscus mutabilis. Lineage (NCBI taxonomy): Eukaryota > Viridiplantae > Streptophyta > Magnoliopsida > Malvales > Malvaceae > Hibiscus > Hibiscus mutabilis. The sequence goes on from CM033737.1 coordinate 24,607,789, forward strand.
AGCTTTAAAGTTCGTGAGAAGAAAATTTGGAAATCGTATTGAGTGAAATTTGAATATTTGGATTGAATATATGCCATAAATAAAAATATAAGATATTTTGGAACATGGCCAGTTGGATTGGAACCAATTTGGTTCAATTTTGATGGAATGCCAATTTTCAAGACTTGTCGTAAATAAAGTCTAGTTGGAGGTAAAATGGACATTTGTCATGGATGGCATTTTTGAAATATTTTGAAACTTTGAGAGCAATTTTAGAAGGTGAATAACACTTGGAATAGATCATGACCATTGATTTTTGATGAGATTGAATCTTGGTCATTGGATTAAAAGGGCAAAATAGTAAATTCACTATGTAAAATGAATTAAAAATTCATTTTATTTTTAAACATGTGGATTTATTTAAAAGATGAGCAAAATATCATCCTCTTCTACCAAGGGCTGTTCAAAACCAAGAGAAAGTGAAGGGAAAATACCAAAAAAAATTCTAGTCCAATTTTAAAGCATTTGATCAAGAATTCAAGCAAGGTTGTTTAAGGTAAAGTGACCTATTCTTCTTTCTCTATATTTTGATGGTAAAATTTCATGGAATTATGGAGTTTTTAGATTAGGGTTGAAGAGAGAGAAATTAGGGATTTATGGAATTTGTTAGAATTCATAAAGAAGATGATGAATTAAGTTTAGTTTTGATGAAAACAAGTTTGAAATCAAGTTAATTTCATGATTGGAAGTGATAAATCCTAATCTTGAATTTAGGGATTTGTTAGGGTTTAGAGAATTAAGGATGGAATTATTAGATTTTTATGTTTGAAGCCTTATATTGATGTTAAAAGCTTAAAATTTAAGCTTGAAGATTCAAATTCCCATTTGGGGATAATTCAAAATTTTGTGATATATTAGTGACTAAGTTGTCAAGAATTTATTTGATAATGGAAATGGATAGAAAATGAAGTTTCAAGCTTGAATTGACAATTTAGGACCAAATTGAACATTTTGGAAACTTAAGGACCTATTTGGCAATTTGAAGAAATAAAGGGAATGCTTATGAAATTATTGTTTTGAAGAGGGATTGAAGAGTGATTTTTGATAATGTGATCAAATTGGCTTGAATTGATGAGAAAGGACCAAAATGAAAATTTTGGAAATTAGGGGGATCAATTATGCAATTTGAGGAATATGGGGGATTGATTTAGAATTAATAATTATTTGGTAGAATTAATGTTTCAAGCATGATAGGAAGTTAAAAAGGATTGAAATGACAAGAAAGGAAAATTTAGGGACCTATTTTGAAATAAAAGAATCTTGAAGGACTAATTTAGACAAAGTTGAAAGTTAAAGGAAGATTCTAAAAAAGTTGAGAATAAATAAAAAGTTAATTTGTACATGAATTAAAGGTACAAATGTAATATAGTGACTAAAATGTCACATTTATAAAGTTTAAGGACTAAAACGAAAATAGACAAAATGAGGAAAAAGTGATGATAATTTGTTTAATTTGATATTGTACAATTGAATGATGTTCAAAATGGTCACTAAAGACCTAGGGACCATTTCGGCAATGGTGTAAAATATTGGGGAAAGTTTTAGAAAATATTTTATATTCGAATAAGTATATATCTTGAATCGAGTTAGTAATATTAGATTTGAGTTTAGCAAAATAATTGTGATGAATGTATTCGATTGGTCTTCTACAGTTCAAAGGGAGACTGAACAATAGCCAAGTAATAGCAAGAAAGGAAAGGATATCGAGTAAGCTTAGTGGGGCTAATCCGCGTTAGAACAGTGCATTGCATTTCTATATGTATGTTTTATTAAAAAGGGGAAGACTTGTGGTAAGTCGACTCATGATTAAAATATACATTGCATTACTTTATAATACGTGATATGATGCATGACTTGACATGGCAAGCTTCATGGAGTACAAGGTACAAACTATTGTTTACATAAATGATGATGCATTATGCTTACATGAATTACATGAATAATAATATGATTAAAATGAAACAAGTAACCACCCTGGGGATCCACACCCATGATGCCAATAGCACTAAAGAGGTGCAATTATAAGGAGCAATGAGTGTCCATTTATAAGGAGCAAAAAGTGTCCTCGACTACGTACTCAAGTATTTAAGGCTATGGAGTCTTAATGGACTTTTCAGCCAGTATAGCACTACGGTGCAATATGTAAGGCTATGGAGTCGTAACGAACTTTTTAGCCAGTAACGAAGGTTATGGGGTCAAATGGACCTTTCAACCAGTAACACTACAAGATATATATATGAAACATATGAATATACAAATGATTGTATGATAAATGCATAACTATGATAAAGCATATGTTATGCGAATAATTATATGATGAAAAACATGCACATGTTAGAGATTATGATAGCATGACATATGATTTACATGATAATACGATGCATGGATACATGTCGGAGATGATACATAGATTATATAATATACATGATATGTGACATACATGATATATACATGATAGTGATGACTCATGATATATTTTGATAGTGATAACACGTAATTTACATGATTTGAATGTTATATGAATCATATGGCAATATGATGTATAATTTACATGATAGAAATAATGATTAGTATAAGAACATTATGACTTATATATCAATTATAGAAAATGTAATGCACTCTCGACATAACATACTATATTGTATTACTCCATATTTTTAATAACTGTATTAAATGCCTCACTAAGTTAATACTTAGCATGTGATGTTGTTTCACGCGTAGGTTCTTCGAGATAAACCTAAGGAGGAGCAGTCATTTTGAAGATCAAATTATTATAGAAGCTACGGTATGTACATCTTTAAGTAGTTGATATCTAGTGGCATGTACAAAAGGTAAAGTATATGTTGTTATGTATTTTAAATGAGTAAACGAGTTCATAAACCTAAGTTTATGACGTATTTATATGTTAGTATTGATGTATGGATTTGATAAAATGGTTTGTTAGGAATGACTATGAATATTAATGTAGGTAAAAGTTGTTTAACCCTAATCGCATAATAAATTTTAAATCAAGCAAAGGTTTAGGCAATGTACATAGTTTGTAATACCCCTTTCCCGTATTCATAACTGAATACGAGTCAGAGATATCACAAAACATTTGTAAAACCCTCTACATTTGTAACTCAGTAAAATTTTATTTCTTTAAAAATGTTGCAATGTATTTAGTTTTTATTTAATGATCTAGTTATTCGCGTAAAGTTTAAAAATAATATTTTTTTCTTCAAATCAAATTTATTTTTAGGCAGCAACTTATCAATTTAATTTGTCTTGATATAATTAATAAAACTGCCTAAAAACTGCCTGATTTAAAATTCATCCAGTTACCAAATAAAATACAAATTCTATTAGAGCAGGCATACCCTTTTAATATACATGCCAACTAGTAAATATCAAACAGTATCAAAAGATATCTTACTGATATTTATGTGCCTGTTATTGATTAATGATGTCCGTATATGCTCCTTACTCCAACCATTTCTTCTTTCCTACGTGTAAAACAATTACACGCTAAGTATTTACTTAGTGAGGCAATAATTCAAATTTAAGTGCAATTGTCATAATATCAATCTCAATATTAATTATTAATTATTAATAATGCATATGATCACCTTACCATTACATGATCATTAACATAATTAAATATGTAATAGCATATATGTATATCAAAGTGATAATATTAGATCTTACCAATATTGGTGCCATTTCCATCCGTAAACTTTAAATGCTTACCAATACTTTTTTCCAACTCTAACTGCAAGCTTTCAATCTTATCATTCTATTTTTTATTTCAATTCAGTTTACTTAGCCCAATGTATCGAATTAAGAGATTCTATGTACACGAATCATCCCCCCATACCCAACCTTTCTTGAGTATGTATATTATTTGCTCTCTACCAGGAGTGCTTAGCACCGATGTGCTTCTGTATACTTATCGGAGTATACAATATATCCCTCACTGAGTTTTTATGAAATTACTCCGAAGTGCTTAGCACCCGTAATAAGTCCGTAGCTCAAACCATGCATGAGTAAACTCCTCAATGAGTATTTATAAAATTTGCACTTTACCTGAAGTGCTTAGATCTTTATACAGCTATTTATGACTCTATGGCTAGCCAACTATACCTTTAAACCTCTATATCATACTTGGGCTTTATATCATCAAATATTTCATCCATGGAAATGTATATCAATTTATATTAACATGAAGCAGTTCATAACCGAATAACATTAATAGCAAATCAATAACTAGTGATCAATGCATTTATTTTCAACCTTTGACATATTTAAAGTATGTCAAATGTATGATCAATGACATAATTATCATGACAATATATAAACCAGGTAGACTAATTGCAAGTCTTACCGGTGATGTATAAAACATCTATGTATAATGTTATGTATGCATTGAACTCACCTGGTCCATGTATTAGTATGCCTCACTAAGTCCTCTTCGATCCTTTCGTTCATTGTACCTTTAACCTCCCTTGATTTGAACTTAACTTCATAATTCAAATAAGTAAAATATTTGTTAGATCACAATCTAACAATATGTTACATATTGTCCAATATAATCATTCGAATACAAAATCTCCAAACATTTTCTTTTCTTCCTTGTATTGCTCAAAAACTCATTATGGTCCTTAGTGACCAATTTGAACTTCCATTAACCCTTTTCAAGGTTACTAATCAACCTTAGATACAAAGTGTATCAATTCTCATTTTCTGCCAGATTGCAGTACCTCCAAAGAAATATTTCTATAAAATAATCTACAACTCAGAATTCGATTCTGTTTTTCTAATAGAAACTAGATTCAATAAGCTTTTCAAAAATATAAATTAATAGCCCAAATTCAACTTGTATGATTTATGGAGAATTTTCAAAGTCAATTTACAGTATTGAATTTCGAAATAGCCTGCTATACTATTTTCTGACATTTCACCACTTAAAATTCATATCTTTTTACTCGGAACTTGAAATCAATTTCTGTTTCTTGGAAACGAAACTAGACGAGCAAATATTTACAGCGGTATAAATTTCACTTTCGAACCGTTTTTGTAGAATTTATGGTGAATTTTCAAAGTTACTGCCATAAACTAGTTTTTCTACACAACTTCCATAAACAACTTCAACTTTTATACTAACTTCTCCTTACTTCTCTACTTTTCAATTTAGTCCAATCACTAGCTTTAAACCACCAACTCATCACATTCTTCACCAAATAATTATTCACAATAATTCTCCCTAATTTTCCTTATTTACCGAAAGAGGTACTAAAATCAAAATAAGGATACATGCTTCTTAACTTTGCAATTTAGTCCTCAATTCAACATTACTACCTTAATTCCATCGTTACAACTAAAAATCAGATTTAGTCCCCATACAAAACTTCCATTTCGATATGGTCACTTAAGTTTGACAAATTGTCAAAATCGTCACTAATTCAATTCAATATCAATTTGGCATTCTAACTTCATTTTCTTATCTCTAACATAATTAATAACATAAATACACTCCAAATTCTAAAAATTTAGATTTGGTCCTTCAACTTTTCAATTCGCCAAAATGGTCCCGACAAAATTTAACTTAGGGTTTTGCTGCCAAACAACAATTCAAGCTTACTAGATCATTATTTCAACATCACAAACCCTAAATTAAACTTGAATCCATAAACCCTAATCATCTCCATAATAATCAAAACATGTAAAACTTAAATCTCAACTCAATATCATGATTTTTAACATCATACTAGCTTGATTTCAACTTGAATTCAATCATGGAATCATGAAATCTCAAAAGCCCCAATTTGATCCATAAACCCTAGTTTCTTTCTCATATAAATTCTCATCAATCAAGCATGGATTCCATGAATTATTGATATCAAAAGATAGAGCTTGAAGAGTAGAACAACTTTGTAGTTGAAGAGATTACCTGGAAACCGAGTTTCGGGGCTTGAATCGAGCTTGGAAATTTTTTTCTCTTTATTTCCCTAGACCTCACGTTTGTTGCTGGAAAATATGAACATTTGGTTCATCTTTTTACCAATATTTTACATATATATCTATTAAATGAATATTAAATTCATTTAATAGTGAAATTAAAATTTTCCCTTTTTATCCAAAGGTGGAGATTGATTTTATCATCAATCAAGGGCTAAGATTTAATATTCCATTTTCTATTTCCAAAATTGCCCTTATAAATTTTTAAATATTTCAAAATTGCCATTGGGGACAAATGACCAATTTGCCCTCCAACTAGTTTTTATTTACTAGTTTGCCATTCTTGTAAAAATTCAACTAAATCTAGGTGGAATCCAACCAACTATAATAAAATATTCATAAATTAATATTTTATGAATTTTCCATATCTTTTGGATCAGTCTCCAAAATTTCCATTCGATCCAAAATATTGATAGATAATCCTTTACTTAGAAATAACTGTAGGATTCATCTTGAATCGAACTAAAAATATTTCCAACACTTGGAAATGACTTTTATATCCTTTCTCTATCATATGGTAAAATTTCAAAATTTTCCAGTTCGATCAGGGTATACGAATTCCCCTTAAACTTTAACTGTGATTTTCCCAATAATCGAAGTATCAATTCGAACCAAAAATTATGCATTTGATTCACACCCTTAGGTGATCTATTTATTTATGAAATAAAAACCCTTAACTTTTGGGAAATTACAACTTTAGTCCCCAAACTTTTCCAAAGTTTATACTTAAGCCATAAAATTTTCAAAATTTACATTTTGGTCACAAAACTTTTAAACTTCAATTTCCATTCTAATTTTCATTGGTATTCAACCAAACTTTAAGAATACCTTATTCAATTCACTATCTATCAAATGATACCTTTAAACCTTAGAAATTTCCTTTCCAAAACCCATAATTAAAGAAATCCCAACTTTCACATTTTTTCATTTTAGTCACTAAGTTAGCTTTTAAGCTATTATCTTAGTACTAAACGACCCTTAATCAACTTAGTAAATTTTGGGGTATTACAATTATTTCCCTCTTAAGAAAATTCGTCCTCAAATTTTCAACACGCACTTGATTCAAAAGGTGAGGAAACTATTTTCTTATATTTTCTTCTTATTTCTCTCAAATCGTTTCTTTAATCTTATGATTTTTTTGTCAAAGAACTTTAACAAACAGGATTGTCTTGTTTTTTCAGTTCTTTGACTCCATGTGCTAGGATCTTTACCAATTCTTTTTCATTGCTTAAATCCAGCTGAATCTTTATTTTCTCCGGAGTAACAACATGTGAGGGGTATAATCAATATTTCCAGAGCATCGATACATTATGAATCTTGTTCATTTCCAAATATAAAGCTAACTATTAAGCTTAACAATCACACTAACTCCTTTCACAATTTCTTATAGCACAATAAATTTTGAACTTAACTTTCTATTTGTCTAAACCATAACACCCTTCTTCCAAGGTGAAACTTTTAAGGAAAACTTTATCCTTAACTTCATATTAAATATCTTTCCTTGTAGGGTCAACATATAGTTTCCATCATTGAGATAGAAATTCTTCCTTGATAATACAAATATCTATCAAACCTAACTTCCAAGTTTTCAGTTTCACTCTTTTCCACTTGTTTGAACCTTGACAACATTTCTCATCCTTTCTTTAAAGATATCTTATTTAATCCAATATGGTAAATTTTATTCTTAACTTGACAATCAAAACACCAACTTCTTTTAATGCAAATCTTGTATTCATAACTCTTAAGACAACAATTGTCTTTCAACTAAGAGCGTCAGCTACCACATTAACTTTTTCTGGATGATAGTCAATGACCATATCATAATTCTTAAGAAACTCGATCCAACTTCTTTGCGTCAAGTTCAACTCTTCTTTAGTAAGCATATACTTTAAACTTTTGTAACCTATATAAATATAGCATCGTTCACTGTATAAATAATGATGCTATATCTTTTAAAGAAAATACAACCATTACCAGCTCCAAATCACAAGTAAGGTAATTGCTCTCATATATCTTAAGTTGTCTCAAGCATAGACCATTACTTTTCCTTTTTGCATAAGTATGCATCCCAAACCATTATGAGAAGCATCTCTATATACTACATAATCTTTACCCAATTCTGGTTGTACTAATATCATGGCTTATATTAAGATCTCCTTTAATATCTCAAAGTTTTCTTGGCATTTATCTATTCAACTGAATGACATTTCTTTCCTCAATAGCTTGGTCAATGGCAGGCAATCATCAAGAAATTCTAAACCTCTAAAACATTCTTAAGAGGTTTCCATTCAACTATAATTTGTACTTTCTCGGGTCTACTCTTATTCCCACTGCCAAATCCACAGATCTAATAAAACAACCTTTGACAACCAAATTCATACTTTAACAATTTAGCATATAAATTCTTTTCCCGAAAGTTCTAAAAAACAATGCAAAAATGGGCATCTTATTCTTCATTTTTCCTTCGAATATACCAAAATATACTCAGTGAACTCTACGAAAAATTGGTCCAAGAAAAATTAAAATACCTGGTTCATTAGGCCTATAAATGTCGTAGGCATCATCACGAACTCATAGTATTCATACTGAGTTCGAAAAGCTATCTTTGGAATTTCTTCTTCCTTGATTTTTTAACTAATCAAAAGTTCATCAGTCTTTGGAAGAAGATAATTATTCTTTACTATTACCTTCTGGAGCTGATAGAAATTAGTCTTTCCCTTTCACAATTAACACGAGTGTGCCCTCAAGATGACACACTTGACTTTATAAAACATCGACCTAACATTCCTTGCAATTTGTACCTTTAAATCTCAAAGTTCGATCGAAGCCATTTTATACGGGGCCATTAATTTAGGCGCAATACATGGTATCATCTTTATTTTAAATTTCATTTCTCAATCTATAGGTAATTCTGAGTAACCCATCTGGGCATACATCCAGATCTTTTTGGACAGTCGAGTTATTTTCCAATTTAACTTCAACAGCCCGAGTATCCACTATATTTGCTAAGAAAACTTAACTACCTTATAACAACAATTTCCTTAATAGAATAACTGAAATTACATTGGAGAAGGGATTTACCCTTTTATCAACTGCTACTATTTTTGTACCTTTCATTGTTTTTCAATACTAATCGCTTTATGCAACAATTCATCATGGCCTGATAGGAAGGTAACCAATTCATACCCACAATCATCTTAGACTCCTCAAAAGATAATTCCATTAAGTTTATCAGGAACTCTATTCTTATGTTTTTATCAAGCAATTCCACATGTTCAGCTCACCCTTACATTACAACCCAATAAATTCGTGACCGCTATATTACTTGAATGGGTTCTATAAGAATATCACATTCACCATTCAACTTCGTACATATATACGAATGTGTAAAGCTAGGACCCATCAACATCAATACAAGTTTATCCAAAAAGATGAGATGTACCTTCTATGATTTTTGAATCATCCCAATCTTTATCAGTCCTGATGTTATAAACTCGAACTGATATGTGCAACCTGGCTATGAAGCAAATTCAGATGGTTTTCTAATCTAGCTTAAATCTCGGAGCAACAAAATAGCTCTATCCAATTTCTCGGTATCCTTCCAGTGTGATCCTTAGATTATTCAGTTACAAATCAACAATCACTGGACCTTAATATGTTTTTCCTTTCAATTCAGGTGTTTCTAAACTTTTCAGGTTCTTAATCCGGCACAGACACTTCTTGTTGTACCAGTGCCCCTTTCTTGTTCAGATTTATCCGAAGGGTTATTATTAACCTTATTGTTACTACTCTTGATTCCTTCCAAAGCTTCCAATTTACCAGTTCAACATGCTTTCTTGACTCAAATATTTCTTATAATTCCTCCCAATTTATATTAGTAAGGAGCGATATCAATCAAATCGTAAAAAATCAGATCAGTAATATTGACATCCTAGTGGCATGTATACTCTTTTTAACATAAAACCATTTTCATTTAGGCTGAGAATCGGCTAAACCTGTAGCTCTGATACCAATAAATGTAATACCCATTTCCCATATTCATAGTAGAATACAAGTCAGAGATATCACAAAACATTTGTAAAACCCTCTACATTTGTAACTTGGTAAAATTTTATTTCTTTAAAAATGTTACAATGTATTTAGTTTTTATTTACAAATCTAGTTATTCGCGTAAAGTTTAAAAATAATATTTTCATCTTCAAATTGAATTTATTTTCAGACAGCAACTTATCAATTTAATTTGTCTTGATATAATTAATAAAACTTCCTAAAAACTGCCTGATTTAAAATTCATCCAGGTACCAATTAAAATACAAATTCTATTAGAGCAGGCATACCCTTTTAATATACATGCCAACTAGTAAATATCAAACAATATCAAAAGATATCTTACTGATACTGATGTACCTGTTATTAATTAATGATGTCCGTATATGCTCTTTACTCCGACCATTTCTTCTTTCCTACGTGTAAAGCAGTTACACGCTAAGTATTTACTTAGTGAAGCAATAATTCAAATTTAAGTGCAATTGTCATAATATCAATCTCAATATTAATTATTAATTATTAATAATGCATATGATCACCTTACCATTACATGCTCATTAACATAATTAAATATGTAATATCATATATGTATATCAAAGTGATAAGATTAGATCTTACCAATATTGGTGCCATTTCCATCCGTAAGCTTTCAATGCTTACCAATACCTTTTTCCAACTCTGTCTGCAAGCTTTCAAGCTTATCATTCAATTTTTTATTTAAATTCAGTTTACTTAGCCCAATGTATCGAATTAAGAGATTCTATGTACACGAGTCATTCCCCCAAACCCAGCCTTTCTTTAGTATGTACATTATTCGCACTCTACCGGAAGTGCTTATCACCGAAGTGCTTCTGTATACTTACCGGAGTATACAATATATCCCTCATTGAGTTTTTATGAAATTAATCTGAAGTTCTTAGCACCCGTAATAAGTCCGTATACTCTAACCATACATGAGTATACTCCTCTATGAGTATTTATAAAATTTGCACTTTACCTGAAGTGCTTAGAATCTTTATACAGCTGTTTATGACTCTATGGCTAGCCAACTATAACTTTGAACCTCTATATCATACTTGGGCTTTATATCATCAAATATTTCATCCATGGCAATGTATATCAATTTATATTAACATGAAGCAGTTCATAACCGAATAACATTAATAGTAAATCATCATCAATAACTAGTGATCAATGCATTTATTTTCAACCTTCGACATATTTGAAGTATGCAAATGTATGATCAATGAAATAATTATCATGACAATATATAAACCAGGTAGGCTCATTGCAAGTCTTACCGGTGATGTATAAAACATCTATGTATAATGTTATGTATGCATTGCACTCACCTGGTCCACGTATTAGTATGCCTCACAAAGTGTATCAATTCTCATTTTTCTGGCGGTTTGTAGTACTCCAAAGAAATATTTCTATAAAATAATCTACAACTCAGAATTCAATTTCGTTTGTTCTGATAGAAACTAGATTCAACAAGCTTTTCAACCATATAAATTAGAAGTCCAAATTTAACTTGTACTATTTATGGAGAATTTTCAAAGTCAATTTCCATTATTGAATTTCGGAACAGCCTGCTATACTGTTTTCTGACCTTTCACCACTTAAAAATTCATATCTTTTTACTCGAAACTCAAATCAGTTTTCGTTTGTTGGACACGAAACTAGACGAAAAATATTTACATCGGTATAAAATTCACCTTCTAACCATTTTTGTAGAATTTATGGTGAATTTTCAAAGTTACTGCCATAAACCAGTTTTTGTACACAACTTCCACACAACTTCCACAAACAACTTCAACTTTTATACTTACTTCTCCTTACTTCTCTACTCTTCAATTTAGTCCAACCAATAGCTTTAAACCACCAACTCATCACTTTCTTCACCAAATAATTATTCACAATAATTCTCCCTAATTTTCCTTATTTACCGAAATAGGTACTAAAATGTAAAGATAAGGATTCATGCTTCTTAACTTTGCAATTTAGTCCTCAATTCAACATTACTACCTTATTTCCATCATTACAACTAAAAATCAAATTTAACCCCCATACAAAACTTCCATTTCGATTTAGTCACTTAACTTTGACAAATTGTCAAAATGGTCACTAATTCAATTCAACATCAATTTGGCATTCTAACTTCATTTTCTTATCTCTAACATCATTAATAACATAAATACACTCCAAATTCTAAAACTTCAGAGTTGGTCCTTCAACTTTTCAATTTGCCAAAATGGTCCATTCACAATTTAACTTAGGGTTTTGCTTCCAAACAACAATTCAAGCTTACTAGATCATTATTTCAACATCACAAACCCAAAATTAAACTTTAATCCATAAACCCTAATCATCTTCATAACAATCAAAACATGTAAAACTTAAATCCCAACTCAATATCATGGATTTTAACATCATACTAGCTTTGATTTCAACATGAATTCAATCTTGGAATCATAAAATCTCAAAAGCCCTAATTTGATCCATAAACCCTAATTTATTTCTCATGTAAATTATTATCAATCAAACATGGATTCCATGAATTATTGATATCAAAAGATAGAGCTTGAAGAGTAGAACAACTTTGTAGTTGAAGAGATTACCTGAAAACCATGTTTCGGGGCTTGAATTGAGCTTGGAAAAAAATTTCTCTTTCTTTCCCTAGACCTCACGTTTTTTGCTGGAAAAGATGAACATTTGGTTCATCTTTTTACCATTATTTTACACATATATCTATTAAATGAATATTAAGTTCATTTAATAGTGAAATTACAATTTTGCCCTTTTTATCCAATGGTTGAGATTGATTTTATCATCGATCAATGGCCAAGATTTAATATTCCATTTTATCTTTCCAAAATTGCCCTTATAACTTTTTAAATATTTCAAAATTGCCATTGGGGACAAATGACCAATTTGCCCTCCAACTAGTTTTTATTTACTAGTTTGCCATTCTTGTAAAAATTCAACTAAATCTAGTTGGAATCAAACAAACTAGAATAAAATATTCATAAAGTAATATTTTATGATTTTTCCATATCTTTTGGATTAGTCTCCAAAATTTCCAGTCGATCCAATATACTGATAAATAATCGTCGATCCAATATACTGATAAATAATCCTTTACTCAGAAATAAATTGTAGCATTCATCTTGAATCGAACTAAAAATATTTCCAACACCTGGAAATGAATTTTATAACCTTTCTATATCATATGGTAAATTTTCAAAATTTTCCAGTTCGATCCGGGTATACGAATTCCACTTAAACTTTAACTACGATTTCCCAATAATCGAAGTATTAGATCGAACCAAAAATTCTGCATTTGATTCACACCCTTAGGTGATCTATTTATTTATGAAATAAAACCCTTAACTTTTGGGAAATTACAACTTTAGTCCCCAAACTTTTCCAAAGTTTGTACTTTAGCCATAAAATTTTCAAAATTTACATTTTGGTCACTAAACTTTTAAACTTCAATTTCCATTCCAATTTTCCTTGGTACTCAACCAAATTTTAAGAATACCTTATTCAATTCTCTATCTATCACATGATACCTTTAAACCTTAGAAATTTCCTTTCCAAAACCCATAATTAAAGAAATCCCAACTTTCGCATTTTTGTCATTTTAGTCACTAAGTTAGCTTTTAAGCTATTATCTTAGTACTAAATGACCCTTAATCAAATTAGTAAATTTTGGGGTATTACATAGTTTTCACCCTAAATTATATTTTTATTTCAACAACTCAATTATGAATTTTATAAACCAACTCAAGGTCAAAACTAGATGCAATTAACTGACATATTTTTAATTCAAAATCGAGAAAGAGTTAAATTGCATGATGATTTTTGGTATAAAAAGATTAGAAGGAGTCAAGTTTATTTATCAACCTAGTAACATCTTTAGTGTATATTGGGTATACGAGTATTCATTAAGGTTGTTACATTCATTGCATGGTTTGCCAACGTGTTAAGGCAGAACATCAGTTTCCTTCGGGGTTGTTGCAACTGTTGATGGTTCCCGAGTAGAAATAGGAGAGGATCGCCATGGATTTTGTGTATGGGTTGCCTTTGATGCCGTCAAAGAAGAACCCTATTTGCGTGATTGTAGATAGGTTTATGCAATGTGCACATTTCCTGGCTATGCATACGACGTATACTCTGGATAGGTTGGCAGAGTTGTATGTTGCAGAGATCGTGAGGTTGTATGGGGTGCTAAATTCCATTGTTTCTGATAGATATCCGAGTTTCACCGCACAATTTGGGAATGTTTACATAGGGCCTTGGGTATACGGTTGAACTTCAGTACTTCGTATCATCTGTAGACGGATGGTCAGTCGAAACGTGTTATCCAAGTGCTAGATGATATGTTATGGTGTTGTATCATAGATTTTCAAGGATCGTGGGAGAAACAGTTGTCGTTAGTGGAGTTTTCTTATAATAAAAATTATCAAGCTAGTATCCAGATGGCTCCATACGAGGCTTTGTATGGTAGAAGGTGTCGTACACCGCTTTGTTGGGCAGAGGCAAGAGAGAAATATGTTTCTTTTCTGGATATGTTAAAAGGTATCAATCAAAAATTAAAGCTTATTAGTGATCGTTTGAAGGTAGCATCGGATCGACAAAAGTCTTACGCTGATTTGAAGCGAAGAGAAATTGAAAATGCGGCTGGTGATAGTGTTTTTTTAAGCTTTCGCCTTGGAAGGTGATGAGATTTGGGTGAAAAGGCAAGTTGAGCCCTAGGTTCATTGGACCGTATGAGGTGTAGGAGCGTGTTGGCCCTGTTGCGTATAGATTGAGGTTGCCAGCTGAGTTAGAGAACATACATGATGTTTTCCATGTGTCTATGTTACGGAGGTATAAATTGGATCCTTCACATGTTATGCTTGTTGAGGAGATTGAGTTGAATATGGATTTGAACTATGACGAGGAACCATGATTCGAGTAGTAAAGTTCTCTGCGGAAAAACCATAGAGTTGGTAAAGGTGTTGTGGCGGCACCACAATGTAGAGGAAGCTACTTGGGAGAGGAAAAAGGATATGTTGAAGCAGTTCCCTCATCTTTTTCTTTCAGGTAAACTTCGAGACGAAATTTCTTAAGAGGAGGGAGTTGTAATGCCCTGAAAATTGGCCTAGATGTGAATCGGGTTGGACCTAAGGTTCGAGGGAACCGGTTTAGGCAATTCGAATAGTTTCTTGAAAATAATTTTATAAGTGATTTTGGGGAAAATAAAATTTGGAAAATGATCTAAATTACTTAATTAATATTTTAAGTAAATTGGTGAACTCAATTTGAGGATATTAAATCTGATTTTAAGAGATTTTAGTTTGGTGACTAAATTGGAAGTTTTCAAAACTGTTTTTGGTGACTAAATCAAAAAAGGATCAAAACTTAGAATCTTTAAGAAGCTATTTAACCAATCTTTTTCAACAGATTTCTTTCTTAACTTAGGCTATTTAAAGTATTTTTAAATGGTTTAATAATTGGATAAATGAGGATTTAATTAAAACGATCTTTATTTCCTAAAAACATTTTCTTACGTAACTACTTTTCTCAAAATCTTTTCTCTCAACTTTATCCGCAACCAAACTGAGATTTCTTCTTCTAAATCTCTAGGAATCAATCTTCATTGGTTTACTTTTTGATTTCTATTTGATTTCTGCAAATACATTTGCAAAATATGTTTGGATTTCATTAAAGCTTGGCCAATTAAGGAGAAATTAGCAATTAAAGGTATTTTCATTTCTCTCCTCTAAATAAAGGTTCTTTAGTGAAATTCCCAAGTTCTTGATCCTTTGTTGTTCATTTATATTGTGGAATTGTGATTTAAACATTAATTTGTTAATTAAATTGAGTTTTCTTGGAAAATTGATGGAAGTTGAATTTGGATCTATTTTGGTGATGGATTTAATGGATTTACATCTTAAATTAGATATGTTTTAATGTTGAGAGGATTGATTAATCAATGGAATCTCAAAACTATATGGATTGCTAGTTTCTAGGTTGTTTATAGTTGGTTTTTGGTGTGACCTGGTTGTTGTGGTGTTGCTGGAGATATAAGGACATGTTTAGGTTGTTGTTGGATGTTAACTGATGTTAGTAACGTGTTAGAATCGTTAGATGTTGGTTGGGTAAAGTAGGGGAGCTCAATTTTGGTTTCTAGAGGGTTTTGATCTATAGATGTGTTCTTAATCCTCTATTTTGGTTGGGTAAAGCAGGGGAGTTCAATCTTTCACCTATCAAAGAAAAATGGGAGTTGCGGAGGCTTGATTCACGCATCAGCAAGCAAGCGTTGGTTTGTTGGTGAGTTGAAAAGTATTTTACTTCTGCTAAAATGTTTGAAAAGGAGTTGTGGGAGTTTAGATCAGCTTTGATACACCTATCTAAGCTCAAAAGTAAGTATCTGTGGAGCCCTCTCTCGATTTCAGTTTTTAAAATGAAATCTCATGCACATGTTTATGGTTTTATTACTTTATGTATTATGCATGTTCTGAAAGTGAACGATGATGAAAATAATTATTGATGATGACTTTTGAGAATAGCATATGATCTATGCAAGTGTTTGAGAATATGAAATACATGGTTTAATGTATTTGTGTTGGATTGTTTTGATGCATATGTGTTACCTCTCCAAAAGTGTTGTTTTTAGTGCCAATCTTACAACGCTTTTGCTTGTTTTTAGGTACATTTAGTTGCATTAGGATGTTAGAATCATGCATTTGCATAAGGAGTTTAGAGTTTTGTCTATGCCAGTGTGAAGGGTTGTTTTGTTGGCAATTTTGTAGGTTTGGCATAGTATTTGGCCCAGAAAAGCAACATAGGAAGGAATGCCGAGTGTTGTTGGCACAGATGGACCAGACAATGCCAAGCACCCGATGGAAGAGAAGTGAACTTGATGCCACGCCAAGAGGCTGTTGGACCCCGAAAAAATAGGACATGACCAGGCTTCGAAAAAATAGCAATTTGAACAATCTCCAAAAAAATAGCAGATAAGATGATGCAAAGACTTGTTGGCATACTCATGCCAAGCTTTGATGCCAGGTCAGCGTCGGCAGGATGACGCCAGCCTTAGCCTAATCAGCTCTCATTCAAATCTGGATAAGAAGATAATCCATTATCCTCTGAGCAGTTAGAATTTAAAATTTGAAGAGCTAATCCTATCCCTTCTTTGCACGTCGATTTAAACACCAACCAAGCTAGACTTGAAGGGAGAGGAGAAGATTGGGTCGTGAGGAGTTGGTGTGTGTGTGACGATTGACGATCGGCTGTACCATGGAAGGGTGGTCCAACCAACTTGGACGAGAAGCCTGGATCTTGAAGGGCTGCATCGAGAGACCCCTTCTAGCCCATTCTCTCTCTCAAGTTATTTTATTTTGTTTTTAAGGATGATGTATTTTGAAAACATTTATGGATTGTTGGTTCACTCCCTCGCCATGAACTAATTTAATAGTTGGTGGGGGATGTTTGTTTTTTATGTTATTTTCATGCTTTAGCTTTTAATAATAAATCTCCCTCGACAAAGTTTAATCTTTTCGGCAAACTTTAATATTTCCTAAATACTCTGCCAAGCGAGAGCTGGCACTGTTGGCCTATTGCACCTTAATATCTTAACAGACTTGGGGTGGCAACGAATAAGTTGTCGAAAACTGAGGAGAAAAGCTTCGAGAGAAGTCGTTCATGTAGATGAACTTACTTCGGGATTGAAATCTACCCTTTAGGAGTATAGATTGGATCTTAATCAAATTGGTTTATTTAAAAACAAACGCTATAGAGATATAGGGGGTTTTACATGATCAATTTAAGGCAATGACCATCGAGAGAGGCTTTGCTACTTTTGAATCTGCTCGGTAAACAATACCAAGACAGGTTGTTGTTAACGACTGGCACGACATGAATAGCGTGAAAACCAGGCATTCCCTGCCAACACTTATCATTCATTAAAACACTTTCCTTGCCAACGTCTTTACTTTTCTTTCATTTCTTTTCTTTTTAATTATTTTCCAAAACCAATTTCAAATCAAATCAACTTTTTCTTAAGGCAAGTAACAATCAAGGCAATTGAATTCCAAGACAATCTCTGTGGGATCAATACTCAGCTTACCAGCTGTATTACTTGCAGACTATGTATACTTGCATGCAAAAGACTCATTTTGGCACATTCTTATATTTTTCAATACATATTTTCTGCCACTTTTGCCAGCATTTCACGTAGAGAGTCTACAAGTTTTTGGCGCCGTTGCCGGGGATTGCAACGGAATTGATTGTTTTTAAATTTTTACTTGTCTTCCATTTATTTTTATTTTATTTTTATTTTTACCTTTCATTTTTGTCGGTGTATGACCAGAAGCCATCTAGTGGTGGACGAGTGGCCATACGATCCAGAAATTGAGAAAACCTTGTAGAGGTTAAAAAGAACATTTCAAGAGATAAACCAAGGTAATGGAGGGAATAGCGTGGTGAACAATGAGGGAAATCCACTTAACAACGAGATACCACTACCGCCTGCTGCCCCACTTGTTAATAAGAGGCCTATTAGAGAACATTCGGCACCAACCATTGACAATTTGATGCCAGGACTTGTTGGCATAGAGGTAAACGTTGTCAATTTTGAACTTAAGCCAGTAATGATTCAAAATCTTTTGAATGTTGGTCAGTTTGATGGCGCACTCATTGGAGATCCAAGGCAACATCTTAAACAGTTCATGGAGATTTGCCAGCTATTTCAACAAAATGGAGTACCTGAAGATACCGTGAAGCTGAAGTTATTTACTTTTTATTTGAGAGACAGAGCAAAGGCTTGGCTTAATTCCTTGCCACCTGGCTCAGTCACTTCTTGGGAAGACCTATTCTAGAAGTTCTTGACAAGATTCTAGCTGCCAACACGCACTGCCAAGCTGCAGTGTGAGATCATTACATTCAGGCAGCCTGAGGATGAGACCTTATGTGATGCCTAGGAAAGATTCAAAGACTTGTTGAGTAGGTGTCCTATGCATGGATTCCTGAATTGTACTTAGATCCAAACCTTTTACAATGGATTGAATGCACAAACGAGGACAATTGTTGATGCTTCAATAGCTGCCTCATTACTTGACAAGACATATACTGAGGCTGTTGACATTTTAGAAAGGATTGCAATCAATGATTTTGAATATCCTGTTGCAAGACTTGGGACCGAAACTAAAACCAATGGGAAATTTCAGGTTGATGAACTAACATCCATTTATGTTGAGATTTCCAACCTTACGAGCACGGTAAGAACGTTGCAAAATAACAATGAGTCCCAAGAAGTCAAAGCATTAGACCCATTTTGTACGATTTATGGTGAAATTCATCATGTGGATAAATGTCTTGCCAACCCTCAATCGGTAAATTTTGTTGGCAATGTTAATCATTACTATAACCCTAACTCCAATATTTATAATGCAGGTTGGAGACAACACCTTAACTTAGCTTGGGGAAATCAAGGAGGTAACCAGTACAATGCCAGCGCCAGAATACTCAGAGGTAGAATAACAACGCCATGCCAGCATTCTATCAGAATGCCATGCCACAGAAAACCCAAAACAATTTTCAGCAAGGTCAGAGACTCAACCAAGAAGGCACTCTCACAGAGTACATGGAAAGGAATGATGCCACAGTCCAGAGTTTGGCTGCATCAATGAGAAATTTTGAAGTCCAGCTTGGGCAAATTGCCAGTGCATCCATTAATCGACCCTAGGTGGCATTGCCATGTGACACAGAAGATGCTCGGCACAAAGACAATGAGTAGTGCAAAGCTATAACTCTTCGCAGTGGTAAGCAGTGCGAGATGGAAAAGGTTGCTAAGCAGCCAATTAATTGCCAAGATGAGAAGCTTGTGCCAACAGATGATCCCAGGGAAGTAGAGAAAAAGGAAACAAAAGCAGATGATGCCAGCATCAATGCCAAACAGTCTGATGCCAGCACTGCATTGGCAAAGCCAGCAGAGCAGGCACATATCTATCCGCTGCCACCATTTCCAACAAGACTTCAAAAGAATAAGCAAGATCAGTAGTTCAAGTGTTTCTTGGAGGTTCTTAAGCAATTGCAAATCAACATTCCATTGGTAGAAGCCATTGAACAAATGCCCAACTATGTCAAATTTATAAAGGACATTCTGTCCAAAAAGAGGAAATTGGGAGACTTTGAAACTGTTGCCCTGACCGAAGGATGCAGTGCCATGATCCTAAACCGTTTGCCACCAAAGCTGAAAAATCCGGGAAGTTTCACTATTCCCTACACCATTGGCAACAAATTCATGGGCAAGGCACTGTGTGACCTAGGAGCCAGCATCAACTTGATGCCAATGTCAGTTTTTTGGAACCTTGGCAGAGAAGCAAGACCTACCACGGTGACACTTCAGCTGGTAGACCGATCTTATGCACATCCTAAGGGTAAGATTGAGGATGTGTTGGTAAAGGTAGACAATTTCATTTTTCCAGCTGATTTTATCATTTTGGATTGTAAGGCTGATATTAATATCTCAATTATTTTGGGGAGGCCTTTTCTTGCCACAGGTAGGGATTTGATTGATGTTCATAAAGGGGGACTAACAATGCGCATGAATGATCAGCAAGTTACAATTAATTTGTTTCAAGCTTTGAAATGTGTAGATGAACTTGATGAGTGCCAAGCAGAGGAGATGATAGAGTCCATCTACACTTTGGACGTGGCACAGTTTTGCCAGGATACAGAATTTAATGCCAACAATTTAGATGGCATAGCTGATCTGTTTGAGGAACCAGAAGAACCAGTCTTTGAGGCTAAAGAGCCGAATTATTTTGAGCCACTACAGTTGGCCAGCAGAGAAATCAAGGCATCTAAACCATCAATTGAGGAGCCACCAGCATTGGAACAGAAACCAATGCTAGATCACTTGAAGTATGCTTATTTAGGTGCACGCTCAACTCTATCAGTGATCATTGCCACTAGTCTCACTAATGATCAGGAGGAAAGGTTG
This sequence comes from Hibiscus mutabilis, assembly GCA_019671005.1. NCBI lineage: Eukaryota > Viridiplantae > Streptophyta > Magnoliopsida > Malvales > Malvaceae > Hibiscus > Hibiscus mutabilis. The sequence goes on from CM033737.1 coordinate 24,628,868, forward strand.
TTGGCAATATTACGTGACTATAAGCAAGCATTAGGGTGGATTTTGGTAGATATCAGAGGTATTAGCCCAACCATTTGCATGCATAAGATTATATTGGAGAGGTACCATGGCAAGACCATTGAAGGCCAAAGAAGGCTAAACCCAAGCATGAAAGAAGTAGTGAAAAAAGAGATCATAAAATGGTTTGATACCGGGATTATATATCCCATTTCTGATAGTTCTTGGTTTAGCCCGGTGCAATGCGTGCCAAAGAAGGGTGGCATGACCATGGTACAAAACAGTGAAGCTGAGTTAATCCCCTCTAGAACTATCACTGGATGGAGAGTGTGCATGGACTATAGGAGGTTGAACAATGCCACAAGGAAGGACCACTTCCCATTACCATTCATTGATCAGATGCTAGATAGGCTGGCAAGTAAAACTTTCTATTGTTTTTTGGATGGTTATTCAGGTTATAATCAGATTGTCATTGCCCTTGATGATTAAGATAAGACTATGTTCACGTGCCCATATGGGGAGTTTGCGTTTAGAAGAATGTCATTCGGCCTATGTAATGCACCAGCAATGTTTTGACGTTGCATGATGTCCATTTTTTCTGATATGATCGAGCACAACATGGAAGTATTCATGGATGACTTCTCAGTGTTTGGCAAAACATTTTAGTAATGTCTTAAGAGTTTGGAGCAATTCTTGAAGAGATTCATAGAGATGAACCTAGTGTGGAATTGGGAAAGTGCCACTTCATGGTGAAGGAGGGCATTGTTCTGGGGCACAAGGTAACTAAGAGAGGGTTAGAAGTGGATCAAGCAAAAGTTGTGGTAGTTAAGTGTTGCGTGTGATAAGGGCTACGCAAATGTGCAAGTATACACGTCGCAAGTAATAAAGTGATATGAGTATCGAGTATCGTCTCCACAGGGATTGGTTTGGGCCATTTTGCTTAAGTTACTGCACTGTGAAAATAAAAACACAATTGATAATAGAGGTTTTAATTAACGAGAAAAGTAAAAGAAATAAACTAAAAGAATAGATGAAAGAAAAGAGAGAATAGGTCAGGTTATCGTGAGTTGAGGTGTGATAGCCGATTGGATCGTCTTGGTAAAAGAGTGCAAGGGCAACTCAGTTGCCGTGGCAACTTACACAGCGGGGTTGCCTTGGCAACTAATCGATGGTTGCCTGGGCAACTAGCTGGGCAACTACTTGGGCGTCTGGGCAGCAACTTCAAGGTTCGACGAAGCGTTCTTCAATGGTTTCTTCTTATCCCTAAGTCGATACTCTAGCTACTTGTACATGCCTTGATAATACATCCCTGCGTGAATCAAGGGTGAACAACAACCAATCTTGCGCTCCTCTTAGCCGTTGAAATCCTTAACTTATTCCTAAGCTGGATTAATCTTCACCATCAATAGATTGAATAAAGACCATACTCATTCGTTTCTTGAATCTAACTCTCCCGATATTAGATAAATAGATGAAGTTACGAGATCCTCTCCCAATTCACCCTCAAACAAGAATAAGAACCAAGAATGAGTAAACCTTGAATTGAAAGTACAAACTCTTATTACCTAAAAAAAATCCAATTGTTTCTCACAACAACAAAACACAATAACCCCAACCAAACAAGTTAGTTCATGGTTGGGTTCAAAAGATATACAAAGAATAATCCCCAAACCATGAATCTAATGGAAGCAAAGAAGAAGAAGAAATCAAACTCTCTCCCTCCTTGTTATCTTGTCAAAATCTCTTCCTTCTTGCCCTTTGGAGTTGTCGAAAATCCTCTCCTCTTGCTCTCTCTGGAATTGTCGAAATCTCCTTCTTATTTATAGGGCTAGGCGAAAGTCCTTCTTTGAGGAGGAGTTTAAGTTGGAATTAAATTATCTTTAAAGAATATAATTCTTTATTATAATTGTATTCCTACTAGAACTTCTCCTATCTTCTTGGAATTTAATTCTTCTTTAATCTCTGCATGGAAATCAAATTCCTTTGGGTTTGGGCTTTGCTCCACGTCATCTTGGGCTTGTATAGTCATCAATTTCGACTACCATATCACCTTTGTTCTTGTCGACAATTGCCATGGCAACTGGCTCGGCGTCTCCTTCATGCATTGCCCTAGCAACTAGCTCGGCGTCTCCTTCATGCATTGCCCTGACAACTAGCACTAGCCTTGCTTTGGCAAGTGATCCTGCACACACACAAAAATACACCAAAGCAGCATCTTTTCCCACAAAAATCACCAAGTTATGTAATCAAGCTCAACGATGGAAAGAAACATGAATTAATGCATGAATAACTAATTATGCAACTAATATGACCTTAAGTCTAACAATAATATGAGTAAAAAGGGTAATAAAAATAGTACTTTTGAACACTTATCATTAAGCAACTACCACCGCCAACAGGTGTCAAAGGTATAAGAAGTTTCTTAGGACATGCCGATTTTTATCGCCGTTTCATTAAAGACTTTTTCAAAATTGCTAAACCCTTATGCTTGTTGTTAGAACATAATGCCACTTCTGCATTTAATGATTCTTGTTTGAGAGCATTTTAGGAGCTTAAAGAAAAGTTGATAAATGCCCCTATAGTTGGGGCACCAGACTAGAATGAGCCTTTCGAGCTCATGTGTGATGCCAACGACTATGCCGTCAGAGCAGTTTTGGGACAAAGGCATAGAAAGGTTTTCCATGCCATTTACTATACCAACCGAACCTTAAACGAAGCACAACTGAATTACTCTGTGGCCGAGAAAGAATTTATTACGGTTTTATTTGCTTTTGACAAATTTAGATCTTATTTAATTGGTACAAAGTTGTGGTTTTTATAGATCATTCAGCATTAAAGTATCTATTGGCAAAGAAGGATACCAAGCCCAGGCTAATCCGATGGACGCTCCTACTTCATGAATTTGACCTTGAGATCCGAGACAAAAAGGGCAGTGAAAACCTAGTAGCTGGCCATCTCTCACGTTTAGGGTATCATCTTGAAGATGGTAAGACCAATTTTATAAGAGATGAGTTTCCTGATGAGTATTTTCTTACAGTTAATGCCATGCCATGGTATGCCAATATTGTCAACTACTTGGTAAGTAACATTCTGCCACCAGACTTGGCATACAATGCCAATAAAAGGTTTTTGCGGGAAGTTAGGCAATACTATTGGGATGAGCCAATATTGTGTGCCGACTAAGCGATCCACCGGTGTGTGCCTGAGGATGAACAATATAACATATAGCATTTATGCCATGCCGCACCATATGGAGGTCAATTTGCTAGAGTAAAAACTACTACCAAGGTACTGCAGTCAGGATTCTTTTGGCCTACACTATATCTGGATGCCCAAGAGTATGCCAAGGCATGTGATCGATGCCAACGGACAGCAAACATCTCTGGCAGACACCAACTACCGCTTCAAAACATTATGCATGTGGATTTATTTGATGTATGGGGGATAGACTTTATGGGTCCTTTTCCACCCTCATTTGGTAATGTATACATTCTTGTGGTTGTTGACTACGTATCTAAGTGGGTAGAAGATGTTGCTCTGCCAACGAACAATGCCAAGGCCGTTGCCAAGTTTTTACATAAGCATATCTTTACCAGATTTGGTGCCCCTAGAGTGATTATTCATGATGAGGGCACTTATTTTAAATGTAGTCTAATTTCTAAAGCCTTGTGCATGTATGGTATACAACAAAAATTTTCCACAGCATATCATCTGCAAACAAACGGGAAAGCTGAGATTTCAAACAAGGAGATCAAAAACATCTTAGAGAAGACTGTTAATCCATCAAGGAAGGACTGGTCCTTGAGACTAGATAAGTCCTTATGGGCTTACAGGACTATGTTTAAAACTCATTTGGGTACTTCATCGTTTAGACTTATTTTTGGAAAACCATGCCATCTGCCAGTGGAGCCTGAGCATAAAGCCTACTAGGCTATCAGAACACTTGGCATGGCATGGAGAGCTTCTCGAGAAAAAAAGGTTACTGGACCTAAATGAGTTGGAGGAGTTCAGAAGGCAAGCCTAATAGAATGCTAGGATCTACAAGGAAAAAGAAAAATGTTGGCATGACAACAGGATAATTCCAAGACATTTTGAGGTAGGCCAACGTGTTTTGCTATTCAACTCATGGCTTAAGTTGTTTCCAGGGAAACTCAGATCAAGATGGACGAGCCCTTATGAAGTTGTGAAGCCCTATGCTCATGGATATGTGGACATTAAGAACTTGAAGACGGGAGAAATCTTTAAGGTGAATGGCCAACGCTTAAAGCACTACATGGAAGGTGATCAAAACAATGCCAAAGAGGTGATCCTCTTAGCAGAGGTAACATGAAAACACCGTCAAGTTTGAACTTTTGTAAATATTAGGTTAGTGTATCTCTTTTTTTTAGGTTTTTAATTGTTTTTCTTTCTAAGTTCCATGTTTTTATTCCTTTAATGTGTTGAAAGGTTTCCTTTGAGTTGGCAGATTCATTGTGCCAGGAACACTACCAGGGTCACTGCCAGGAGCTAACGCTTTAACAGAAAAATCTGCTAAACTCAGTGCCAGAGTAGCTTGGCATGCAACGGTGCAAAAGATTGAAGGACGAGGGAAAAAACCCTAGTTTTATCGACCCAGTAAAAAATTGAGGGAGTTATCTTTATTTGACTTTAAGCCCTAGCCGCCCAAATTTTTGTTGAAATTTAAATTTGAAATCAATTAGCTTATCACTCCAATCCTTACCCTATCTTATCAACTATCACCTTATCACTTCAACCTTATCACTCCACCCACTTTTAAATTAATTCTATTTTATTCCCCATCATTATCCCTAATTACTACTCCCATTAAAACACTCAACCAACCTAAAATCTTTCACTTTCTTACTCTTGCCGGTTAAAGAAGCCAAAACATCACTCTCACTTTTAATTCCTTTTCGATAAGCAAGTACAAACCCAAATCATCCTTTGCCTTCATCTCTCAACATCGTTCCAAGCTTCAACTAGTTTCAATGGCCTCATCGTCTCTTCCCTTTAAAAGTTTATTTAATGATGAGATCGAGAAAAAGTTCGAAAATATTTTGCCTGGAGGAGTTTTTTCAACGAGAAGCACTTCAAATTCAAAACGAAGGCAATAACCGACTTCCTTTTAGAAGTTATGTCTACGATTAACTTGCACAAGTGGAGTCTATTCTGCCAGCAAAAAGAGGAGATCTATGCCACCGTCGTTCAAGAATTCTACGCTTACCTTGTGACCAAGGATTCGCCTTTCCTGATGATTAGGGGTAAGTGTGTGCATTTTGATGAGGGATATATTAATAATATGTTCGAGTTGGATGGTGCAGGAGATGAGTGTTTTGAGTATATTGATTCGATGACTGCTGCCAAGAGGAAAAAGCTGTTGATTGATCTGTGTGAACCTGGCACGACATGGATAGTCTCATCGGCGGGCCACCGGACGGTGAAGAGGCTGACATTGAAGCCACAAGTGAGAGGCTGGAATCACTTCATTAAGACAAACCTTTTGTCTACATCCCACAATGAGACGGTCTCGGAAGAAAGGGTGATTTTGTTGCACTCCATCATAAAATGGCGTAAGATCAACATTGGAAAGATTATCATAGAAGAGACTTATAAGTGTGCTGCGAGAGGTAAAGGTTGTTTGTTTTTCCCTTTGCTTATTTCTAACATTTGCATACACCATGATGTGCCTAGGCTTGATGAGGAGCAAGGCCAGATAATAAAGGGAACGACCATCACTACTGCCATAAGGAGAAACCTCACGATGGTTGAGCCAAAGGACAAGGCCAAGGGAAAAGAAAAAATGGCCACACCTAAGCCAAAGATGTCAAAAGTTGTGCCAGACACAATGTTTGAGACTATGCCAGACGGTTATGTGGCAATGTTGTCTCAAATCTACCAACGCCAAGAGATGATACTCAGTAAGATGAAAAAGGCTGAGGAGATTAATGTTAAGCTACGACATTATATACAGGCCAGAGATGTGATAATCAGGGAAACTCTCAAGAAAGTATCTCTTGATGTTGTGCCAGAATTCCCAGATTTCCCTGCTGAGCCCTCTGCCAGTGATGAAGCCATGCCAGCCAGTTCAGCTTGTCCAGTTATGCCAGCCAGTCCAGCCACTTCAGAGTTTGATGCTACAGTCCCACTATATCCAGTTCAAGTTGAGTCTACTAGTTTTGATTCTGAGATTGAATCAAAGGAACCCAAAACCAAGTATGCCAAAGCAAAGTCTGCCAAGAAGCCTACCACGCCACCAGTGAAGCCTGTGCAGCCCGACGCCACTGCTACTCCTACCGCATCAAACCCTACCAAGATTGTGGAGGAAGTCCTCCGGGATGTTGGAGCGTCCACTGCCACAAAGCCAACAATGAAGGGAAGAAAGAGAATGGCCCTTGATCGTGGGGCATTTATAAAGAGAAAGACCCGAGTCACATGAGAAGAAGTCTCTGAAGAGGAGTCCTCTTCTTCCTAAACTCCTTTACATTTCATTATATTGCATTCACAAGACCATGTATTTTATTTTATTATGTTCTTTTGTATATATGTGTTGTTTCATGCATCGGGCACAATGCACATCTTGGGTTTGGGGTTGTGCATTTCTTCACATTTATTCCATGCATATCATGTTTAATTTATGTTGCCATGTCATCGAGGTCATTTAGAGTAGATGCATACCGAACCACTAAAAAAAGAAAAAGAAAATTTTGTCTCGATTTAATTTTGAAAATGTTAACAATTGTTAAGCAAGCTTAATTTGATCTAGGTGTCTGTCCAATGAGGAGACTTTAATCTTTAGTTGTCATGCCATGCCCGCAAAGTAGTATGCCAGGATTGCTTGGCAATTGATCTCTAGTTTAGGGAATTGAACTTGCACTTAACACGTAAGATGTATCTAGTCCCTTAGCAAACTTAGACTTTTTGAAACTATGCTCAGATTTAAAAAAAAAGATGATGCCAGGGTAAAAGAAATAAATAAGGCAGCAGTGTTCTGCCAAGGCAAGAAAAAAATAAAACTCTCATCTACCTTAGGGTTAATAAGATACTTAGGGCTTCGTGGTTTGCTCTCTCTTAGTTCTCAAGTCCAAAACCTTAGGGTGTGAGTTGAAGAGAAAGCCTAGTGATTTCTAGATTAAGGTTGGGATTCATGGTATGCTCCCTCTTATCTCTCACACTAAATAGTGTCACGAAGCAAGCTTAAAATAATGCCAACAGAAACCCTTGGCAAAATGAAAAAAATGAAAAACAAATTTGAGTTTAGGTAGTAAAATTTGTCTAAGGGAGTGAAGGAAAACTTGATGCATATTTCCTACACTCATGCACTCTTCATGAACTTTGACTAGAGTTATGTTGTTGCACTTGAATTACTACCTGCTTGGCATTATTGCACTGAGATACTAAGGATAGAAATATAGCCAAATTATGCTTGCCAGCATGTGTTGGCATTCAACCATAATTTTGTTGAGGTAACTTTTTCACAGTTTTAGTTTTTATTTTGATTGCATTACTTGAGGACAAGCAATAAGTTAGGTTTGGGGCTGTGTTACCTCTCCAAAAGTACTGTTTTTAATGCCAATCTTACAATGCTTTTACTTGTTTTTAGGTACATTTAGTTGCATTAGGATGTTTGAATCATGCATTTGCATAAGGAGTTTAGAGTTTTGTCTATGCTAGTGTGAAGGGTTGTTTTGTTGGCAATTTTTTAGGTTTGGCATAGTATTTGGCCCAAAAAGAAACATAGGAAGGAATGCCAAAGAGAATGCCGAGTGTTGTTGGCACAGATGGACCAGACAATGCCAAGCACTGGATGACAGAGAAGTGAACTTGATGCCACGCCAAGAGACTGTTGGACCTTGAAAAAATAGGACATGATTAGGCTCCGAAAAAATAGCAATTGGAACAATCTCTGAAAAAATAATAGATAAGATCGTGCCAAGACTTGTTGGCAGACTCATGCTAAGATTGGATGCCATGGCAGCGTCAGTAGGATGATGTTAGCCTTAGCTTGATCAGCTCTCATTCAAATCTGTATAAGAAGATAATCCCTTATCCTTTGGGCAGTTAGAATTTAAAATTTGAAGAGCTAGTCATATCCCTTTTTTGCACACCTATTTAAACACCAACCAAGCTAGACTTTAAGGGAGATGAGAAGATTGGATTGTGAGGAGTTGGTGTGCGTGTGACGATTGATGACCGGCTCCACTGTGGAAGGGTGGTCCGACCAACTTGGATGAGAAGCCTGGATCTTGAAGGGCTGCATCGAGAGGCCCTTCTATACCATTCTCTCTCTCAAGTTATTTTATTTTGTTTTTAAGGATGATGTATTCCAAAAATGTTTGTGGATTGTTGGTTCACTCCCTCACCATTAACTTATTTAATAGATGGTGGGGGATGTTTGGTTTTTATGTTATTTTCATGCTTTAGCTTTTAATAATAAATCTGCCTCGGCAAAGTTTCATCTATTCAGAAAACTTTAATATTTCCTAAATACTCTGCCAAGCGAGAGCTGGCACTGTTGGCCTATTGCACCTTAATATCTTAACAGACTTGGGGTGGCAATGAATAAGTTGTCAAATACTGAGGAGAGAAGCTTTGAGAGAAGTCGTTCAAGTAGATGAATTTACTTTAGGAGTGAAATCTACCCATCCTGTATAGATTGGATCTTAATCAAATTGGTTTATTTAAAAACAAACACTATAGAGATATAGGGGTTTTTACATGATCAATTTAGGGCAATGACCATTGAGAGAGGCTTTGCTACTTTTGAATCTACTCGGCAAACAATGCCAAGACAGGTTGTTGGCATGGCATGAATAGCGTGAAAACTAGGCATTCCCTGCCAACGCTCATCATTCATTAAAACACCTTCCTTGCCAACGTCTTTACTTTTCTTTCATTTCATTACTTTTTAATTATTTTCCAAAACCAATTTCAAATCAAATCAACTTTTTTCTTAAGGCAAGTAACAATCAAGGCACTTGAATTCCAAGATAATCTCTATGGGATCGATACTCAGGTTACCAACTGTATTACTTGCAGACCGTGTATACTTGCACGCATAAGACTCATTTTGGCACATTCTTATATTTTCCAATACATATTTTCTACCACTTTTGCCAGCATTTCACCTAGAGAGTCTACAATATGTAAAACAGTGAGGTAATTTTGGTTTATTGAATACATTGGCAAGTGGTTGTGTTTAAAATGTTATCGGATATAGTTGACCGACCATAGGATTGAAAGTGCACTATGAAAAGTCGCCTCATGTGTGTCGAGGGGTGTTAAAGTGTATGTAATCTCCACCATGAGAACCACAGTAGTTGAGGTGGGTAAAAGTTCTATTTTCTCCTACTGGTGGATTAATACATCCAAACTGTAGAGGTGGGTAAATGTTTTGTTACTCCGATTTGAACCATTGAGGTGGGAAAGTGTGCTATTACTCCGGTTGATGTATGTATGTGAAGTGGTTGATTGAACCACTTGTGAATCGTGAATCCGATGTGTTTTATGAAACATAAGGTTGCTATAATATGTCATGAGAAATGAAATATGTTGTATAATGTGATTTATACATGTGTTACTCTTTAAGCTTGTTATAAAAGAGTTGTGTAATGAAGCTTAAATTGAGGTAGAGATTGAATCCATGATACATGTGTTGAAAATTATTTAAATGTGCATTTTTTAGATGACATGAGAAGCATGATATGTTTTACCATGAGATATTTACATGTGTATTGAGCTAAATGGTTTAAAATGCATTTATGAGTGTTTTAGCAATTCCCTCCCTAAGCTTCTTTCTTACGCTCTCTTTTCCTCATTAATGCAGAGAACTAGCTTTCTTGGGCAGCACATAAGCAAGGAAGGATCCAAGGATTTGACATTCCAAAGTATAGTTTTAATACATTCTAAGTAGTAATAAGAAGGCAATGCGATCGGGTTGTTTTGGGGAGATATGTTTTGAGATACTCCTTGATGTAATAGTTTGGATTATTGTTTTAGACTTGTATGATGCTTTTTACTTGTGTTTGAGGGGTTTGGGAACCATTAAGCATGTTTGGGTAGAGACCATGCTCTTAGGTGAATGTTTGAGTATGCCATGATTGGTGTGATCTCTTGATATGTTACTATGTTTGATGGTTGAAGGTCTATGATGTTATATGATGTCTAAAGGTTGAATTAAGGGGGTTACATGGAGCCAAAGTGTCATATGTTGGACCTAGAGGTCATTACAGGTCTCACCGTACCGGTATAACCCCTCAAGTGTCGGTACGCGGGGACTTGCCACGACTTAAATGGTGCAATTTTGCCTAGCCTTAACGATACGCTTGGTAACCGTATCGATATACGTAGTCGTGAAACAGGGAGGGTTTCGATACGCAAGTCGCTGTTCTGGTATAGCTCATAGACACTAGAATTCGATCTTTTTGTAATGCCTCAGTTTTGGGTCTAGATGGTTCAGGTTCGTTTTAAGGGTTCGATGAACTAGTATTAGAGATTTGAGTCAATTTCGGGATTAAATTGGATTAAATATTTTTGAAGGTGATAAAAAATGGGAAAATGTTCTAAAATCAATAATTAATATATTAATGATTGTGGTAAAATCAATTTTGGAAAATAAGTTTCGGAAATCGGACATTTTGGACTAGTGACCAAAATGCAACTTTTGAAAACTATTTTTAGTGACTGTTTTGTAACGGGTCAAAACTTTGAATCTTTAAGGAGGTAATAATTGAAAAGTCTAATGTCAGACTTTATCCTTTAATTGGCTATTTTAAAAAGTGTTTTGGAAAATAAAAGAGGTTGGAGAGAATTAATTGATAATTAATTCTTTAAAACAGAAGTCACGTAATTAACTTTCTCTAAAAACCTTTTCTCTCAAAATATCTCCAGCCAAACACTATTTCCTTCTTATAAATCTTTAGGTAAATCATCTTTTTCTTAAATCTTTTGATTTCTAAGGATTCTCTATGATTTCTCAATAAAATCTTACTGTTTTAATTTTGTTTTCACATGTAAAATCAGCCAATTAAGGGAGAAAGCATCCATTAGAGGTAAGGTTCGTTCCTTTCCTCTAATGAAAGGTTCTTTACTGAAATTCCCAAGTTGTTAATCCTGTACAATTGTTTTCTAATGGGTTTTGATAGTTTAGTTAAGCAAAATTGGTTTAATTATGTTTTAAATGATGAAGTTGATAGATTTTCGAATTGGATCTGTTTTGTTGGGTTCTTGATCAGTTTAGATTCTAATATTGATGTTTATTTATGTTAATAGCTTGGATTTAACATTGTAATCTAGAAATTAGTTGAATCTCTTATGTTTAAGGCTGTTAGTTAAGGGGTTTTGTGATATTTTTGGAGTTTAATAATTGTTGGAAGTAAAAGGATGTTGTGAAAGGGTTTTTTAGATGTTAATTGATGAAGTTTGATGTATCGAATCGTTGTATTGTGGCTGGGTTAAGATTTGAAGGTGTTTGAGGTTGATTTTGGTAAGTTTCAAATGGTTTTTTAGTGGGAAACTTGTGAGTTGCGGGAATTTGCTTTGAAGAAGTGGTTTGGATGCAATTTGATGCATGTTTCCTCTGTTCTGTGTGGTCAAAATAGGGGATAATCTAGGTGAAGTGGATTGAAGTTTGTCGGGAGCTTGTTTTGTGTTGGCAAGTAAGGCGAAGTGAAATCGGTGATTGAAAACTGATTTTAAATGATTCCTAAAGGTTTGCAAATGATGTTGGGAGTTTAGGATAAGCTTGAAACACTTTCCTAAGCTCGAAAGTAAGTTTCCTTTCTTTTGCTCTCGAATATCGGATTGGATATGAGCATGGTTGAGTACATGTTTTGGTTTTAAGCATTGTTTATTTTACTTATTGTAAATGCATGATTTTGAGTACATATGCAATGGTTTGAAAGTATATGAAATGCTAGCGGGCATTGGTTTTCATTACGGTCGGGAACATGGTATTGCTTTGGCAATGTGAATTGCATATGTGGTGATTTTGTATAAAGCATTGTAAAACTGTGGGTAAATGGTTTGTAATTGACATATTGGCTATATGACATGATGATAAAACATTCGGATATAGTTCGCATGCCATATAATGAAGTGCACTATAATATATGTTTAAAATCGATCGTGTCCATGGGTCTTTGAGGTATAGCAGATTGGCTACTCGGACTATTGGGGTTCTCATTAGAGGTTATGCGGATTGGCTAACCTATGTGAGGGTAAGTCTTGCGGATTGGCAAGGTTTGAGAAATCATGCAGGTTGGCATGGTATGAGTGTGGTGGAGGATTGTTCATTATGAGTTATCCGTGTATCCGATGTATGGATGGAGGATTGCCTATCCAAGGGTAGAGGATTGTTTACCCGAGGTTAATATAAATGCCAATATATGAAAGTTCATGTGTTGAACCTATTTTATGATTTAATACTTTGGAATTTAAGCATGGAACTTATACATGATGTTGCATAAGGATTGTTTCCAAATGGTTAGACGGTTATGGCTAGAAGGTTGTATCAGCATTGTCCTTTGGTAGTGCAAGGTCACGAATTTGCCACAGATCTGATGGAATTGCCATTCCATGGTTTTGACGGTATTTTGGGTATGGATTGGTTAAGTGAACATAAGGCAGTGGTGGATTGCGAGTCCAAAAGGATTTCCTTGAGATTAGCCGATGATTCTGAAGTTGTGGTGGTTGGTGAGAATGTGAAATCTTGTCCAATGTTGTTTCAGCCAGTCGAGCGGAGAATATGATGTTTGATGGATGCCGAGCTTATTTGGCTGTTGTTATGAATCTATAAGCTAAGGGTGTTTGGGTGTAGGACATTCGGACTGTGTGTGATTTTCTGGAAGCGTTTCCTGAAGACTTACCAGGTTTATCGCCTGATAGAGAGATAAAATTTGGTATAGAGACGTACGAGGGTACTACTCCGGTGTCCATTGCTCCTTATCGGATGGCACCGAAGGAATTAAAGAAGTTGAAGACGTAGCTCTAGGAGTTACTGGATCATGGGTTCATTCGACCGAGTGTTTTGCCATGGGGTGCTCCCATTCTTTTTGTGAAGAAGAAGGATAGATCGTTGCGTATGTGCATTGATTATCGCCAGTTGAATAAGTTGACGGTGAAACACAAGTATCTGTTGCTGTGAATTGATGATTTGTTTGATCAATTTTGCGGGGTAGCGGTATTTTCAAAGATTGATTTAAGATCAGGGTATTATCAGTTGAACATTAAGGATGTGGATGTGCATAAGACCACATTTTGTACAAGGTACAGGCATTATGAGTTTCTGGTGATGTCGTTTGGTTTGACGAATGCTCTGGCTGCTTTTATGCACATCATGAATAGGGAGTTTCATGAGTACCTTAATCAGTTTGTGGTGGTTTTCATCGATGATATACTCGTGTACTCCCGTACCGAGGAACAACATGATCAGCATTTGCAGATTGTGTTACAAGCTCTAAAGGATAATCAGTTGTATGCTAAGTTGAGCAAGTATGAGTTTTAGCTCAAAGAGGTGATGTTTCTTGGTCATATGGTTTCCACGGAAGGTATTCGTGTCGATTCACATAAAGTTGAGGCTATCCTCAATTGGAAGCAACCTAAGTCAGTGTCTGAGATTCGTAATTTTCATGGATTGGCTGGTTATTATCGATGTTACGTGGATGGGTTTTATAGTATTGCGACACCGTTGATGAATTTGTTACAGAAGAATGTCCCGTATGTGTGGATAGAGAAGTAGCAACAAAGTTTTGAGAAGTTTAAGGAAGTATTGACACATGCTCCTGTGTTGATCCAACCTGAGTCAGGAAAGGAGTTTGTGGTTTATAGTGATGTGTCTTACATTGGTTTGGGATACGTGCTGATGCAGGATGGCAAGGTTGTGGCCTATGCGTCGATGCAATTGAAGGTTCATGAGAAGAATTATCCAACTCATGATTTGGAACTTGCGATTGTAGTGTTTGCTTTGAAGATTTTGAGACACTACTTTTATGGTGAAAAGTGTATGGTTTTTATGGATCATAAGAGTTTGAAATACTTGAGGTCTCAAAAGGATTTAAACCTTAGACAACGTAGATGGTTGGAGTTGCTTAAGGATTACGACCTGACGATCGAGTATCACCCAGGAAAAGCAAATGTGGTTGTGGATGCGTTAAGTCGTAAGGTTGTAGTTGAGCTTAGGGCGATGTTTGCAAGGTTGAGTGTGACACGGGAAAGTGGTTTGTTGGCTGAATTGCAAGTTAATCCTACATTATCACAAATGATTAAAGCTAAGTAACCGTATGATTATTCATTGGTTCCCCACATTAAGGATATAATTGATGGCAAGTCATCGGAATTTATTTTAATGATGATGGTGTTTTATGCTTTAAGGGCCGAATAGTTGTGCCAAAGGATTCAGAGCTTGGGCATACTATTTTGACGGAGGCACATTCTAGTCCTTTTGCTATGCATCCCGGTAGTACCAAGATGTATCATGCTTTAAAGGAAGCATACTATTAGATTGGTTTGAAAAAGGATGTGGCGGAGTTTGTATCTAAGTGCATGGTGTGTCAGCGGGTTAAAGCTGAACATCAGTTTCCATTTGGGTTGTTGCAACCGTTGAGGATTTCAGAGTGGAAATAGGAGAGAATCACCATGGATTTTGTGTCAGGGTTGCCATTGACATCGGCTAAAAAAGATTCTATTTGGGTGATTGTTGATCAGTTTACGAAGTGTGCACATTTTTTGCTAGTGCGTATGATGTATACCTTGGATAAGTTGGTAGATCTTTAAATTGTTGAGGTTGTGCGTTTACACGGGGTACCGAAATCCATTGTTTCTGATAGAGATCTAAGGTTTACGGTAAGGTTTTGGAGATATTTACACTAGGCTTTGGGTTCGAGGTTGAGTTTTAGCACCGCGTATCACCCTCAGATGGATGGACAGTCTAAGCGTGTTATCTAGGTTTTGGAGGATATGTTGAGGTGTTGTATTATAGAGTTTCAAGGAACCTTGTGAAAGCATTTACCTTTGGTTAGATTTGCTTATAATAATAGCTACCAAGCGAGTATTCAGATGGCACCATATGAGGCGTTGGGCTGAGGTAGGGGAAAAATATGTTTCCTTACTACATGTGTTGAAAGACACGAATGAGAAAGTAAAGCTTGTTTGTGATTGCTTGAAAGCGGCTAAGGATCGGCGGAAATCTTACACGAATTTGAAGCGTAGGGAGATTGAATACGCGGTTGGGACGTAAGGGTAAGCTTAGTCTGAGGTTTATTGGACCATATGAGATTGTGGAACTTGTTGGTCCTGTGGCTTGTCAGTTGAGGTTGCCTCCCGAGCTAGAGAAGGTACATGATGTGTTCCATGTATCTATGTTACAGAGGTATCGGTTGGATCTTCCGCATCTTATGCCGGTGGAGCATATTAAGTTGAGGCCGAATTTGTCCTTTGAGGAAGAGCTAGTGGAAATCCTTGATTCCAGCAGCAAGGTTCTTCGTGGCAAGATGATAGAACTGGTTAAAGTCTTGTGGCGACATCGGGGTGTCGAGGAAGCCACCTGAGAAAGCAAGGTGGATATGATGGAGCAATTTTCGCATCTTTTTCCTGTAGGTAAATTTTGAGGATGAAATTTCTTAAGAGGGGAGAGTTGTAACGCCTCGGTTTTGGGTCTAGATGGTTTGGGGTTTGTTTTAAGGGTTTGGTGAACTGGTATTAGAGATTCAAATCAATTTCGGGACTAAATTAGATTAAATATTTTTGAATGTGATAAAAATATGGAAAATGCTCTAAAATCATTAATTAATATATTAATGATTGTGGTAAAATCAATTTTGGAAAATAAGTTTTAGAAATCAGACATTTTGGACTAGTAACCAAAATGCAACTTTTAAAAACTGTTTTTAGTGATTGTTTGTAAAGGGTTAAACTTTGAATCTTTAAGGAGCTAATAATCCAAAAGTCAAATTTCAGACTTTATCCTTTAATTGGCTATTTTAAAAAGTGCTTTGGAAAAATAAAAGAGGCTATAGAGAATTAATTGATCATTAATTCTTTAAAACAAAAGTCACGTAACTAACTTTCTGTAAAAAACCTTTTCTCTTAAAATCTCTCCAGCCAAACACTATTTCCTTCTTCTAAATCGTTAGGTAAATTACCTTTTGCTTAAATCTTTTGATTTCTAATGGTTTCTCTATGATTTCTCAATAAAATCCTATTTTTTTACCTTTGTTTTCACATGTAAAATCAGCCAATTAAGGGAGAAAGCATCCATTAGAGGTAAGGTTCGTTCTTCTCCTCTAATGAAAGGTTCTTTACTGAAATTCCCAAGTTGTTGATCATTTACAATTGTTTTCTAATTGGTTTTGATAGTTTAGTTACGAAAAATTAGTTTAATTGTGTTTTAATTGATGAAATTGATAGATTTTCGAATTGGATCTGTTTTGCTGGGTTCTTGATCAGTTTAGATTCTGGTTTTGATGTTTATTTATGTTAATAGCTTGGATTTAACATTGTAATCCCGAAATTAGTTGAATCTCTAATGTTTAAGGTTGTTAGTTAAGGGTTTTTGTGATGTTTTTGGAGTTTAATCATTGCTGGAAGTAAAAGGATGTTGTAAAAGTGTTTCTAGATGTTAATTGATGAAGTTTTATGTATTTTATTGTGGCTGGGTTAAGATGGGAAGGTGTTTGAGGTTGATTTCGATAAGTTTTGGATTGTTTTTGAGTGGGCAACTTGTGAGTTGTAGGAATTTACTTTGAAGCAGTGGTTTGGATGCGTTTTGATGCATGTTTCCTCTGGTTTTGTGTGATCAAAACATGGGATAATCAAGGTGAAGTTGCTTGAAGTGGATTGAAGCTTGCCCGGAACTTGTTTTGCGTTGGCAAGCAAGGCGAAGTGAAATCGGTGAGTGGAAACTGATTTTAAATGATTCCTAAAGGTCTGCAAATGATGTTGGGAGTTTAGAATAAGGTTGAAACACATTCCTAAGCTCGAAAGTAAGTTTCATTTCTTTTGCTCTCGAATATCGGATTGAATATGAGCATGGTTGAGTACATGTTTTGGTTTTAAACGTGCTTTGTTTTACTTACTGTAAACACATGATTTTGAGTACATATGCAATGGTTTAAAAGTATATGAAATGTTAGCGGGCATTGGTTTTCATTCCGGTCGGGAATATGGTATTGCTTTGGCAATGTGAATTGCATACGTGGTGATTTTGTATAATGCATTGTAAAACAATGGGTAAATGGTTTGTAAATGACATATTGGCTACGTGACATGATGAGAAAACATTCGGATATAGTTGGCATGCCATAGGATGAAGTGCACTATAATATATGTTTAAATCGATCGTGTCCATGGGTCCTTGAGGTATGGCGGATTGGCTACTCGATCTATTAGGGTTCTCATTAGAGGTTATGCGGATTGGCTAACCTATGCGAGGGTAAGTCTTGTGGATTGGCAAGGTTTGAGATGTCATGTGAATTGGTATAGTATGAGTATGGTTGAGGATTGTTCATCATGAGGTATCCGTGTGTCCGATGTATGGATGGAGGATTGTCTATCCAAGGGTAGAGGATTGTTTACCGGAGGTCATTATAAATGCCAATATATGAATGTTCATGTGTTGAACCTATTTTATGATTTAATGCTTTGGAATCTAAGCATGAAACTTATACATGATGTTGCATAAGGATTGTTATGCATGTTTTGATTGGAAACAATGAAAATACTTTGGTCGTTAAACATGTTTTAAAACAAGTGTTTAGTTTCCAAGTGGTTTAAATGCATCATTATTTTATGAGCATCTTTACTAAGCATGTGTACTTACGCTGTCTTTTTCCTAATGATGTAGAGCACTAAAGTTCTGGGCAGCAAGGCAAGATTTAAAGTGATCCAAGAGCGAGACTCCTTTTGAGTATGAACTCGGTTTTAGTTTTCGGTTAATAATGCAATGTGTTTGCCGTGGTTTTTGGGATTTGGAAATTAGTTTTCCCCTAGCTTTTGAGCATGTGTAATACTGTGATTTTGGAGTTGATTGATGTGGTTAAGCATGTGTGAACTATTGCTTATGATTGATGCTAGGTGGCTGTGCAAGTTTGCATCTAGTTAGTATTGAATAATTGCCATGTTGTGATGTTTTTAACATGTTGATAATGGTACTAAAGATACGTTGAAATGTTGCATATGCTGGTTAATGCTCAAATGAGAGTTTTGGTATGTTTGGTGATAGTTTTGCATGAAGGTTAATGTTTCTATTTGGGGTTTGGGGAAAATATAAGCATGTTGGGTAGAAACCATGCCTATAGGTTTACCATTATGGCCGTAATGCCTATGCTCTTATATCGTAGTGCCTTTGGTTTGTATATCATTTTAACCTGATGCTTTGAGTGTTAAATGTTGTTTGGGGTTAATGCGGATATGTTTCGAAGGTTTTTCGAATGTGCAAAATCTGTAAACCTACAGGAACGTTTTGAAACCTGTTACAGCTTTCGAAACCAGGGGCCATTTTTCTCCAAGTAGGTATCAAAACCAGGCCCTAGGTTTCGAAGCTAGCAGTCCAAATTTGGCTACTGGAGTATAGGTTTTGAAACCACTTGTATAGGTTTTGATATTAATCGTGGGACTTATCTGCTAAGCTAGAAAATAGTTTCAAAAGTTATATTTTGGTCCCTGGTTGATAAGCATGCAGTTGGATGAGTTAGGATGATCTTTTTAAGTTGAAATCTGACATGTAAGCTTGTAACCTAACTAATTGAGGATTGGTAAACCTAATTTCAAGTAAGCCCTTATAGTTTCACAAATTTACATTTTTGGTCCATAAATGCATATTTCTATAATTGGTTGCCTTTTTTATGTCTGTTTCTTTTGCATCTTCACCCGCTGCAAGCATGAACACTTAGGTTTAATAAAATACAACTAGACAAGATAAAAGGAAAAAATGGACCGGGTTTCATAATCTTTCTTCGGTTTGCTTCGGCAAGCCTAATGTAGCTCGCTCGGTTTGGTCGGGCGACTAGGCCGAGTCAAGGGGGTTACACTTTCAAATTAAACAAGTCGCATCGATATGCTTGAGGACCGTATCGGTACGCAATTGCTCTTCGGTACCGTCTCGATACGGTGGACACCTGTACTGAAACACTAGTAGTTAATTATGTTTATATGTTGTCTGATGTTTGAAAGCTTTGCATTTTGGTCCCTGTTTCTTATTCTTACAATTAAATGAGTTTGAATTATCATTTTCGGTTGTGATTTAATATGAAGGCATATAATATGACTAATTGAGGATTGGTAACCATAATTTGGTAAAAGCCCTTACAATTAAAGGAAATTATGTTTTAGTCCCTAGAATGCGGGTGCGAGCAATTGGATGTTGAAATGACACCCGATTGAGTTAGGATTTTAAGCATGACTTGTATGCACACCGTAGGACCTAAAGATGCATCTAGAAAAGATAAAAGAAAAAAAATGGATTGGTTCGAATGTAATTTCATCGGGGTTTATTTCACTAAACCCTAATGTAGCTCACTCGGTTCGGTCTTGCAACTAGACCGGGTCAAGAGGGTTACCTCTAGTGTGCGTCAAGTAAACTTTAGTTACCTGCAAAAACAGTTTACACCACAAGCTCCATTGCAGCCACAACAAAATATGATACAACCATAACATATTTCTTCTCAATCTCAACAATCACAACATGGTGCACAATCACAATATGGAGCACCATCTCAGACACAGTCTCAGATGAGCCATTATGCTCCATCCACTATCTCTGACCCGTTTTCTCTTCTTGAAGAAATGATGCATGGTCATTTTACTTCCACAAAAGCTATAGTGAAAGGTCACTCTTCATCAATACGCACTTTGGAGGCTCAATTGTTGCAGTTCGCTGCTGACATGAATTCTTGACAGCCGGGCACACTTCATAGCAACAGTAAGAGTCCGGTGAATAAGGGTAAGGAGCATTGCAAAGCTATTACTCTTCGCAGTGGAAAACATACTACTAAATCGACGCAACCAGTTCCCATATCTACTCACGAACGGGGAGAGTCCTCTGTACCTGATCATACAATAGAAGATGGAGTCAAAGATGGCAAGACGGGTAATGTTCTATCAATTATTACTCTGTTTCCATCTATTTTACAGCTGAAGTTGTCGCCATAATATCCAATGTCGGCGTAACCATCAGATATTCATTCTCCAACTTTTATTCAAAGATTTAAGCACATTGAGTCGGATACTCAATTTCAATACTTTCATGATACTTTGCAACAACTAACATTGTAAAGTCCTTTGATTGATGCTCTTACGCATATTCTGAATTATGAAAAATTTATGAAAGATATTTTATCCAAGAAGAAGAAGACAAATAAAATATAAACCATTGTGCTAAATGAGGAGTGTAGTGCGTTAATATCTAGCCTTCTACCAAGAAAGATGAAGGATCTAGGTAGCTTCATCATTCCTTACTCTATTGGTAATCACCATTTTAGTAAAGCTCTTTATGATCTGGGGGCAAGTATCAATTTAATGCCACTGTCTATGTAACCCCCTTGACCTGGCTTGGACGCCAAACTGAACCGAGCGAGCTACACTGGGTTTACCGAAACAAACTCAAATGATTTGCTTAAAACAAGGTCTATTTTTTAATCTTTTCTAAAAGCATAATTAAATCCTAAGATTATCATGCTGGCAACAGATAAAATTCATGATCAAATTGGGCATCAATTTGACATCCAATTGAGCGAAATTACACTCTAGGTCCATACTGTGATTCTAGAAAACTGAGAAGACTTGCATAAATTTCAAGAAACCAAACCTTAATTAATCAGGTTACATGCAAGCCGGTTATATCTCAACTTAAAACAATCATCCAAGCTCATTTAATTTCATTTACAAGAAACAGTGACTAAACTGCAAAGATCTAAGCTTCGGCATAGCAAATAACTGAATTAATGAACTACGTACTAGTACACTCTATGCCCATACCGATACGAGTTTATTTTGCAATGGGTATCGGTACGGTGCCGTTGACTACGATACTGGTTAGCCATTTTCTAAACAGGGGATTCTAGTGACTAAAACTCGTATCGATACCCTAACCAGTGTACCGAAACCAAGAGGAAATATCAAAGGGCTGTACGGATACGGGGCCAGGCGTATCAATATGCTTGTGCAATTTTGCACTCCTTTGAGCCTGAACAAATCCTGCATATCGAACTTGGAAGACTCGTATCGGTACAACTGGCCTGTATTGACCTCTTGGTCAATCATATGACACTTTGACTCATTTAGACGTGCCTCAAAGAACATACAAACATCAGACCATCTAATACACAACAAGACACCACAATTACATTAAGGTATAAGCATCTATATACCTAAAACAATCTTCAAGGTAGTCTAATAGGCATGATGTCCACCCCACATTCTTAAATCTTCCCAAAGCCCCCAATGCAAATCATAAACTAACATACAATTCCAAATCACCAAACTGAACATGTCCAACACAGGGAATAACCAAAACACCCTCCCAATTACAACTTGGTCACATTGTCTCTTATTATTACTAAGTGTTTTTGAAACCATACTTGAAATAGCTCAACCCTTGGATTCCTTCTTTCTTACTCGCTGCCCGAACTCACTTTTCTGCATTGATGAGAAAGGAAAGCGTAAGCACAACAAGCTTAGTAAGGGATTCTCGAAAACATTCATCAATGTATTTAAAACCATTTTCTTTTAAACAAGTGTTAAGTCTCATGCCAAAATATCTAATGCTTCTATGGTCTTTCCAAAAACATGCACGTTTAAACATTTTACCACTCGTGTATCATGGATCTCTAGCATAGACATTTTGCAAACCTCGATTTAAGCCTTCTCATGTTAAATCATCTAATAGCAAAGCTTAAAGAGCACAACATGTATAAACCATATTATGCAAAACATAATCCATTATTCATGATACATTAACTCATATAATGGCATTCAAGTGACCCAAAAACCAAGTCTTTCTATTTGCAATAACACATCAGATACGCGGATTTCCCAAGTGCTCCTTCGACCATTTCACATACACCCTCGAACCAGAGCATGGTACTACTACCCCTCAACGGTTATGATGTACAAATCTACCAGCGGGAGAATTGGTACACTCTTGACCCCTCGACACACGTGAGGTGACTTATTATAGTACACTTTAAACCCTATGGCATGCCAGATATATCTGATAACATTTAACCACTGCCACTTGCCAATATATTCTATTAAGACATGTTACCTCACTGTTTTATATATGCATCAACAAAATCAATTTCCAATACAATAACCCATGTATTTTGGTATACTCAAAATCCTTTTTCAAATCAATTGACATACTCAATAATCATCAACATATGATTATTCGCAACATCTTTCACTGTTGAAACATGCATATAATAGTAGGTAATCAAAATCATAAACATGTGCATGAGAATGTATTTTGCAAAAACCAAAATGAGAGCGAGATTGTCCAATTCTTACTTTCGAGATTAGATAAGCATTTCAAGCTTAATCTAAACTCCCAAAATCACTTTCAAACCCTTAATAAGAAGTAAAACTCGTTACCACTCACCGACAACACAACGCTCCCCTTGCCAATGCGAAAAGAAGCATCTGAAGCCTTCGAAACCTCTCCACTTGTTGGAGTATCCATCTCCCCTATTTTACCCACACAAAAATAGAGGCTTAATGCATTACTATGCATCTCTAATCCCAGCAACATCAATTCTCAACTTCACCTCAGTAAAAACCATCAATCAAATTTCAAAGACAACCGAAAACATTACTGAACTCAACCTAAATGAAGCCAAGCCATAACCTAACGATTTTAACATCGTAACAACATTAATCAACATCCAAAAAACAATTATATAACCACCTTATATCTCCAAAAACCTTTAAACACCAAAAACACCTCAACATCTAACTATTCACAACCTAGAAAATTAGCAATTCAATTAGTTTCTGGATTTCTTTTATAAATTTCTTCTCATAACATTAAAACATATCTTAGATGTGATCCAAATCAATCAAGACCAACACAAATCAGATCTACAACCAAGACCCACCAAATTTCTTATTAAAACTCAATTAAAACCTTTTAATCATGATTTATTCATTAACACGTAGCAAACTTATCCTCTAACACTTGGATAACACGTTCAGACTGACCATCCGTATGAGGATGATACAAAGTATTGAAATTCAACCGTGTACCCAAGGCTCCATGTAAACACTCCCAAAACCCTGATGTAAAGCATGGATCGCTATCCGATATTCTTGACTTAGGCACCCCATACAACCTCACAATCTCATAAATATACAAATCTTCTAATTTATCCAACGTATACGTCATATCCATAGCTAGGAAATGGGCACACTTCGTAAAATGATCTATGGTTACCTAAATAGAATTCTCCTTTAATGGCATCAAAGGCAACTCCGACACAAAATCTATGGTAATTCTCTCCCATTTCTATTTCGAAACCCTAAACGATTGCAAAAATCCAACAAGAATTTGATGCTCAGCCTAAATGTAACCCCCTTGACCCGGCCTAGTCGCAAGACCGAACCGAGCGAGCTACATTAGGTTTACCGAAGTAAACGTAGAGAAAATCGAACCGTGACCCATTTTTTTCCTTTTTATCGTTTCTAAATGTAATTATTAACCCTAAAAGTTCATGCAGACATTCGGTGAAACCCCAACTCAATCGGGCATCAATTTGACATCCAATTGATTATATATGCCTTTTAGGGACCAAAATGCAAATACAGAAAATTTCAGGATTAAAGCTCACTTTTGAATTACCAGCCTTTGATTAGTCAGGTTCCAAACACCAATCTCAAATTTTAGCGCAATTTGATCATTCCAGCATATACCATCGCACTGACAAGATTCAGGGACTAAAATACAAAGAAAGCAAAACTGCAGGCTGACACTACAGAAAACGGCCTTGAGTATCGGTACTGGTGTTACCGTACCGATACGCATAAAGATGCACCGTACGGATACACCATGGCTAGTACCGATACGCAATAACCAACTTACCTAACTTTTGAATCTTTTTTATATATGTACCGGTACGCTTATGTGGGTATCGGTACACGAGTTTGGGTTGAAAAAAGTGAAATTCTAGAGGCTAGAATGCATACCGATACTCCATTGCACGTATCTGTATGCCAAGCCAAAATTACCTAGGCATACCGGTACTCCCTTGCGCGTACCGATCCCTCAGGCCAGAAAATGCCTAGTCATACCGATACGGTCCCCCGCGTATCGTACGCCTGGACCTGTAATGCCACAATTTACTGGTTTTTCATCCCCAAAAGCATTCTCAAACCATTCCAACATGATTATAACACCATACCAACATGCCAAACATATCACAAATAGACTAGCATCGCAATTCTAACAACACCACAGGGCTTCATGCATAAAAAGGGAATCTATAGGCATGCTTCCAAATATTGCATCTAAACAACATATCAAAAGAAAAACCAGCACCAAAATCAACCCTTAAAGGCCATTTACAATCCAGGAGCAACTAAAGAAACATGCTCAAGCAGAGAGTTCCACAAAACATCTCCCAAACACATTAGGTGCCCCATTGCATCTATTCATTATAGTCTAGTCTCTAACATACTTTGGAA
The DNA here is from genome assembly GCA_019671005.1 of Hibiscus mutabilis. Taxonomy (NCBI): domain Eukaryota; kingdom Viridiplantae; phylum Streptophyta; class Magnoliopsida; order Malvales; family Malvaceae; genus Hibiscus; species Hibiscus mutabilis. The sequence continues at coordinate 24,653,531 of CM033737.1, forward strand.
ACAAGTCTTGCCAAGATCCCCTTGCTTCTTGCTGCCTTTTGGGTCTTTAACTCTCTGCATTGATGGACAAAGAGAGCGTAAGCACACAAAGCTTAGTGAGGAAAGCTCAGAACAAAAACCATCAATGCATTTAAAACCATTTACTCAACATCATCCTTTAAAACATCATGCCCCTTTTAAACACATGCACTTTACATCATTAAAACCAGCATATTAAACCATATGCTACATGTATCATTAATCAACACCAAGTCACATTGCTAACCTCTACTTAAGCCTTCCCTTGCATTACTACCGGATTCAACAAGTGTTCATTGGAAACACGGATTCAACAAGTGTTAACCATCATTAAAAGAGTTCATTGGAAACACGGATTCAACAAGTGTTAACCAAACACTTCAAGCCATCTCAACCGGAATAGTGATACAATCACAATTGCGGTACATTGACAACCGGGTACAATATCAACCGGGTACACTTTCAACCCACGGGGACACCCACCCCTTTCATAAGTTAGATGCTTAATCCACTAACGTGAGTATTCGGTATTGTTTAACCCCTCTACCGTTAGGGTATTTGGATGGAGTACTCAGTACGCCGTATAAACCCCTCAACATCCAAGGTGACTTATTTTACAGTGCACTCAATCCTATGGCAAGCCAACTATATCCGATAACAATTTTAAAACCACATCACTTGCCAATATAATTAACCAAACAACATTTACCTCCCTTTTTTAACAAGCATTAAACCATGCCCTTTCCAAAGCAACAACCATGCTTTAAAACACAAGTATAAACCATACTTCAAGGATCACTTACCATGTGCATCCTTCAGCAGAACATGTTTAAAACAGTATATCAAATACCTTAAATCATGCTTAAACAATAGGTAACATGTAAATCAAAACAAATGCATAAAACCATTTCTCAATAGCACAACCCAGAGAGTAAAACCACCTTACTTACTTTCAAGCTTATGTAAGCGTTTCAAGCTCTACTTTAAGTCCCAAAACTCTGTTCCCAAAACATCAAAATGCTTTAAACCACGTTTTCACTCACCAATACGCGAAACCTCGATTCGTCGACGTGAAAACAAGGATCTAAAACCTCATACGCTTCTCCAATCACTTTCGGGTCAACCTACCCTATTTTTACCACACAACAACAGAGGATTAATGCATTCAAAACACAACAACAACAATCCTTCTCAGATTTCCACAAAACTTCACAATTAACCCTCTACAACAACCGAAAACATAAGCAAAACACTTTGATTCACAACCCAGCCAACATATATCAATCTAACATCACTTCCAACATCAAAACACATCTAAAAATAGATCCAAAACAACCTACCACCTCTAGCAACCTTACAACCATAGAAACATCACAAAACCTCAAAACTAACAACCTAAACAAATAGAGAATCTTAAGTTTCGGGATTCCATTGATAATAATCACTTATCAACATTATTAAACATCAAAAATATAAATCAAACTTCCTTAATTACTGAAAATCAGATCCAATTCGTGAATTAACTCATTTTTCCCAAATAACTCAATTAAACATTCGAAAATCATCAAAATCGGATTAGGAACATAAAACCAAGGATCAAATGCTTGGGAATTTCAGTAAAGAACCATACAATAGAGGAGATCTTAGACCTTACCCCTATTGTGAAGTTTCTCCCTCAATTGATTTGTGAAAAGCTTAGAAAACACAAGATTATTGTAAGATTTTGAGTAAACAATCTTTATAAAACAATTTGAAACAATAAAATCAAGTTAGAAGCCACCTCACCTCTGGAAATTTCATGAAAACCTGAGTGTTTGGCTAAAGAGAGAATGGAGACAAAAAGTTGAGAGAAAATGACTTGATTTTTGTTTTAGAAAAGATAACCAACTTTTTAACAAAATCCTATTTAATTACTAATTATAACACATGTTAAAATCAATTAAATTAAGGGAGAAATCATCAGAAACCAATTGGTAAAATAGATCCTTAAAGATTCTAAGTATTTGACCCTTTTCATTTTAGTCACTAGAAAATTACTATTTTCAAAACTTTCATTTTGGTCACTAACCAAAATGTTCATCTTCCAAAACTCATTTTTCAAAACTGATTCCACCATTATTAAATACATAATTAATAATGATTTTTAAGCAATTTTCCATAATTTTCCCACACCAAAAATATACAATCCCGAAACTGACTCGAATCTCTACTCTGGTCTACCGAGCCGTCTAATAACCCACTAAACCGCTAAGCCCTAAAACCGAGGCATTACAACTCTCCCCCACTTAAGAAATTCCATCCTTAAAATTTACCAGGAGGAACAAGACAAAAACTGTTCTAACATCTACGGCTTACCTTCACACACATGGCTTCCTCAACGGTGTGGTGTTTCCACCACACCTTAACAAGCTCAATCGTTTTTTCCACGCAGAACTCTACTGCTGGCACTAAAGATCCCCACCAGACCTTATTACAAGAATAAACTGGTCCCAACACAAAGTCTTCCATCAGCACAACACGTGAGGAACCCAACCGCTACCAGCACAACCTCATCACATGAAACACATCACGGACCCTTCCAACATAGGAAGTAACTTCCATCAAAGAGCAACAAGACCCACACGCTCAACACTCTCATATGATCCACCAAAAACTTGAGCCAAGCTCTCATTCCTGCCCAACACTCAACACTTTTTCCAAGGCGACAACAACATCATCATCCGATCATCAACAACACACACTTTATCAGAATGCCTCAAACCTACGTAGAATTTTTTTGACCATACAAAGACGCTCTCAAGCACTCACATACTAGCTTCCCCTTTCCACGGTTGCCTTCCAACAAAGCAGACATGAGAACGCACCTTCTCCCATTTTAGCCCAACTCACGGTGTACAGTGGTACCACAACTATTAAATCAAACTCCACCAAATCCAATTGCTTTACCCATGTTCCTTGGAACGCAATGGTACCACAACTCAACATATCTCTCAAAACTTAAATTTCACACTCGGATGCACCATCCATCCGGAAATGATGTAGTGCACTGAAACTCAACCACACACTCAATGCTCAAAATAACATCCCCAAAACCTCACTATAACCCATAGATTTCCGTCCACACCATGGGCTCGACACATTGTAAAAACATACCAACCCGGCAATATACAAACCTGCCAGCCTATAGAAAGCACATAACGCAAACATAGCCACAAAGGTGCGCACACCCCACAACTTAATCGACAACCACCCAAATGGAATCCTTTTTGGTCGGTGTCAGAGACAAACCAGACACAAGATCTATGGTGATTCTTTCCCCACTTCCATTCCAGTATCCTTAACCGATACAACAATTCAAAAAGAAACTATGGCCCAGCCTTCACTTGCTATCATAACATGCATAGCTCAACACAATCCGCCACATCTTCCTTTAAACCAACCCAACAACAACTTGCATGTGCCCCCATCAAAACAATGCACCTCAACCCAACATCAAGAAACACCACTCTCCGATCCTTAAAATACAACACCCTCTCATCATTAACGGGAACTCCTTCAGGTTTCCTTCACCGATAACCTGAACTTATGATAACAACACAACATCATAAGGTTGCCCTTACCTATCCAACTACGATCTGGATAACCTCACTTACAATTTGGTCATCAAGCCTCCATCACGCATTATACTCAACCGATAAACGACATCCTCAACCCCACCGCAACTCACACACACGTGGCATCGGCTGCAACCTGAGCTTGGATGATAATCAATCATCAAACTATAATTCTTAAACAACTCCAACCATCCAAGCTGTCAAGAACCCAAACCATCATTCACTTATTTTCTTTTAACCATACATAAACCGTATACACAACACACTCCTCATCATAGAACCGGTGTCTCCAATCTCCAACAAACAAAATCACGGTAAGCTTCGGATCATGCATAGAGCAGATGCACCCTTGACTAACCAGAAGCCTAAACTGCAACTTCCATCACAAGATACAAACTCAACACCCCTTATTCTTAAACAGCTAGATCTATCAAACTCACAAACTGCTATCCCCAACCCTGGTTATTCACAAACTAGCATAAACAAGACCTCTCCAAACCACATTACCACAACTACTTACACCACTACTCCACTGATTTCCGGTTAGTCATCCGTAAGTGTGAACATATGTATGCATGATGACTTATATACCCTCATAGATGTCTATGTGTATGTATGCAAAACCTCTAATGTCATGCTCAAATGTATACATGTACTGACATATATACATATACATATAAGTGTTTATGCATTGTGCATGTTTTTCTGTTCACACTTACTAATAACATTCGCAGAACTAAAACTCTTTACAACATGCTCAAAACTCACACTCCCTAACAGAGGAGCAATATTCACTTCTCCCCAAGAAACCACTAGATCATCCACACTTACTGATTTAAACCCTTCTCGATGCTTTCGCGCACGAAGAGAAAACACAGCCAACTAACGTACAACACTTGGGCTTCCCGATTCAGCATACCCACGAACACAACCTATCCATCGATTCAACCCACAGCATATCCAAGGACTCACACTGCCGTACTCCTGGCAGAAAACAACCTCAAAGACAAACACATCATTTACCTTCAATTGATAACACCTGGACCTCAAATCAACCTTACGAAACATTACAGCATCCATAAACTAATCAGCAAGTCACCAACTTATTCAACCACCAAAACCATTACACTCCCGCAACGTGCCATATTTCCTTTCCATAACCACACCAGCAAAACACTAAGCCTAATAAAGCCTTACTCAAGCAACTCCTAAAGTTGCGTCTTAAATCCCTTCACCTCTATCAAGCCCCGCATAGAGAGTGATAGAATCTGAAATTGTGTTTTCACATGATTCAATGCCAAACTCCAACCATTAGCCTTACCTAGATGATACTCATTCATCAAATCATAATTCTTGAGCAACTCCAACTATCTACGTTGCCTAAGATTCAACTTCTTTTGTGACATCAAATACTTTAAACTCTTATGATTCACATGCATAATACACTTCTCACTGTACAGATAATGCCTCCAAATCTTCAACGCAAACACCACCACAACAAGCTCTATATCATATGTAAGGTAATTGCGCTCATACACTTTCAACTGCCTAGATGCATAAGCCACAACTTTCACATATTGCATAAACACACACCCTAAACCAACGTAGGTTACATCGTTATAGACCGTAAACTCTTTTTTCAACTCAGGTTGAATCAATATCAGAGCTTGCATCAAAGGTTCCTTCAACTTCTCAAAAATTTGTTCTCCATCCATTCAAAATATACATCCTTTTACAACAACTTAGTCAAAGGAGCAGCAATCTTCGAGAAACCATCTACAAAATGATGATAATAACCTGCCAACCCCAAGAAACTATGAACCTTCATCATTGACTTAGGTTGCTTCCACTTCACCACTGCCTCAATTTTTACGGACCCATACGAATAACTTCCGCTAAAACATGTCCAAGAAAGCCCACCTCTTTAATCCAACACTCACACTTTCTCAACTTAACATACAACTAATTATCCAGCAAAGCTTACAACAAAATCGTAAGTGTCAGAGTATACAAAATGTCATCAATGAACAATACAACAAATCGATCTAAAAATTCATAGAATACCTTATTCATCATATCCATGAAAGCTGTGGGTGTACTCATCAACCCAAACGACATCACTAAAAACTCATAATGCCCGTAAGCATACAAAAGTTGTCTTTGGCACGTCCTTATCCTTTACCTTTAGCTGGTAATATCCCGACCTTAAACCAATCTTAGAAAACACTATAGCACCCTAGAATTAGTCAAACATGTCATTAAGTCTATGCAAAGGATACTTATTCTTAATCATCAACTTGTTCAATTGCCAATAATCAAAGCACATTCTCATAGTACCATCCTTCTTTTTCACGAACACACTGGTGCCCCCCACGGTGACACGCTAGGTTGGATGAAACCGCAATCTAACAAATCCTGAGGTTGCGCCTTCAATTCCTTTAACTCTTTTGGTTCTATGTGATACGAAGCAATCGACACCAGAGTTGTATCCGTATACGTCTCCATACAAAACTCTACATCCCTATCCGGTAGTAATCCAGGCAACCCCTTCGAAAATGCCCTAAAAATTCACAAATAGTATGAATATCCTTACTCCGCACTTCCTTCATACTTGGTTTCATAACATAAGTCATATATGCTTGACACCCAAACTCGAACAACTTTTGCGCACCTAAAGACGAAAAACCATTGGATAAGAATTTAACATTCTCACCCACAACCACCACTTCATAATCATCGGCAAGTTTCAATGAAACCTTGGTTGCAAATTTGACCATCGTCCTATGCTCAGTCAACCAATCCATTGCCAAGATTACATCAAAACCATAAAATGGCAACTCCATTAAATCAACCGCAAACACATGACCTTGAACTAATAAAAGACATCTCCTATATAACCTCCTAACAATAAGCATCTCCCTGAGAGTACTAGATACCCAACCAATAAGACATCTCTAATGTCACAACTTTGCTAACGATGCAACAACACAAGAAAAATCCTCAATGATTTCCAATAGTAACCATTTGATCCTAGAAAACCATGTACTCCTACCACCAACCGTGGTCTCTTCAAATCTAGTACAACTTCAACCTCCAAAAATCCACCTTAAACACTTTCCATACTCTATGAGATCCTAACGAATCTCCTTGCTAAGGCTAACTTTCATCAGTCTCTGAAAAGACATCCGTAAGTGTAAACACATGTATGCACGATTACTTATATGCCCTCATAGATATCTACGCACATGTATGCATGTAATGACATATTTAAATATATACTTATAAGTGTTTTGTATTGTGCATGATTTACTAACAATATTCTCGGACTAAACTTACACAACCTAATCACATCCTTAGAACACCTCATTCAGCTTTGCCAAAACTTGTACCCACTTCAATTATGAACAATGCTTCATTACAAAACCTACTATAACATCTTGACTATCAGTCAAGATTCGTCTCTGCACCACAGAAACACAAAAATGCCACCACTTTTGCTGCACACAGAACCAAGTATTCACAGAATACTCGTCTCACTGCAACCACGAATGCCACTCAAGGAAAGGATTATAAATTTGAACATCCATACCCCCTGATTTAACGATATAAACCAATATAACTTCGTAATATAAAGTTTCACATCATTTCAATCTCACTAGCCAAAACCACCTCAATCTTACTTTGGTCCTTAACACAACAACTTCTACAAGAAATGTATTCATATTCGACCTAAGCTCTTGTTTCGGTGACATACCCAAAAATAGGAATTTATAGCATGAAAATATAACAAAATAATAATAATTAGGCTATCTTTAAGCAAGGATCCAAGAGGTTCACATTCCAAAACAAAATAATTTCATACTTGTAATAATAAGGCAATGTTTCCCCAAGTTTCACACTAACATAGCATATTTCAATCATATAACATATAATCAAACACCGTGCATGTCATTCAAAAGTATCACTCAACAACAATATCACAAACAATCATAATCTACCTCTCGACAATCATAACCTAGCTCTGACACCACCAAATATAACCACCTTGACTAGGCCTGGACGCCAGACTGAACCGAGCGAGCTATATTACCGAAACAAACCCGAATAATTTACTTAAAACAATGTCCATTTTTTATCTTGTCTAAATTCATAATTAAATTATAGGATAATCATGCTGGCAGTGGATAAAATTCACGATCCAATCGGGCATCAATTTGACATCCAATTGAGCGAAATCACACTCTAGGGACCATATCATAATTCTTTAAAAACTTAGAAGACTTATTTATATTTCAAGTAAACAAACCTTAAATAATCAAGTTACATGCAAGTTGGTTAAATCTCAACTTAAAAAACATTCAAGATCATTTAATTGCATGTACAAGAAATAATGACTAAGCTATAAAGATCTAAGCTTCGACAAAGAAAATAACCGAATTAACGAACTGTGTACTGGTACACTCTATGCCCGTATCGACACAGGTTCATTTTACAAGGGGTATCGGTATTAGTGCCCTTGAGTATGATATTGGTCAGCCATTTTCAAAATAGGGGATTATAGTGACTAAAACTTATATTGATATGCTAACCCTGTACCAAAACCAAGAGGAAATATCAAAGGGCCGTACCGATACGGGGCCAAGCGTATCGATACACTTGTGCAATTTTGCACTCTTTCAAGCCTGAATAGTCCTCGCGTATCGAATCTGAAAGACCTATACCGGTACGATTGGACCAGTATTGACCTCTTGGTTAATCATATGACACTTTGAATCATTTAAACGTGCCTCAAACAACATACAAACATCATACCATCTAATACACAACAAGGCAACACAATTACATTGAGGTATAAGCATTTATACACCTAAAGCAATCATCAAGGTAGTCCAATAGGCATGATATCTACCCCACATGCTTAAATCTTCCCAAAGCCCCCAATTAAAATCATAAACTAATATACAAGTTCAAATCACCAAATTGAACGTGTCCAAAATAGGGAATAACCAAAACACCCTCCCAATTACAATTTGGTCACATTGCCTTTTACTATTACTAAGTGTTTTTGAAACCATACTTGAAATAGCTCAACCCTTGGATTCTTTCTTGCTTGCTCACTATCTGAACTCACTTTTTCACATTGATGACAGAGGAGAGCATAAGCACAATAAGCTTTGTGAGGGATTCTCGAAAACACTCATCAATGCATTTAAAACCATTTGCTTTTAAACAAGTGTTAAGTTTCATGCCAACATATCTCATGCTTCTATGGTCTTTCCAAAACATGCATGTTTAAACATTTTTCCACTCATGTATCATGGATATCTAGCATAGACTTTTTTGCAAACCTCAATTTAAGCTTTCTCATGCTAAATCATCTAATAGCAAAGCTTAAAGAGCACAACATGTATAAACCATATTATACAAAACATAATCCATTTATCATGATACATTAACTCATATATTGGCATTCAAGTGACCCAAAAACTAAGTCTTTCTATTTGCAAAAACACATTGGATACGCGGATTTCCCAAGTGGCTCCTTCGACCATTTCACATACATCCTCGAACCGAAGCACGGTACTACTACCCCTCAACAGTTATGATGTATAAATCCACCAGCGGGAGAATTGGCACACTTTTAACCCCTCGACCGTTGCGTTTCTCATGGTGGAGATATGGCACACTCTTAACCCCTCGACACACATAAAGTGACTTATTATAGAGCACTTTAAAACCTATGGCATGCCAACTATATCTGATAATATTTAGCCACTGCCACTTGCCAATATATTCTTTTAAAACATGTTACCTCAGTGTTTTATATATGCATCAACAAAACCAATTTCCAATTCAATAACCCATGTATTTTGGTATACTCAAAATCCTTTTTCAAATCAATTGACATACTCAATAATCATCAACATATGATTATTCACAGCATCTTTCATTGCTAAAACATGCATATAACAGTAGGTAATTAAAATCATAAACATGTGCATGAGAATGTATTTTGCAAAAATTGAAACGAGAGCGAGATCGTCCAATACTTACTTTTGTGCTTAGATAAGCATATCAAGCTTAATCTAAACTCCCAAAATCACTTTTAAACCTTTAATAAGTAGTAAAACTCATTTCCACTCACTGACGACACAATGCCCCGTGCCAATGTGAAAAGAAGCATATGAAACCTTCAAAACCTCTCCACTCACTGCAATATCCATATCCTCTATTTTACCCACACAAAAATTGAGGATTATTGCATTACTATGTATCTCTAATCCTAGCAACATCAATTCTCAACTTCGCCTCACTAAAAACCATCAATCGCCTTCTAAAAACAATCGAAAACATTACCGAACTCTACCTAAATGAAGCCCAGCCATAAACCTAACGATTTTAACATACCAACAACAGTAATCAACATCCAAAATCAATTATATAACCACCTTATATCTCCAAAAACCTTTAAACACCAAAAACATCTCAATGTCTAACTATTCACAACCTAGGAAATTAGCAATTCAATTAGTTTCAGGATTTCTTTTATAAATTTCTTCTCATAAAATTAAAACATATCTTAGATTTGATTTCATCTCATAAAAATAAAATATATCTTATATTTGATCAAAATCAATCAAGACCAACAAAAATCAGATCTACAACCAAGATCCACCAAATTTCTTATTAAAACTCAATTAAGACCTTTTAATCTTGATTTATTCATTAACACATAGAAAACTTCAATTGTAAAGGATCAAGAACTTGGGAATTTCAGAAAATAACCTTTGATTAGAGGAGAGAAACAAAATTAACCTCCAATGGCTGACTTCTCCTTTAATTGGCAAGTCTTAATTGAAAATCTCCAAGAAACAAGTAGGATTTGATGCAGAAATCAAAAGAATCAATTGAGAAATCAAAATAAAATAAAAAAGAGATGATTCCTGATCATTTTATAGTAAAATAAATAGTTTGGCTTCTAAGAAGGTTGAGATAAAATTTGAGAGCAAAAGTAGTTACGTGAGAAAAATGAATTAGCTATTAGAAATCCTTATAATTAAATCTATTGTATTTTTATTTCATAACCACTTTAAAACCATTTAAAAATAGCCTAAATTAAAGGAAAATTCTGATTAAAAAAATTGGTAAATTAGCTCCTTAAAGATTCTAAGTTTTGACCCTTTTACAATTTAGTCACTAAAACAGTTTTGAAAACTTTACATTTTTGTCAACAAACCAAAATGTCCCATAATCTGAATTGATTTCATCCAATTGAATTTTCCAAAACCCTTAATATATTAAATAAACATTTTTCCATATTTTTTCAAATTTTATTTTAGCCAAAACAATTAATTATGAATTTAATTCTCGAAACTAGTTTGAATATCTAATTCTATTCTCCCGAACCGTCTAATCTAACTAGCTAACTTTCAGGCCCAAATTCGGGGTGATACAGTCTACTTTTCAAAAGTTAGGCATTGGAGAAATGAAGCCCACTGTAGTCACAATACTATTGGCATACAGATCTTTGACACATCTAAATGGTCAAATCAATGATGTGCTTGTTCGTGTTGACAAGTTTGTTTTTCCAGCAAACTTTATTATTCTTGATTGCGAGGCTGACAAGGATTTCCTTGTCATTCTTTGTCCCACAATCTTAGCTAATGGGCAAGCAGTCATTGATGTATCGAGAAGAGAACTTACAATACGGGTCGACGATGACTAGGTTACTTTTGGGATGTTCAATGCTAATATTAGAAGACTTAGGAATGTCATCATATTGATATCCTTGATCATATCATTCAAGAAAACTTGCATCATTGTAGTATACTCATTGTTAAGGATATTGGGATGACAATGGTTGAAGAAGATCTCCCGAATTGTTACCACATTTTTGAAGTACTCACTACGACAGTTCACCACAAATGGCAAGTTGAATCTTTGGATTTAGCTCACCGAACGATTCCTACTTTTAAATGATCTATTGAAGAAGCTCCTACTTTAGAACTCAAGCCATTGCTAGATAATCTTAAATATGTATTTGTTGGAGATACGAAAACGCTCCCAGTTATTGTCTCTGCAACTCTAGATGCAATACAAGAAGCTAAGTTGATAAATATTCTTAATCAGCACAAGCGTGCTATTGTATGGAAAATTGCAGATATTAAGGGCATCATTCCATCTTTATTCATGCACAAGATTAAGCTGGATGATGAGAACAAGCAGTCTATTGAGCCCAAAGAAGTTTGAATGAAAAGATGAAGGAAGTAGTCAAGAAGGAAATCATTAAGTGGTTGGACGCATGAATTATCTATGCTATTTCTTATAGTGCATGGGTTAGTTCGATCCACTGTTTCCCTAAGAAAAGTGGCATCACTGTAATTGTAACGATGCTGATGAATTGATTCCTACTCGTATTTCTACGGATTGGCGTATTTTTATGGACTACATGCGACTCAATACAGCCACAAGGAATAATCATTTCCCTCTTCCTTTCATTGATCAAATGTTAGATCGACTTGCGGGCAAGGAGTATTACTATTTTCTAGATGGATATTCTGCTATAATCAAAATGCTATCGCACTCGAGAACCAGGAGAAAAATAGTTTCATATACCCTTTTGGGACATTTGCCTTTTGTAGCATGCCTTCGATCTTTTTTCAAAGATGAAATCTATTATATAGCATTGTTACAATACTTCCTATGGAGGGTATTTTTGTATAATGGGAATGATTGCAAAAGTCCTCAAATCCAAATTTAATTGGACATCATTGTTCAAAGATGCTCATGAGTTTGCCCAATGTTGTGACAAATGTCAACGCACCGGATCCATATCTAGGAGAAATGAGATGCCACGACAGTCAATAATGGAAATTGAGCTATTTGATGTTTAGGGATTGGATTTCATGGGTCTTTTTCCTAATTATTTTGGAAATCTATACATTTTGGTTGTAGTGGACTATGTCTCAAAGTGGATAGAAGCTGTTGAAGTGCCTAACAGTGACGCAAAAATGTTATTGAAGTTCTTTCACAAGCATACACTTGCACTCTTTGGAACACCAAGAGCATTGATCAACGATCATGGCAAGTATTTCCACAACAGCCAGGTGGCTACTGCATTGAAACGCTATGGAGTAAATCACAGACTTGACACAACGTATCATCCCCAATCTAATGAAATAACAGAGATTTCAAATCAGGAAATTAAAAACATCTTGGAAAAAAGTGATGAACACCACTAGAAAGGATTGGTTCTCTCGCTTAGATGATGCATTGTGGGCTATACGTACTACATACAAAATTCGATTGGGAATGTCCACCAACTTGTTTTTGGAAAATCTTGTCATTTTCCAGTGGAAGTTGAACATAAGACCTTGTGGGCTCTTAAGCAAGTTAATCTTGATTATGAGGCAGCTGGGAAGAAGCAGTTGTTGGATATTATTGAATTAAAAGAAATTTGATGCAACACATGCAAAAATGCCTCTATTTACAAGGACAAGAGCAAGCATTGGCATGATAAGATTATTTTGCAGTGAAAATTTCAAGTAGGATAGTTGGTTTTGCTATTCAGTTCTAGACTAAAATTGCACCTAGGAAAACTATGATCACGTTGGTCTGGACCATTTGAAGTTGTGGAAGTATTTCCACGCAGTGCGTCACGATCAAAGATACAAAAAGGGGAATTCTATTCAAAGATAGTGGTCAACAACTCAAACTCTACTTGTTTTTTTTGATATTTTCTTTAAATATTGTGTTAGAATTATATTTTGTTTTCCTTGTTTTTTTCTTTTAATGTTCTTTATTTCCTTTTTTGCAGAATAATCTCTCATCAGTTTGTTAAGGAATCTTCTTCTCTAACAACTTGTATGGCAAAATGCCTCACAAGATATATGAATTTATGGGGGCATTTTGAGTAATTCAATTACACCAATTAATCCCTAAAAATCACAGCCTTTCATCATGCGCGTGAGAAATGCAAGGAACATGCATGATTATTGCGCCAAGATCAGGTCGTTAAATCTCATCACATTAGACGGTACAAATCATACCTCTTCATTTTCCCTCTTTTCTTCTTCTTTATTAAGCAACTCTGAACTTCACTGACCACTCACTTAATTTTTGAATTTCTATATTTTTTCAAAGCTTCAAAGTTCACATTTTCTCTACAAAAATCTTTCCTTTTCATCTTCTTCCTAATTACATCATGGCCAAGACTAGGGCAACCAAAAAAATATCAATAGAACCCCATGTGCAAGATGTTCCAAGCTCAGAATCAAACCCTCATTTCGAGGATCTGGTCACTCAGGAAGAAACTGTTGAGTATGAGGTTCTCAAATAAAGATTGCGGGTGAGCGTTTTAAAGAGCATATCCAAAAGAGAAGTATCTACCTATAATAAGGGATTGAAATTTCCTCTGAGGAGGAGCCTGGAAAATCCATCCACAACACCATCACACTTCACAAATAGAGCAATTTTTGCACTCATCTTGGCAGCTTCAACGCTGCCTTGGTAAGAGAATTTTATGTAAACCTTTATGACCCTTCTTTAAAATTTGTTTATTTGAGAGAACACTCTATTTCTTGGAGTGTTGCTACCATTAATAAGTTATTCAAGACTGTTGTGAGTGTGGATGAGCATGCATTATTTGTGGTTGAGATTGATGATGATAAATTGGAACTATTAATGAAATATTTATGCGTTGCAAGTACATTGTTGTCAGGGACCAATGTCGGGAACTTTACTATGTATATAAAGTTTTTTAATTTACCTGCCAAGATCTGGTTTTAGTTCATTAACTCCAAGTTGCTACCCTCAACCCATAGCATGATTGTCTCACTTGATAGAATGTGCGTGATACACTCAATCATTCAATCATCCATAAATAGATTAAGGGTTTTGTTGAGAAGAACAATGGCAAATTGGCTTTCCCTTCGTTGATCATGAAACTTTATGAATTGAAGGGTGTAAAACCCCTAAAAAATAAGGACAGGATCACCAACAAAGGGTCAATCAACAAGGTTTCAATTGAGAGGATGGCTCACACTTCAAAAGTTCCTACACTAAGAGTGGGCACTACAACGAGGGCAAGGCAAAGATGGATGCTACAACAGAGAATGTCCCGACAAGTGATGAAGTTTGGAAGAAAGCTCTGACTATCAATGACAAATTGGATGTTATCACAAACGCACTTGGAAGAGTTACAGTCACAGTACAAATAATAGATCTGGCACAGAATCTATTCCATGCTTATGTGAAGACGTGGCACAAGTCTGCTCTTGTTGCCATAAGCTGGATCACTCTAGTTTCCTTTCTAGAATTTCCTATGTTCCTTTCCATCATCCGTAGTTATGACTTCTCCTCGATGCAACCACAAAATGAGTACTAGCCAAATCAGTGAATTCTCTTAACAATGTCAACAAAGTTGGTGACTCACCATGAGAGGAGGCATCGAGTAAAATTGTTGTAACACCTTGGTTTTGGGCTTAGATGTTTAAAGGTTGGTTCAATGGTCCAGTGGACCAGTATTAGAGATTCGAGTTAGTTTTGTGATTAAATCGAATTAAATATTTTTAAGGTGGTAAAATTGTGAAAATATTCTCAAATCATTATTTAAGATATTAATGATTGTGGTAATATCAATTTTGTCAAAGGAGTTTTGGAAATCGGACATTTTGGACTAGTGACCAAAATGCAAACTTTGAGAACTACTTTTAGTGATTGTTTTGTAAAAGAGTCAAAACAATGAATCTTTAAGGAGCTAATTGCCCAAAAAGTCTAATATCAGACTTTATCCCTTAATTGGCTATTTTTAAAGTGTTTTAGAAAATATAAATATGTTGGGGAAAAATAATTTGTAATTAAAAGCTTTGAAACAAAAATCACGTAACTAATTTCTCTCAAATATTTTCTCTCAAAATCTCTCCAGCCAAACATCAATTTCTTCTTCTAAATCTTCAGGTAAACCTTTCTTTTCTTAAATCTTTTGTTTACAAATGATTTCTTATTGTTAGTTTTCCAAAACCTTATTGTTTTAACTTTGTTTTCTCATATAAATCATCCAATTAAATGAGAAAGCATCCATTAGAGGTAAGGTTCATTCTCCTCCTCTAATGAAAGGTTCTTTACTGAAATTCCCAAGTTGTTGACTCTTTACAATTGTTTTCTAATGTGTTTTGATAGTTTAATTGAGGAAAATTGGTTTAATTGTGTTTTGATTGATGAAATTTGTGGATCTTCATTCTATTTTGCTGGGATTTTGATTAGATTAAATCATGATTTTGATGTTTAATTGGGTTAATAACTTGGTTTTGACATTATAGTCCTGAAACAAGTTGAATCTCTAATGATTAAGGTTGTTAATCAAGGGTTTGGGGGTGATAGTTGAGTTTAATCATTTCTGGAAGTAAAAGGACGTTGGGAAAGGGTTTTTAGATGTTAATTGATGATGTTTGATGGGTTGAATCGTTATATTATGGTTGGGTTGAGTTTTGGAAGTGTTTGATGATGTTTTCGATATGTTTTGGATGGTTTTGAGTGGGCAACTTGAGAGTTGCGGGTAATTGCTTGTTGGCAATGGTTTGAAGGCATAATGAAGCATTTTCCCTCTGGTTTTATGTGGTTAAAATAGGGGATAATCAAGGCGACGAAGCTTGACGTTGTTTGTGGGTTGCCAGGCGTGGTGTTTCGATTAGTGGAAACTGGTTTTAAATGCCATTAGAGGCTTTGCAAATGATGTTGGGAGTTTAGGATAAGTTTGAAACACTTACCTATTCTCGGAAGTAAGTTTCCCTCTTTTGCTCTTAAATATCAGTTCAAATATGAGAATGAGTAATTCATGTTTAGGTCGTAAACATGGTTTGTTTATATACTAGAAATGCATGATTTTAAGTACACATGCAGGGGTTTAAAAGTATATGAAATTTCTAGTGAGCATTGGTTTTCATTCCGGTCGAGAATGGTATTATTGCTTTTGCAATGTGATTTGCATATGTGGTGGTTTTGTATAATGGATGTAAAACAGTGAGTAAAATGATTTTGTAAATGATAAAGTGTACTATAATATGTTAAAAATTGATCGTGGTTAAGGGTCCTTGAGGTAAGCGGCCGGCTACTTGGACTATGATGTTATCACTTGGGTTGAGTGGTTGATTCCCCTTGTTGATGTTGATCTTGCGTCCGGCAAGGTTGTTATATCATGCGGTCGGCATGGTATGGGTTATGGTAGTGGTCGACTATAATGAGAGGTCTGTGTATCTAAATTGTAATGTTAACGGTCGGTTAACTAAAGATTAGCGGTCGGCTAATCAAGGATAGTGGTCGATTATCCAAGGATAGAGTTCGTCTATCTGGGGTCACTATAATTGCCAATATATGAAAGCTTATGTGTTGAATCTACTTTCTGATGCTTTGGGATTTAAGCATGGTATTATGATTTAATTCTTTGGGATTTAAGCATGTGATTTATAAATGTTTTGCATATGGTCGATATGCAAGTTTGGATTTGGAGTCAATGAGGATGCTTTGGTCGTTAAGCATGTTTTGGAAACAAGTGGATTGGTTTTCAAATGGTTTTAAATGCATCATTGTTTTAAGAGCATTCTCACAAGCATGTGTGCTTACACACTTTTTTTCTTAATGGTACAGAGCATTGAAGTTTGGGGCTGCAAAGGCAAGGTTTAAATCGATCCAAGACAAAGACTACTTCGAGTATGAACTTGGTTTATGTTTTCGGTTAATAAGGCAATGTGTTCGCCATATTTTGGGGATTTGTAATTCTGTTTTACCATGGTTTTTTAAGAATGTCTAGTACTGGATTTTATGATTGGTTTGAGTGGATCCTTGCTTGTAAATGTAACGCCCTAATTTTGGGCCTAGCGGTTTTGTGGCTTGTTAGACGGTCTAGTGGACTAAGTTAGGGACTCGAGTCAGATTCGGGAGTGAATATTTTCCGGTAAGATAAAAAGTGTGGAAAATGGTTAAAAAACATATTTTAATATTGGTGAAAACAATTTTTAAAAATGGGTTTTGGAAGTGTGACATTTTGGTTAGTGACCAAAATGCAATTTTAGAAAACTGGCTTTTAAAGGTGACTAAAATGAAAGGGATCAAACTCTACGAATCCTTAAGGAGCTATTTTACCAAGTTTTTGCTGGTGATTTCTCCCATCAATTAAACTTTTTTAACATGTGTTCTAAAAGTTAATTAAAAGGGGATTTGGTTATTGAAAAGTTAGTCATCATTTTCAAGAAAATTGACGTAACTTTTCTCTAAACTTTTCTCCCCACTTTTCTTCTGCCAAACACTCAAGTTTTCATCAAAAATCAGAGGAGAGGGATCATTTAACTCAGTTTATTGATTTGTAATTGATTCTTTAACTTTAATTTACAAAACCTTATTGAAATCTTCTGTTTTCTTAGCTTTAAACAAGCCAATTGAGGGAGAAATCACACAATAAGGGTAAGGTCCATGATCTCCTCTACTGAATGGTTCTTTATTGATATTCCCAAGTGTTTGATCCTTGATGTATGGTTTCTAATCTGATTTTGTGTTTTTATATTGAATTAATTGATTGAATTGGGTGAAATTGATGAAATAGTGAAAGTTCCATTTTGGATCTGTTTTCTAATGTTGGAGATTAATTTTAATCATATTTTGGATGTATTATTATGTTGATAACTTGTCTTTAACAATGGAATCCCGAAACTCTTGAATCCCTAGTTGTTTAGGTTGTTAGATTTGTGTTTTGTGAAGTTGTGGTGGATGTTTAAATGCTGGAAGTATTTGGACGAATTAATCATGTTTTTGAGTGTAAATCGATGATTATGGAAGTGTTACATTGTTATATTTTTGCGGTTGTGTTTGGAAAGGATTAGGTGATGATTTCGGTTGTTGTGGTTGAGTAATTTTGAAAGGATTGTGGAAGTCTGTGAGGAATTGTTGTTGTAGTGTTTTGAATGCATTGAGATGCATTAATCCTCTGTTGTAATGTGGTTAAAATAGGGAAGGTTGATCCAGAAGTGATTGGTGAAGTTTGGAGGCTTTAGACGCTTGATTTCGCATCGACAAATTGAGGTTTCGCGTATCGATGTGTGAGAATACGGATTCCAACTTTGGAATTTTTTAAAGGTGCTTTATGGAGTTTAAACTTAGCTTGATACGCTAGTTTAAACTCAAAAGTAAGTAAATATGGTTTTTCTCTCTCGGTCGTGCTAGTGTGAAATGGTTTTTATGAACTTGTTTTGATTTACATCGACCCTACTGTTTAAGCATGTTTTAAAGTATTTGAGTTACTGTTTTTAAGCTTGAAAGGCTAAAGGATGCATATGGTAACTGATCGTTGTAAGTATATGGTTTGTACTTGTGTTTTCAAGCATGATTGTTGCTTTGGAAAATTGGTTTTGTTAATGCTTGTTGAAAACACTGAGGTAATGGTAAATGGTTAATTATAGTGGCAAGTGACGTGGTTTTAAAATTGTTATCGGATATAGTTGGCCGGCCATAGGATTGATAGTGCACTATAATAAGTCACCTTGGATTTTGAGGGGTTTAAATCCGTGTACAGAAAACTCCATTCAAGTACCCTAAGGGTAGAAGGGTTTTACACCACCATAAACTCTCGTTAGTGGATTAAGCATCTAACCGAGGTAAGGGGTTGGTGTCCCCGTGGGTTGAAAGTGTACCCGGTTGTTTAGGTACCGTGATTGTGATTGTATCGCTATTCCGGTTGAGATGGCTTGAAGTGTTGGGTAAACACTTGTTGAATCCCTGTATCCGATGAACTATTTTGGTAAAGAAACTTGGTTAATGATCACTTGTAAGCCAATATAATTGTTGATGTATCATTGAAAAGTTATGCTGTATAATGTGATTTATACATGTTTACTCTTTAAGCTTTGCATATGGTTGTTATGCATGGGAAGGCTTAAATTGAGGTTGAACAATGGGACTTGCTGTTGGTTAATGATACATGTTGCATATGGTTTATTATGTTGGTTTTCAAGATGTTAAGTGCATGTTTTAAAGGCACGATAATGTTTTAAAGGATGTTTGAAATGAGATTTTAATGTAGTGTTGAGAAATGGTTTTAATGCATTGATGGTGTGTTGTTTTTTAGCACTCCTCACTAAGCCTAGTGTGCTTACACTCATTTTGTCCATCAATGCAGAGAATTAAAAGCTTGGAAGGCAGCGGGAAGCACGGGATGGGTACAAGACTTGGTAACCAAAGTATATATTGAGATAGACTATAAGTAATAAGGGTAATGGTGGTTTCTGTTGTTATTTGGGAGATATTTTGTTAAACTCCCTATTAAGCAAGTTTGTCTAGCTATTCCTGAGTTGTAAATGGCCTTTATGGTTTGATTTTGGTGATGGTTTGGAGATTCGTGTTTACTCAAATAGTTTTCTAGGTTGCATGACTATAGATTTACATTTGATGCAAGATGTCGAGAATTGATGTTGAATCTGTGATGTTATGTTGTGGTCTGATTCTAATTGTGTTGGTTGTGCTTTAAGAGCATATTAGAATGTTTGGTAAGGTTGAAAGTATGTTAATCTAGTAGAAAATGACATTACAGGCCTATACGTACCGGTACACAAGGGACCGTATCAGTACGGATAGGCAAAGCAGGATGTTCAGCATCGGTACGAGTATGTGCGTACCAGTACAGATAATCAATTTAAGCTTGGCGTAGCAGTACAGGGTAAGGTGTATTGGTACGGGAACTCGTTACTGGAAAGTTACTTTTTGGGAAAAAACTGTGTACTGGAACACCAAGGGCTCGTACCGATACGATTTCAATATTTTGCAAGATGACGTGGCATACCAATACGGTTCACTGTGTACCAGTACGAGCGGCTACTCCTTATCGGTACGGCTGTGATCGTATCATTCTGGTGGCCATTTTTATAGGTAATTTCATGGATTTCAATTTCTGGTCCCTTGCGTTTTGGTCCCTGATTATTGTGGATGCAATTGAATAAGTTTGGATGAGCGTTTTGAGCTGATTGTTGACGTGTAAGCATGTAACCTGTCCAATTAAAAGATGGTAACTTAAAATTGGGCTAAGTCTTCATAATTTTTAGAATTTGCAATTTGGTCCCTATATCGTATATATGACCAATTAGATGTCAATTCGGTGACCGATCGAGTCGGGTTTTCACCAAAAATTAGTATACACATATAGGATAAAAAATTTGCATCTAGATAAGACAAAAGAAAAAATAGTCAGGTTTTGGGCTTAATTATTTATGGTTTACTTCGACAAACCTAATATAGCTCACTCGATTCGGTCTTGCGACTAGGCTGGGTTGAGGGGGTTACATTTGGTGTTATCAGAGCTAAGTTTGTGATGGTTGGGAGTTGGTTTGATTGTTATGATGTTATTGTGAGTTGATTATCTGATGTTTGATATGGGCGGTGGTTGCTTTATGCCATGTTGGGGGAAATTTGGGAAAGCCATTGCCTTATTATTATAGTCTGAAATATTATGATTTTGAATTGGAAGTCTTGGATCCTTGCTTGAAGCTAACCTAATTTTTTTGTATTTGAATGATTATCATGCCTTAGATATATTGTTAGAACGATGGGACTGAGAAGAGAGTTGTGATCTGGTATGATTGCTGCTGCCACTGGGTAGGAGATTGAGCAGAATGTTATACCTCCTGGAGGGTTGCCACCACCCCCACCTAATCCACCTAAGGTAGTGGAGCAAGTACCAACTGCGCCAGCTAGGCCAGGGATGGGTGATGTGACACTGTTGATTCATGCAATGACCGGTGCTTTTCAGGCAGAAGTTGCGGCTGTTCATGTACCGGCTCCACCAATAGTTGGGTAGGGTTTGCCGTTAGAGCGTCTTTATAGTTTGGGCAGAGTTGAGTTCCAAAGTTTATCACCTGAGGCTTCTAAGGGATGGTTGGCCAGTATTGAGAGGATATTGGGCTAGCTGGGCTGTTCTGATGCTCGTAAGCTGGGCTGTGTTGTGTCCCTGTTACAAGGTGATGCGTATACGTGGTGGACTACCATAATATCCGGTATGGTGACTGATGGATGTAGCCTGAGAGTTCTTTTGTGGTGTTTTTTGAATGAAGTACATGGAAGTCTGATATTAGGATGATAGGAAGCGTGAGTTGATGGCTTTGGTGTTGGGCAGTATGTCTATTGCAAAGTATAAGGTGTAGTTCGTGAGGTTGAGTCAGTATGCACCTGAGTTAGTTCTTGACGAGAGTACGCGATGTGATTATTTCTGCTACGGGCTTGTGCAGGAGGTTAAGACATACATGCTTCCTGCTGATTACATAGATTTTGATGTGTTGGTTTCGCTGGCTAAGGATGTTAAGTAGAATCTGGGTATGGCTTCTAGGTCCTAGGGCTCTAACTTTGGTAAGAGGGCGGGTGATTCTAGTAGTGGCGGTGGTTAACCAAGAGACACCATGATCAGAGGTTTAGCCCAAAGCTAAGGCATGGTAGAGGTGTTGTTGGATATGGAGTCTAGGGGTAGGGTGCCCAGGTTAGAGCTTTGTTTAACACCTATTGGGTTTTTGGATCCCGAGATCATCTGATGCGAGATTGTCCGCGTTTGGACATGGAGGGTCAGTAGGCCCCTACGCCTGTTATGGCCAACGCTTGTTGGAGTTGTGGGTCTGGCGACCATTTGGGACGTGATTGTCCTTTGTTGGCTAGAGGTGGGCAGGGTGCTGCACCTGTTGTTGCTTCGCAGAAAGGCCGTGGTCGTGGTCGTCGGCTATTTCAGCATAGAGATGGTAGGCAGAGGACTATGGCTCATACCGTTGCTATCTAGCCTAAGAGAGATGGACCAGCTAGGGTGTATGCGCACCGAGAGGGTCGTAATAACACCGGTGTGATTGCAGGTACTTTTACCTTACAGCCTTTGCCATTGTATTCGTTGGTTGATTTTGGTTCTACCCATTCATACCTCTTAAGTGAGCATGCACAGTTGCTTGATATATCTGTTGAAATACTTAATGTGGGTGTTAGAGTGACTAGTTCTCTTGGGGAGACGGTCGTAGTTAGGAGGTTGTATCGTAGGTGTCCGTTGATGGTTCAGGGACATGAGTTTGCCGTGGACTTGATGGAGTAGCCATTCCATGGTTTTAATGTTATTTTGGGTATGGATTGGTTAACCGAACATAGGGCTGTGGTGGATTTTGAGACCAAACAAATATCCTTGAGGTTATTGGATGATTTTGTGGTGGTAGTTGTTGGTGAGAATGCTAAGTTATTGTCTAATGTTGTTTCAGCTTTAGAAGCAAGTCAAATGTTGGATTCTGGATGTCAGGCTTTCTTGGCCTACGTTATGAATCTTGGTTCAAAAGAGTTGAGGGTACAGGATATTCGCAATGTATGTGAGTTTTTGGGTGGTTTTCAGAAGAGTTACTAGGGTTGCTACCAGACCGTGAGGTTGAGTTTGGCATCGAGGTCCCTACGGATACGGCACCAATGTCTATTGCTCCGTATCGCATAGCTCTGAAGGAGTTAAAGGGGTTAAAGACGCAACTACATGAGTTGCTTGATCGAGGTTTTATTAGACCTAGTATTTCACCGTGGGGAGCACCAGTGTTGTTTGTAAAGAAGAATGATGGTACGTTGCTGATGTGTATAGACTATCAGCAACTAAACAAGTTGACAATAAAGAATAAGTATCCTTTGTCGCGGATAGATGATCTGTTTGATCAGTTTAGGGGTGCCTCGGTGTTTTCTAAGATAGATTTGAGGTCTGGGTACTATTAGTTGAAAGTGAAGGATGTAGATGTCCCATGATAGCTTTTCATACGAGGTACGGGCATTATGAGTTCTTAGTGATGCCATTTGGTTTGACCAATGCACCGGCTGCTTTCATGGATGAATCGTGTGTTCCATGAGTTTTTGGACCAGTTTTTAGTTGTGTTTATCAACGATATCCTTATGTACTTTCATACCGAGGATGACCTAGATAGACATTTGCAGATTGTGCTTCAGACGTTGTTGGCTAATAAGTTGTATGCCAAGTTAAGCAAATGTGAGTTTTGGCTTAAGGATGTTGTTTTTCTTAGGCATGTTATGTCGGCCGAGGGAATTCGTATTGATCCGCACAAGGTTGAGGCTGTGATGAGTTAGAAGGTGCCTCAATCTGTGACGGAAGTTTAGAGTTTCCTTGGGTTGGCTGGTTATTACCGTAGGTTCGTGGAAGGGTTCTCTAGTTTGGCAGCTCTTTTAACCAAGTTGTTGCAAAATAATGTTCGGTTTGAGTGGACAGATGATAGGCAATGGGCTTTTGAAAGATTGAAGGAAGCTTTGACACGAGCTCCAGTCTTGGTTCAACATGAATTGGGAAAGGAGTTCATTGTTTATAGTGATGCGTCATATGTTGGGCTTGGTTGCATGTTGATGCAGGAAGGTAAGGTAGTTGTGTATGCATGTAGACAGTTGAAGATGCATGAACGTAATTACCCTACTCATGATATTGAGCCCGCAGTTGTGTTTGCCTTGGAAATCTGGAGGCATTACCTTTATGACAAGAAATGTGTGGTTTATACAGATCATAAAAGTCCAAAGTACTTGATGTCCCAAAATGAGCTGAATCTTAGGCAATGGAGGTGGTTAGAGTTGCTTAAAGGTTATGACTTGTCTATTGAGTATCATCCAGGCAAAGCTAACGTTGTAGCGGATGCTTTGAGTAGGAAGGCTGTGTAGAGTTGAGAGCTACATTCGCTCGGTTGAGTGTGACGTGTGACAGTGGGTTGATAGCTGAGTTGCAAGTGAAACCGTCCTTGTCGCAGTTGATTAAGGAGAGACAACCACATGATGATAGTTTGGTTTCGCATGTGAAGGATATCATGGATGGGAATCCTACGAATTTTCATTTCAATGATGATGGGTATTGTGTTTTAAAGGTCGAATTGTGGTTCTTGAAGATGATGAGTTGAGGCGTACTATTTTGACTGAAGCGCATGCTAGTCCTTTTTCTATGCATCCCAGTAGTACTTGGATGTATCGTGGGTTGAAGGAGGAGTACTATTGAGTTGGAGTGACCAAAGATATGGCTGATTTTGTTTATCGATACATGGTATGTTAGCGAGTGAAAGCTGAGTATCAGTTTCCATCTGGGTTGTTACAACCGTTGAGGATACCAAAATGGAAGTGGGAACGGATCACCATGGATTTTGTGTCTGGGTTGTCTGTGACGCCGACCAAAAAGGATTCCATTTGGGTAATTGTTGATTGGTTTACGAAGTGTGCGCATTTTGTGCTAGTGCATACTACGTATACCTTAGATAGGTTGGCTAATCTTTACATCTCTAAGATTGTGCGTTTGCATGGGGTGCCTAAATCCATAGTTTCAGATAGAGATTCGTGTTTCACGGCAAGGTTTTGGATGTGTTTACATCGTGCTTTGAGAACTCGACTGAATTTTAGCACTCTGTATCATCCTCAGACGGATAGTCAGTCAGAGCGCGTGATTCAGGTTCTCGAGGATATGTTGAGATGTTGTATTATTGAGTTCCAGGGAATGTGGGAGAAACAATTGTCATTGGTGGAGTTTTCTTACAATAACAGTTATCAGGATAGTATACAGATGGCACCGTACGAGGGTTATGCGGTAGGAGGTGCCATACGCTTGTGTGTTGGGATGAAGTTGGGAAAAGCATATTTCCTTTCTTATGTATTGAGAGGCACAAACGGGAAAGTGAAGTTGATTTGTGAGCACTTGAAAGCAGCTTCAGATCGTCAGAAATCCTATGTGGATTTGAAGCGTAGGGATGTTGAGTATTATGATGGTGATCGAGTGTTTTTGAAGGTATCGCCTTGGAAGAAGGTGATGCGTTTCGGGTGGAAAGGAAAGCTTAGCCCGAGGTTTATTAGACCATACGAGGTTGTTGAGCGTGTGGGTCATGTTGCATACCGTTTGAGGTTACCTCCTGAGTTGGAGAGGATTCATGTTTCGATGTTGCAGAGGTATCGGTCGGATCCCTCGCATGTTATGCCAGTGGAGGATATTGAGTTGAGACCGGATCTATCTTATGATGAGGAACCAGTAGAGGTTCTGGATACCAGCAGTAAGGTTCTGCGTGGCAAGACAGTCGAGCTTGCTAAGGTGTTGTGGAGGCACCGCGATGTTGAGGAGGCCACGTGGGAACGCAAGTCAGATATGCTGGAACAGTTTTCGCACCTATTTCCTCCAGGTAAAATTTTGAGGACGAAATTTCTTAAGTGGGGGAGAGATGTAATGCCCTGATTTTGGGCGTAGCGGTTTGGTGGCTTGTTAGATAGTCTCGTGGATTGGGTTAGGGATCGAGTTGGATTCAGGAGTGAATATTTTTCGGTAAGATAAAAATGTGGAAAATGGTTAAAATCATATTTTAATATATGGTTAATATTGGTGAAAAAAATTTTGGAAATGGGTTTTGGAAGTGTGACATTTGGGTTAGTGACCAAAATGCAATTTTTGAAAACTGGTTTTTAAAGGTGACTAAAATGAAAGGGATCAAACTCTAAGAATCCTTATGAAAACTAGTTTTTAAAGGTGATTAAAATGAAAGGGATCAAACTCTTAGAATCCTTAAGGAGCTATTTTACCAAGTTTTTGCTGGTGATTTCTCCTATCAATTAAACCTTTTTAACATGTGTTTTAAAAGTTAATTAAAAGGGGATTTGGGTATTAAAAAGTTAGTTTTAAGTTTTAAGAAAATTGACGTAACTTTTCTCTCAACTTTTCTCTCCAATTTTCTTCTGCCAAACACTCAAGTTTTTATCAAAAATAAGAGGTGGGGGATCATTTTACCCAGTTTATTAATTTATACTTGATTCTTTAACTTTGATTTACAAAACCTCATTGAAATCTTGTGTTTTCTTAGCTTTAAACAAGCCAATTGAGGGAGAAATCGCACAATAGGGGTAAGGTCCGTGATCTCCTCTATTGAATGGTTCTTTATTGATATTCCCAAGTGTTTGATCCTTGATTTATGGTTTCTAATATGATTTTGTGTTTTTGTATTGAATTAATTGATTTAATTGGGTGAAACAGATGAAATAGTGAAAGTTTCATTTTGGATCTATTTTCTACTGTTGAAGAATGATTTAATCATATTTTGGATGTATTATTATGTTGATATGTTGTCTTTAACAATGGAATCGTGAAACTCTTGAATCCTTGTTTAGGTTGTTAGATTTGTGTTTTTGTGAAGTTGTGGTGCTTGTTTAATTGTTGGAAGTATTTGGACGAATTAATCATGTTTTTGAGTGTTAATTGATGATTATGGAAGTGTTAGATTGTTAGATTGTGGCTGCGTTGTGTTTGGAAAGGATTAGGTGATGAATTTGGTTGTTGTGGTTGGGTAATTTTGAGAGGATTGTGGAAGTCCATGAGGAATTGTTGTTGCAGTGTTTTGAATGCATTAAGATGCATTAATCCTCTGTTGTAATGTGGTTAAAACAAGGGAGGTTGATCCGAAAGTGATCGGTGACGCTTTGGATGCTTGATTTCGTATCGGCAAATCAAGGTTTTGCGTATCGATATGTGAGAATGTGGATTCCAGCTTTGGAATGTTTTTGGGAGTTTAAACTTAGCTTGATACACTGGTTTAAACTTGAAAGTAAGTAAATGTGGTTTTTCTCTCTCGGTCATGCTAGTGTGAAATAGTTTTTATGCACATGTTTTGATTTACATCGACCCTATTGTTTAAGTATGTTTTAAAGTATTTGAGATACTGTTTTTAAGCATGAAAGGCTAAATGATGCACATGGTAAGTGATCCTTGTAAGTATATGGTTTATACTTGTGTTTTAAAGCAAGGTTGTTGCTTTGCAAAATTGGTTTGGTTAATGCTTGTTGAAAACAGTGAGGTAATGGTAAATGGTTAATTATATTGGCAAGTGATATGGTTTTAAAATTGTTATCGGATATAGTTGGTCGGCCATAGGATTTATAGTGCACTATAATAAATTGCCTTGGATGTTGAGGGGTTAGATCTGTGTACCGAAAACTCCATCCAAGTACCTAACAGTAGAGGGGTTTTACAGAACCGTAAACTCCTCTTAGTGGATTAAGCATCTAACCGAGGAAAGCGGTTGGTGTCCCCGTGGGTTGAAAGTGTACCTGATTGTTTAGGTATCGTGATTGTGATTGTATCGCTATTCCGGTTGTGATGGCTTGAAGTGTTGGGTAAACACTTGTTGAATCTGTGTATCTGATGAACTATTTTGGTAAAGAAACTTGGTTAATGATCACTTGTAAGCCAATATAATTGTTGATGTATCATTGAAAAGTTATGTCGTATGATGTGATTTATACATGTTTACTCTTTAAGCTTTGCATATGGTTGTTATGCATGGGAAGGCTTCAATTGAGGTTGAGCAATGGGACTTGTTGTTGGTTAATGATACATGTTGCATATGGTTTATTATGCTAGTTTTAAAGATGTTAAGTGCATGTTTTAAAGGCATGATAATGTTTTAAAGGATGTTTGAAATGAGATTTTAATGTAATGTTGAGAAATGGTTTTAATGCATTGATGGTGTGTTGTTTTTGAGCACTCTTCACTAAGCTTAGTGTGCTTACGCTTATTTTGTCCACCAATGCAGAGAATTAAAAGCTTGGAAGTCAGCGGGAAGCAAAGGATCGGTACAAGACTTGGTAACCAAAGTATGTTTTGGGATAGACTATAACTAATAAGGGCAATGAGGGTTTTCGTTGTTATTTGGGAGATATTTTGTTGAACTCCCCGTTGAGCAAGTTTGTCTAGCTGCTCTTAAGTAGTAAATGGCCTTTATGGTTTGATTTTGGTGATGGTTTGGAGATTCATGTTCACTCGAATGGTTTTCTAGGTTGCATGCCTATAGATTTACATTTGATGCAAGATGTCGAGAATTGATGTTGAATATGTGATGTTATGTTGTGGCCTGATTCTAATTGTGTTGGTTGTGATTTAGGAGAATGTTAGAATGTTTTGTAAGGTTGAAATCATGTTAAACCAGTAGAAAATGACATTACAAGCCTATGCGTACCGGTATGCAAGGGACCGTATTGGTACGGATAGGCAAAGTAGGACATTTAGCATCAGTACGGGTATGTGCGTACTGGTACGGATAAGCAATTTAAGCATGGCATACCGGTACGGGGTAAGGTGTATCGGTACGGAACTCGTTACTGAAAAGTTACATTTTGGGAAAAACTCGTGTACTGAAACACCAAGGGCTCGTACCGGTACAGTTTTAATATTTCGCAAGCTGACGTGGCATACCGATATAATACACTGTGTACTGGTACAGGTGGCTACTCTTTATCAGTACGGCTGTGATCGTATCGAAACTGGTGGCCGTTTTTATAGGTAATGTCATGGATTTCAGTTTCTAGTCCCTTGCATTTTGGTCCCTGAATATTGTGGATGCAATTGAATAAGTTCGGATGATCGTTTTGAGCTAATTTTTGACTTGTAAGCATGTAACATGTCTAATTAAAGGATGGTAACTTAAAATTGGGCTAAGTCAGCGTAATTTTCAGAATTTGCAATTTGTTCCCTAAATCGTATATATGACCAATTGGATGTCAATTCGACGCCCGATTGAGTTGGGTTTTCACCAGAAATCAGTATGCACATATAGGATAAATTCTGCATCTAGATAAGATAAAAGAAAAATGGTCAGGTTTCGGTCTTAATTCTTTATGGTTTACTTTAGTAAACCTAATGTAGCTCACTCGGTTCGGTCTTACGACTAGGTCGGGTCGAGAGGGTTACAGTAATGATGCTAGATGAGTGCTTAGGAATGCATCTACTCAATTTGGAATGGTTGTCATGTTTTGATGATTCAAGCAAGTTTGTTTTGATGATTTAGATGTGTAAGCATGTTGAGTATGCCTTAAAAGTGCCTAATGTGAGTTTTGGTTGTTTGGTAGAATGATACTATGAAGCATACCTATAGAATATCTTGGGGTGCATGAATGCCATGTAATGTTGTTGGTTCTGTGTTGTTTTAGTTGGTAATGTATCCTAGTAATGTTGTATAAGTGTTTGAAACATGCTAGAGCATTTTGGTTATCGTTAGAATGTGTTTAGACAACAATTTGGGACATTACAGGTTCAGGCGTACCGGTACGGGTGTCCCTGTTTCGGTACGAGTAAGCCATTTCAAGCTTAGCGTACCGGTACGCGGGCTAGCGTTTCAGTACGGGCTTAGGCAAATTTGGTCATCATTTCAGTACTCGATAGGGTGTTTCGATAAGGAATAGGGATTATGTGAAAGGTGTTTTGATACATGTAGGCTTATTAGAACAAGTTTTAGATACTGGAATCTGGAAATTATTAAGGCGTACCGGTAAGGCTACAGTTAATTCTATTATTTGGGATGTTTGGAAGTTTTGTTTCTTTCATTTTGGTCTTTGAGTTTTGTGGATGCAATTGTGTGAGCTTGGATGATTGTATTGGCCTGAAATTTGACATGTTAGCATGTAATTGGACTAATTGAGGATTGGTACCTTAATTTTAGTTTTGGTATTTAAATTTATCAGATTTGCTTGTTAGTCTCTAAAATGTATGTTATGCAATTGGTTACCTTTCCGTGGTCCGATTCCTTTGTAAATTCACCCGCTGCAAGTACGAACACTTGGGTTTAATAATATGCATTTGGACAAGATAAAAAAACGGACCGATTTTTGTACTCTTTCTCCTGTAACACCCATTTCCCGTATCCGTACACCGGGTACGAGTCAGAAATGTTACGACTTCTTTAATCTAAAATAAGGGTAATTTAAAAATTTTAGAAAAACTTCTCAATGGTCACCCATCCTCAAATTTCTCTAGCCCAAGCACGCTTAACGTTATTTAAAACTGACATAAATTATTTATTTGAGTTCCAATCATAAATCAATTATCTTAGTATGCAACTCATCACCTAAGGTTATTCTTAACCTTGAATCATTCCAGAAATGCCAATTATAATGAAACCATAACAACTTTAAAGACCAATCACAACTCGAATAGGTTTAGCAAGTATACATGCCACTATAATAATCCAACCTCAATTAGGATGTCATTACTGTGATTACCTGTTGAGCTTTCCAATATTGATGCAATGCTCTTCTCACTCTCATCTTTATTTACCTACGTGTGCACAATCAAACACAGGCTAAGTACGAACTCAGTGAGGTAGTAAAGGAAGTTAATAAAAATAATTTTAACTTTATTCAACTTCATGGCTACATTTATATAGCATGATTTATGCCAATGCATCAACTTTCACATTGCATTAGTAATTATTTACTATAAGCCAATGTCATAAGATTTTCATGCTTGTCTATTTATCATAATATGTCTTATATGCATAAATGCATCATGATCACTAGATAAGTATACCTTCATATTAATCAGATATCAACATAATATAAACCAGATATAAATTTCTTACCGATATACTTGCCATATGTTTCGAGAGTTCACATACTCCTTAACTTGTTTACCATTTATTATCCATTTATTTATAGCCCAAATTAAACCTTGAATACCCTGGGTACGCGAGTCAAATATGCACCGAAGTGCTAATAGACATAAGG
Organism: Hibiscus mutabilis; assembly: GCA_019671005.1. Lineage (NCBI taxonomy): Eukaryota > Viridiplantae > Streptophyta > Magnoliopsida > Malvales > Malvaceae > Hibiscus > Hibiscus mutabilis. The sequence goes on from CM033737.1 coordinate 24,684,706, forward strand.
TCATCCCCACCATCCGCACATTTATAAGGCTGTGCTAACCATCTGCACGTTTATACGGTCGTGCTAACCATAACTAAGTGTCCTTTATATATACAATAGTGCTATCCCGGATACACAAATATGCAGCGTGCTGCTGGACTCTATGGCATGCCAACTATACCTTGTCCTTCAATAACTTATTTGGGCATAATTTTCGTATTTATTCCATCCATGGCAACATATATCAATATAATTGAACATAAGGCAGTTCATACCCGAAACAACATTCATAGTATACCATTATATATAACTAGTGATCCATGCATTTGTGTTCAACCTTTGACATATTTGAAATATGTCAAATATATGATCAATGACATAAATATCATGCCAATATATAAACCAGGTAGACTTATTGCAAGTCTTACCAATGATGTATAAAATATCCATGTATCATGTTATGTATGCATTGCACTCACCTGGGCCATTTATTAGCATGCCTCGCTAAATTCTACTCGATTCTTTCCTTTATAGAACCTCGAACCTTCTTTGATTCGGACATGACTTCATTAATCACATGAATAAGATAAAATATTTGTTAGATTCAAATCTAACAATACCTTAACCATGTTGTCTAATATAATCATTCGAATATAAAATTTCCAAATATTTTTCCTTTCTTCCTTATACTATTCAAAAACTCATTATAGTCTTTAGTGACCAATTTGAACTTTCAATAATTCTTCCAAGCTTGCTAGCTAACATTTAAATACAAAATATTTCAAATTCCATTTTCTGACAGCTTGCGCTACCTTCAAAGATTTACTTATACAAGGCAGAATACATACTGGATCTTAATTTCCTTTCTACTGGAGAAACTAGATTCGATAAAGGTTCTAACGGTATAGGCCACATAAATTAATAAAATCTGCAAAAAGTATGAAAATTCTTAAAACTCCCGTCATAGAGTTGTCTTGACCGAAACTGCTCTGTAAATTTTCTGACCTTCATTTGATTAAAATTTCATATCTTTTAACTAGGAACTCGAAATCAGTTTCCGTTTGTTGGAAACGAAACTAGACGAACAGATCTTTACAAAGGTATAAAATTCATCATCTAACCATTTTTGTAGAATTTATGGTGAATTTTCAAAGTCATTGCCAAAATTCAATCTTCTATATAGCTTTCCATAATAAACTTCTAATTTATATAACTTCTTCTTATTTTTCTACTTGTCAATTTAGTCCCATCACTTGCTTCAAACCACCAATTCATCATCTTCTTCATCAAATAATTTTTCAAAAATAATTCCGTCTAATTTTCTTTCTTTGCCAAAATAGTCACTAAAATACAAAGGTAATGATTCAACACTGGTTTAGCATTCTAACATCAATTCCACGTCTCCAACATCATTAATTACACAAATACACTGCAATTTCATAAAATTCAGATTCGGTCCCTTAACTTTAAGCTTGTCGAATTGGTCCCTATATATTTAACTTAGGGTTTCGCTTCCAAACAACAAATCAAGCTTACTAGATCATTAATCAAACATCACAAACCCTAAGTTAAACTTAAATCCATAAACCCTAATCTTCTCCATACAAACCAAAATATGTTGGGTTTAAATCCTAACTCAATAACATTATTCCAACATCATACAAGCATGATTCTAACTTAAAATCAACCATGGAATCATAAAATCATAAAAACCCCAATTTGTTCATAAACCCTAATTTCTTCCACATATCAAATCTCATCAACCAAGAAAATATTATATAAATTATTTGCATCAAAATATAGAGCTCGAAGAGTAGAACAAGTTTGTAGTTCGGAAGATTACCTTAAAACTGAGATTTGGGGCTTAAATCGAGCTTGAGAATTTCTTGCTTCTTCCTCCTCTTTCTCCATGGTTTATGGATGGAAAAGATGAACATTTTCTTCATCTTTTCACTATTAATCTACACTTGTAACTATTAAGTGAATTTTAAATTCATTTAAATAGTGAAATTACCAATTTAGCCTTTAAATCCAACGGCTAATTTAATCTCATCAAAATAAAGGGCCAAGATTAAATCCATGTATATTTCATCTTCCAAAAATGTCCTCAACATTTCAAAAATATTTCAAAATTTCCATCCTTGCCAAATGACCAATTTGCCCTCCAACTAGTCTTTATTTACTAGTTTGTTTCAAAATTGCCATTCCATTATAATCTAGCTAAATTAGTTCCTTCTCAACCGGCCACTATTCCATAAATATCATTGTATGATTTTCCATGGCTTACGGAACAGTCTCTGAAATTTCTATTCAATTCGATTTCCCAATATTCACTAAATACTACTGCTACGATTTTACCGTTACCGAACTATTTGATCTATTCCAAAAATTCTATATTTCCATAATGTTCCTCATATCATCATCATTCATCCAATGATCTAGATTTAATCTTGAGTTAATAATTTACCAACTTTGCCTTTTTGATTTTCCAAAGTTATGATCTTGCAATTTTTCATCCAACGGCTCATATTTAGCATGGAAAATCAACTTAAATCCAATGGTTCATATTCTTCCAACACAAAAAAAAATATCTTAGACATGTAAAATGACATAATCAACCATGGCTTATCACCCTTCAAACTATCTTGGATATTTGATTTGATCCGATTATCCGAATATTTTTCGGAACTTTATCACTTTATAGCCATTAATACAAACTACGTACGAAAAATTTGGGTAACACGAAAATATCACTCTTGGGGGTAAACTATTCATTTACGGGATCAAAATACATAACTTTTGAAAATTACATTGTCCCTAAACTTTTTCAAAGTTTACACTTTAACCACAAAACATTCAAAATTCTCGTTTTGGTCACTAGACAAAAATTGGGATATTACAATTCTCCCCCTTAAGAAAATTCATCCTTGAATTTTCAACTCATACCTGGTTCAAAAACAATGAGGAAACTGTTTTTTGAAATCTTTTTCTCTTTCCTATATCGCTTTTTGACTTCATAATTTCACCAAAGAACTTTAACAAGGGAGATCATCTTATTTCATAGTCCTTTGACTTCATGTGCCAAAATCTTTACCGATTCTTCCTCATAAATCAAATTTGGTTAAATCTCTATTCTCTCCAAGGTAATGATATGTAAAGGATCTAATCGATACTTTTGAGCATCGATACATGGAATTCATTGTGAATCTTGTCCATTTCCGGAGGTCCGGCTAACTAATAAACCACCGGATCAACTCTTTTCACAATCTTATAAGGCCCAATAAATCTCGGACTCAACTTCCCTTTTTGTCCAAACCATAACACCTTCTCCTAAGGTGAAACTTTTACGGAATACTTTATCCTTAACTTCATATAAATATTTTTTCTTTCAAGATCAGTAGATAATATCCATCATTCTAAAGCAATTCTAGATTGCTTCGAACCATTCTTACTTTATTCTCCACATCCTAAACTGAATCAAATCAGATTCAATCACCTCTTAGTTCTCTTTTCATCATCATCTGGAATATAAATTACGTCTTGATAACATGAACATCCTTTAGACTTAACACCGAAATCTTAAATTTTCCCTTTTCACCTTACTGAATTCCTTCCAAACATATCTTATCTTTCATCTATAAATCTGTGATCCAATTTGTGAAAGTAGATTTGAGAAGAAGCTATGTAATCAATATCTATTTTCTTCCAAAGGTAATTAGGCCTTTAATGTTTATAAGCCAAAGAATGACTTTTGGCTAAGTACATCAACTACTATATTAGCCTTATTACATCAATACATATCCCAACCTGTTATGGGACGTATTACTGAATAAGGTAGAATCCTTACTAGATTCACACTGCACTAATAATAGTGTTACTATCAAATCTTCTACTAGTAATAATATAACCGTAATTTAATCTTAGAGGAATATTATTGCTTCTTTGACTAACCTCACTGGAGTTTCCCAGCATGATATATATAAAACCTCAATCTAATGACCCTTTCAACTAGGCCTTTAGCTTTCTCAATCTAGTAAGAGTCATTCTGTAGAGTATAATCAATACATGTCCAATATTGAATTAAATCCAATCCTAAACTTAGCCTCTCGATTAAGCATCAAGCCTAACGGCTCCTCTTGGGCAACCCAGTTAAATCTCACGAACAATAGGAATACTCTCCCAACTTACCCTTGATGTTCGATATCCATAGCATAAGTTAAATAGTTTTCACATTGGTAACAAATTCCAATAAAACTCTGCATGTTCATGCATGTCAATTATCACAACACTCGTATGATTGATTTCGTGGTTTTCTTAAATCTCCAACATTAATTATAAATGTCAGAGAGTTCTTAATTTTCTCTGTCCCGATCTCTTAGCAGTACTATGTAATAAATTCAGCTTGATATCTTTGCCGGGAATCCTCACAACTTTTTAGAAGTGGTGAAATGAATAATGATTTACTGTTCCTCTTTACGAGCTGTGACCTCTGTTTAGATATTTTCTCATTCTGAACCCCTTTGCATTGCATTTGGCATAATTTACTACTTCATTAAATTTTAAAATACATAGGGTAGTCAGTACTTCTTTGTACTTAACCTCTAGCCCTCTATGAGCTCTCATAACAGGCTTTTTTCTGTCTGTAGAAAGTAGTTTAAAAGCAAAGCAGCTCAGTTTATTAAACTTGCACTCATATCTGTAATAATCCAATTGCCCAAATTAAGATGCAAGAACTCCGTTGCATCTCTAAGATAAACTGTGTTACGGAGCCCTCAAAAAAAGAACTTATAGCTAACAGACTTTTGAGTATGTACCGTAACATTACTTTATCAAATAATGGTTTAATCCTTTTAGATGAAATACAACTTTATTTTTAGTCTCATCTGATCATCAACACAGAGTTCCTTCAACCTAACCTTTATATCCTTAAACCATAGATTTAACAATCATAAGATCTCCATCAATGTCTCTCTGAAAATCTAGTGTGTCAGAACTCTCAATTCTTTTGCAATCGGCGCCTAAGTAGGCTGATTCATGATCGCATCTAATGTCTGGAAGAAAAACTCTTAATCTAGAACATGCATATCATATTACTCTGGTGCCTCTACACCATGCTAAGCTGAGGGTAGAATATTATCATTAACCTTATCATGCTTATGAATCTCTTATTGATCCACTCGTCTAAACACCTGACATGATTCTTTTGCCCTCACACATTGGAATTTAACATTATTATCATAATGAAGTAAGCAATTGCATCCATTCCAACAAGTAAAAACATCAGTAATTCTGACATCCTAGTGGAATGTATACACTTTTGACCTTTACCATACTTTGTTTAACTCCAGAATCAGCTAAACTTGTAGCTCTGATACCAATAAATGTAGCACCCCTTTCCCGTATTCGTACACCGGGTACGAGTCAGAAATGTTACGACTTCGTTAATCAAAAATCAGGGTAATTTAATTTTTTTAGAAAAACTTCTCAATGGTCACCTTCCTCAAATTTCTCTAGCCCAAGCACGCTTAACTTTATTTAAAACCGACATAAATTATTTATTCTAGTTCCAATCATAAATCAATTATCTTCATATGCAACTCATCACCTAAGGTTGTTCTTAACCTTGAATCTTTCCAGAAATGCCAATTATAATGAAACCATAACAACTTTAAAGACCAATCACAACTCGAATAGGTTTAGCAAGTATACATGCCACTATAATAATCAAACCTCAATTAGGATACCATTACTGTGATTACCTGTTGAGCTTTCCAATATTGATGCAATGCTTTTCTCACTCTCATCTTGATTTACCTACGTGTGCACAATCAAACACACACAAAGTACGAACTTAGTGAGGCAGTAAAGGAAGTTAATAACAATAATTTAAACTTTATTCAACTTCATGGCTACATTTATATAGCATGATATATGCCAATGCATCAACTTTCACATTACATTAGTAATTATTTACTATATGCCAATGTCATAAGATTTTCATGCTTGTCCGTTTATCATAATGTCTTATATGCATATGTAGCGACTATTTTTTTCTATAGCGCTGAAAGTGTCGCTACGAAAAATTAATAAATATGGTAAAATCGTGTTTGGGGGATATTTCTCAATTTTATTGAATAATTATTAAAAAGGGGAATATTTTAGGAAAATTGTATTTTAAAAAAAGGAGTCGCCACCGGTCACTTGAATAAGGTAGACTGGACACCGAAAACAAAAACCAGAGATTTTAATTGGGTTCGAGAATTTATTACGTACGGGGAAGGGTTAGCACCCCGCTACGCCCAAAATTGGTACCACGTAGATTCATATCGTATTCGTAAAGAAAAATAAAAAGGATGGCTTAATTTAATAATTAATTCCTAGAAACATGTTTCGAATATTAACAAATTTGCCTCGATCCAAGGTACCAAAGGAGATGACACCCGGAGACTGGGATAACACTCCCACTAGAATACCGGGACAAAAAGGCCTAAACTACACGGGAAAGCAAGATAAAATAAAATGCGATAAATACACAAATTAAAAAAAGACACATGTGAATGTAATTACAAGTAAATACAAAATTAAAATAAAACATTCATAATATGCGATATGCAACATATAACATTTAATGTACATTAATATACGAAAATATAATGCGCATAACACGTACATATAATATAAAAAACTAACATGTAACATATATTAATTTACATAGTATATATATATATATAATATATATATCATATAATGCATAATATACAATATACACAACCAAATAACGGAAATTAAACTAATGTAAAATATAAATAAAGTTAGCTACACGTAAAATACAACATAAAAACATATATAAATGTACACAAATAAACACCAATAGCATGAAAATATAAACATATGGGAACGGATATAATAGAATATAATAAATAAAAACCAATTATACAAATAATTAAACAAATATAAAAAATAGAAACTGAAATTAAATGAAGTTTGAAGAAAAGGGACCAACAAGGAAATAACCCATAAAGACAGTTTCAAAAAAGATAAAAGGGATCTAATTACAAAAGAAATGAAAAGAGGGAGGACTCAACTGTATTTTTTCCTTAGAAATAATTAAAACAATTTTGGGGATGATATTAAAAATAGGCTAGAACTTGAGGGGACCATTTTGTGTAATTTGCCCATGCGGCAGAGTCATTTCAAAAATATCAAAAACACAAAAGAACTTATGGGGTAATTATACCATTTTAAAAATTTAAAACTTTATAAATAAACCCATCCGGGTATCCTCTCCCCTCTTTGCCATTTTAAAAATTCAACCTAAAAAAGCTCTCTTTTTAATTTACCCTCTTAAATCGAAACCCCAAAGACATCCCAAAACCTCTGGCCATCGCCTATTCCGCCGCCGGCAAGACCTAAAAATCACCAAAACAACCAGTTTTTCAACCAAAACTCCAATATAACCTTAGATTTTAGGGAAATCCCCCATCTTTTCCTAGATCTAGAAAATACCGAACCCGAAAAACGTCTTAAAAAACTCCTTTTAGAAAGAAAAAAAACCAAAACGACCTACCCCTTTTTAAACGCCGTCATCTTACTTCGATTCACCCATGCAAGGGCTTCTCACTAGAGAAGGGAATGGACGGTGAAGGTAAACTCTAACCCTTTTTATTTTTGTTTTTTTTACATTATTTTGGTTTGAATGAATAGGCAAAAGAAGAAAAGCACCTTTCTAAAAACATTTTTTGTTTTTTATTGATTTGAATCTGAATGAGTACATTCATGGTTGATTTCATCCATATATATGCTCTTTTATTCTGAATTTTTTGTTTTTATTGATAAGCAAAGATTAAATGCTTGCACTATTGATTTGATGTCGATCTGAATCTTCTTTTTTTGGTATTTTTTGCATGTCCGGGTGGTACGGTCGATGAGGGGTAGTGTACGACGACAGCGGGCTTTCCGACGGTGGTGCCACGTTGCAAGGAAGAGAAATAGTCTCTCGGCCAGGTTTATTTTGGACCGTTGGATCAGATCTGATACAACGGTTGAGGCTCTTCAAAGATGAATGGCTCAGATTGGATCTTTTCGATAACGAGGTGGTCTTGGATCATGCCACATGGCATGAGGCAGGCAGACGGTCTCGCGCATGCAACACTCATATGATTGGTTTTGTGGTTTTCTTAAATCTCCAACATTAATTATAAATGTCAGAGAGTTCTTAGTTTTCCTTGTCCCGATCTCTTAATATAACTATGTAATAAATTCATCTTGATATCTTTGTCGGGAATCCTCACCACTTTTTAGAAGTGTAGTCCACTCACGTTAGCTGGAAGATGCCCGGGTTGATCATGGTCGTTGGATCAGATTTGATCCAACGGCTCTCCTTAGGCCGCCTGCAAAAAGAGGATATATTAGGGTTAATCATCATATATGAGGGTTTTTTTAGTTGTTGGGCCATTTGGTTTGGGCCGATGTAACTTAATATTAATTAATTTTTTGGGTCTTATGTATATTTGGGCTGGACAACTAATATTTGGGTCTATTATTTTTTTGATCTGTTTTTTCATTTTAATCATAACCCGCTTATAATAATATTAATAATATTATTAATATTAATATTAAACACATACACGAATACATATATACACTTATTAATACATGCATACGCCTATATACACACATACATACAAACGGTACAATAATACGCATATGCATACACATACATACATACATACGTATTATGTTATATACACATGAAATACAAATAATAATATTTATACATACAAACATATATTAACGACATATTCATGCATACCTTAATATTAATAAATACATGCATACAAGCAACGCATTTACAAGAAAACACACATACTTATATACTTACATTCAAATATTACAAGGAACACGTATATCACTTAAAACCATACATACCCATATATTACCACACGTACACACGGACATACATAATAACTACTATAATTACTTAATATAACTATAACATTCACCTCTCAAACAAAAATGAGTGATTATAGCTACCCCTCTTTGCTTGTTCTTGTGAAACGAAAACAAAGCAAAGACCAAAAAGCTCTTATTTTTGTCATACTTTCTCGCTCTCGGCTCTGGAACCACATGTTTTTCTGGAACTTTCCGCTCTTCATCAGCCAACTCTTCAAGCTTTAATCTCTTCAATGTACCAATTCGTATTCATCTTGACATTCGAAAAGAAAGCTTGACATCATGCCCGAAAGTCTTACTGATGGCCTGAAGGTCTTATAATCATGCCCGAATGACTTACTAGTGGCTCGAAGGTCTTATCACCATGCCCGAATGACTTACTAATGGCCCGAAGGACTTAAAATCTGGATTCACGCCGAAAATGGCTACCAATCTTCATTAAAATCTGGATTCACCCCAGAACGTCTACCAATATCCCTTAAAATGATACCCTAGTTCTTACCAGTCTTGACATCACAACAAGGTTAGCATCTTGCCCGAAGGACTTAAAATCTGGATTCACGCCAAAAATAGCTACCAATCTTCCTTAAAATCTGGATTCACACTAAAAATGTCTACCGGTATAAATCTTCAATAAAATCTGCTTCTTCAACATGAAGTTGCAGATCAAAATCTTTGGAAATCTTCAAATATCTGTTTAAACACAAGCAAAATGCCTTTAAATTAGCATGACCCATTCTATATGATGCATGCAGTGTAAAACTCTTTTTCTTTTCTTTTTTCTTTCTTCTCTTTCTTCTCCTTCCTTTCTTTTCTTTTTCCTTCTTTTTCTTTTTTATTTTCTTCTTTCTTCTTTCTTTTTTTCTTTTTTTCCTTCTTTTTCTTTTTTCTTTTTTCTTTTTCTTTTCTTATTTCTTCTTTCTTCTTTCCTTTTTTCTTTTTTTCATTCTTTCTTCTTTTTTCTCTTCTTCTTTCTTCTTTTTCTTTTTTTTTTTATTTTCTTCTTTTTTCTTTTCTTCTTTTCCTTTTTTTTCTTTTCTTCGTTCTTCTTTTTTATTTTTTTCTTCTTTTTTCCTTCTCTTGTTTTCTCATTCTTTTTCTTCTCTTTTCTTTTTCTTTTCTTTTTTTCATTTTTCTTCTTTTTTTCTTATCTTCTTTCTTTTTCCTTCTTTTTTCCTTTTTCTCTTTTTTTTCTGTTTTCATTCTCTTTCTTCCTTTTTCAATATGTTTTAAAATCCTATTCCATTAAAGGTCATTCTTTGGATTTCTTCACCTCATTTTTCTGCAGTATGCTCTTTAATTCATCGGTCTTCATTTTATCAATTAAATGCCCACGCTCTAATCTCTCTTGCATGAGTAAATCTCTTCTTCTTTTTTTGGGGCCTCTACCCACTTTGCAAATCCTTTTTATAGGCCCTACTTTATCCTTAGGTAGGGACTTTCATCATTCTCCTCATTCAACATTGCCCCAATCATTCTTCAGGAACAAATATCTTCTCATCTTTGACCCAACACTTAAAGTCTTCATATTGTCTTAACATTAAGGATGGCAAGATGCACCTCACGCCCTAAGCTTATTATTATGCAACATTTTTGCGAAAACCCACTCTGGGTCCCTATACTTCATCTGTCTTGCATTCTTATTATTTTGCAGTATCACCTTATTCTATTCTAGCCTCAACTATCTTTCTTGTCTTTGACCCAACATTCATGAGCCTGCGTGTATCTTCTGATTAAGGCAGGCAAAATACCTTTTCTCCCTGAACTTATCTCTTCTTGTAGTATCTTAGCGGGGACTAATTCTCAGTCCCTAAGCTTTAATTCTCATTTCTCAAAAGAGGCAGTCGTTCCAAAAATAAACTTGGATAAAACTTCAAACATCTTTGAAAATTAATGCTTGGGAAACATTATAGATCTCTTAAAAATCAAAGTTTAGAAAAGAATGTCAAACCTAGTCCAAAGGTAAAGAAATGAAATGCCCAATGCATGGAGGAGGTACTAACAAGTGGTAAATATGCAGAAGAATTTTTTTTTTGAAAACTAATGTTTAGTTCTACTAGCATAATTGTATGTTTAGAAAACCTAGTCTTTGTCGGTCATGTAAGCATGTGTGTGGTCTCCCCTAGTCCATTTAGGCTTTCAAGAGGAACACTTCCCATACCTATTTTCTAACCCATTTAAGGTGGCTATCTTGATCTCACCACTCATTATGCCCCCCATCCTTCCCTCATTTGTGTGTCGATCAGACACTTCGATGTTTGACGTTCCATGAAGAAAGGTTAACCCTTATAGGCAGGACATAATCTGAAGACAATCTCACTCAACTTGGATATTTACAAATTATAAAAATGGTCTTTGGGAAGCTTGCACTGTAGTCCATGTGTCGCGATTAAGCAAAAATTGCTCTCCTGAACTTTTTTAATCTGAAATGCTAGTACGACGTATTCTCTTCTCTTTCATACCTCGAATCGCTCTAGATTGCCCATTTTTTTATTCTTACCCTAGAGTTCATTTCCTTTCTTTCGTATTTCAGTCCAACTTGTATTCTGGTCGGCACCAATGCTCACTTTCTGTTCAAGGTAATTGATCCTCTACAACTCTTCAAAAGCTGATATTTATTTGAATAGAGGATTTCATATAAATTCTCTGGATTTTTCTTCTGATCAAAGCCTTTATCATGTGCTTAACTTGCTCAGACAAGATACTCTATTTTCTTTATTTTTAGGATCACTCTAGACTGCCCATTTTTTAGGTTTTTACCCTAGAGGTCATTTCCATCTTTTGTATCTTCGGATCGATGTATTCTGGTCGAACTGTGATGCCAACATGCTCAGGCATATCACTATTTTCTCTTTTTTGGATCACTCTAGACTGTCCATTTTTGGGTTTTCACCCTAGAGGTCATTTCCATCTTCTATACCTTCTGACTGACTTGTTTTTTTTTTGTTCGGCATTAATGCCTGTTTTCTTGTCCAAAGGTTACTGGTCTTCCAAAGTTCTTCAAAAATTGAGATTTTCTATAGTCTCTTACTTATTTCTTCCAACTAAGCTTCGCTCTTGAATTGATGTAATGTATTATTTTCTTTTTTGTCTCCCTTTTTTCTTTCTTTTTCTTTATTCTTTCTTTTTCCTTTCTCTTTTCTTTTCTTTCCTTTTATTCTTTTCTTTTCTTTCTTTTCTTTTTTATTCTCTCTTTTTTCTCTTTTTTCTTTGACCATGTTGGGGTTTTCAGTCTTGAATTTCTTTTATTGTATTTGTATTAACCCTTGATGTTTATTTTTGCTTTGAAGTAGTCGATTCTCCGTGGTTTTCTTTGATGTTTATTGGCTAGGGACTTCTTCATGTGTCTTCTTTTATTGTACTGTTCAACTTAAAGTGCTCACTCTTTATTGCTTGAGTTCTCTGCCTGGCATTTGTTATTTGCTTGGTTTGCTTGCTGATCCTAATACAGTCTTCGATCACTTACCTTTGTTGATCCCATGCTCTTTGTATCTAATATTTCTGGCTTCATTTCTTCTTGCTTGGCAGGTGGAAGAGGACCATTTGTCATTTTGTTCATAGACATTGAGAAAATTTTCAGGAGGATAGAAGTTTAGGGTCAACACTCGACTCAGAGATCTTAAACGACAAGTGCCTTAGAGGGGAATTTTCCTAAAATGGGAATTGCCCATCATCTAAACACTCATTTTGTTCATCTGTCAGCCTAAATGGACTAGCAGATACTTGTATAATCAATATTCCCGCGGTGTTCAATCTAACTCTAAGGTACTCTTACATTTTAGGTCTAGTGACCTAGTAAAAATGGTATGTACATGTGTGTGCTTTTTTCATAAATATGTGTATATGCATATGGGAGAACAAAAACTATCCCCTAACAATGAATTAAAAGTATAAAGAATCAAAGAATGCGAAAAAAGCTTTCAAAAATTTTATCATGATAAAAAATAATTTCATGCTAAAAAAATCTATGGCTTAGCTTATAGATTTCTTTTGCATTTTTCCCAAGTGCACAGGGATCAATAGAATTGAATTGCCTTTACCAATAGTTATTTGCTTCGGGCTAGTTGTACCGTTCCCCTAGGTACAATCAGTTTATACCAACTACAACATTGGATTTTCCAAAGGATTTTATTTTCCTTTGTCCATTTGTAAAAATGGATTTTCGATGGACATTTGATCTATAGCTTTTACTTATAGATTTCTGTTGCATTTTCCCCAAATCCACAGGGATCAACGAATTTGAATTGCCTTTACTGGTAGCCGTTTGCTCCAGGCTAGTTGTACCATTCTCCTGGGTACAATCAGTTATACCAATTATGACATGGATTTTTCCAAAGGATTTATTTTCCTTTGACCATTCATAAATATGGATTTTCGATGGACATTTGAATTATCCATTGTCTTAAACTTTGCCGTGTTTAAGCACGTTGCACCTACATTTATGTAGGACTTCTTTAAAAATGAGAAACCCAAGCATTGGGACTTCCAAGTCATCATTAGGGTGCCAATTCATTATGGCCTTCTAGGTGTGGTGTAAGCTTGCCCCAATTTTTGTGCCTTTCATTGTTGGATCAATTCTTATGTCAAAATTCCATTGCTGGTTAGTTTCTTGATCTCCTCCGACAATAGTATATATTTTTCTGGTAGGATGCCCCGATGCCCCCTTGAAATCCAGTGGAGTGACCAAATCAGCGACTAAACCTAAATTCTAAAGGCGTCCACTTTTCTTTTTCCTAGCTTTTAATCGTTAAAGTCTTAACTTCTATGTTGGTTCCATTTCTGTTTAATTGGTTCTCTGATTACTCTCTTGAACCTTGAAAATCTCATTATTTAATTGATCAATGCATGGAATGTAAAACAAATAGTAAGTATAAACTATCAAAATGAATGCAAATGAAATGAATGGATGTAAATAAAGTGTTGATTCACTAATAGTCTTTTAGGAGGATTTTTATAAAGGAATAATGTCTGTGTACAAAAGATTGACAATATTCTACAGGTCTCTGTTGGCCATTCTTCCTGGAGCGAAATGTGTACTCGGCGCCTCGATTTCTATCTCCTCTCTGTTTGCTTCATGCTCCGGTTATTTCCAACCATAACATTATTAATCTTTGTACATTACAAAACAACTTTTTTATTATTATAAAAAAATCCCCTAATATGGAATACCTTTGAATCAACAAAATGCAAACATTAATGCAATAAGGTATTAGTCGCGAAGTGATCATCGTACAAAGACTTCCATTGAACAAAAAGGCTTGTTACATAAGATATTCTTATGGGATTTATAAATACTGATGAGCCCTAACTTTTTGACTTCATCCAACAAATGAATCATCTTTTGTTCATGGTTTAATGCAAAATTCATATTCTGACTCTATGTCATTGCTGCGTCGACCATATTTGCTGAGCCGCTTTACGAGCTTGGATAGCAACAGTTTTTATTTCATTGTTCCAGTAAGAATTATCAGTTTCCTTGTCTGGTTAAACTCTTCGAATGATTCACCCTCTCAACTCTCCTGGCGATGCTCGGGATTTGTTCACCTTATCTGAATTCAAGACCTCTTGTCCATTATGACTGCCTTCTACAGTGACGGTTACTTGTGAAATAAATACCTTTATGATGTGAAAATGCAATGCACAAAAAGAAGGTAAACACAAAAAGAAAATTGTGTCAGTTTGAAAAGAATAATCGAAATAAATGATTAATAAACATAAACCATTAAGACATTCATATCAAGCAATTAAAATATATACAAACGAGCAAATAAAAAGCGAACAAAAGCTTAAACAGGTCATCCACTAATCAGACAGAGTATCGACATGGCTCTAATAGGTAGGCTCTATGTCTCACTATATGCGGTTGAATTCTAAAGTAAACGGCACTCGAACTGTCGATTGGACTTCGATTCGAGGGAATGCGATCCTTATACCATACGGAGGTGAAAACCTCATGAAATATAAGGACCGAATTCCTGAAGTTAACTACAACATTATACGGAGGTGAAAACCCCACGAAGCGAAGTAACCACTCCTCCTAAAGGTTCTAAGACTAGTATATGATGTTGAAAACAAAATTTAGGAATTAAAAATTAAATTAAGCCAAATTTAAAATTTTCTGAATAATCACAATACGAATCTAATTAGGGCTTAACTCCTTTTTCATTTTTGAAAACAAAAAATTTGAATCCCCAACAGAGTCGCCAAGCTGTTGACTGTTTTTTTCTCTAGCATTGAAAGTGCCGCTACGAAAAATTAATAAATATCGTAAAATTGTGTTTGGGGGATATTTCACACTTTCATTGAATAATTATTAAAAAGGGAATATTTTAGGAAAATCGTATTTTAAAAATGGAGTCGCCACCGGTCAATTGGATAGGGTAGACCGGACATTGAAAACAAAAACAAAAGATTTTAATTGGGTTCGAGAGTTGATTATGTACGGGGAAGGGTTAACACCCCCGCTACGCCCAAAATTGGTACCCCGTAGATTCGTATCGTATTCGAAAAGAAAAATAATAAGGTTGGCTTAATTTAATAATTAATTCCTAAAAACATGTTTTGAATATAAACAATTTTGCCTCGATCCACGGTACCAAAGGAGATGACACCCGGAGACCGAGATGACACTCCCACTAGAATACCGGGACAATTTTACCCTCTTAAACCAAAACCCCAAAAACATCCCAAAACCTCCGGCCATTGCCTATTCCGCCGCCGGCCGCCGCTAGTCGGCACCGACAAGACCTAAAAATCACCAAAACAACCAGCTTTTCAACCAAAACTCTAATATAACCTTAGATTTTAGTAAAAATCCCCATCATTTCCTAGATCTAGAAAACACCGAACCTAAAAAACATTTTAAAAAAACTCATTTTAGAAAGAAAAAAACCTGAAACGACCTACCCCTTTTTAAATGCCGTCATCCTACTCCGATTCACCCAATCAAGGGCTTCTCACTAGAGAAGGGAATGAACGGTGAAGGTAAACTCTAACCCTTTTTGTTTTTGTTTTTGTTTTTTTTATATTATATTGGTTTGAATGAATATGCAAAAGAAGATAAACACATTTCTAGAAACTTTTTTTGTTTTTTGTATTGATTCGAATCTGGCTGAGTACATTCATGGTTGATTTCATCCCTATATATGCTCTTTTGTTTTGAATTTTTTGTTTACATTGATAAGCAAAATTTAAATGCTTGTAGTATTAATTTGATGTGGATCTGAATCTTCTTTTTTTGGTGTTTTCGGCATGTTCGGATGGTACAGCCAGTGAGGGGAAGTGTACGGCGGCAGCGGGCTTTCTGGCTGTAGCGCCACGTGGCAGGGAAGAGAAAGAGTCTCTCAACCAGGTTTATTTTGGACTGTTGGATCAGATATGATCCAACGGTTGAGGATCTTCGAAGATGAACGACTGAGATTGGATCTTGGCGATAACGAGGTGGTCCTGGATCATTCCACGTGGCATGGGGCAGGCAGACGGTCTCGCGCGTGCAACACTCATATGATTGGTTTTGTGGATTTCTTAAATCTCCAACATTAATTATAAATGTCAGAGAGTTCATAATTTTCCTTGTGCTAATCTCTTAGCAGAATTATGTAATAAATTCAGCTTTATATCTTTGCTGGGAATCCTCACTACTTGCCCTAACTGCATGATGCTTGGGTTGATCATGGCCGTTAGATCAGATCTGATTCAACGGCTCTCCTTCGGTCGCCTGCAAAAGGAGGATATATTAGGGTTAATTATCATATGTTAGTTAGGGTTGTTTTAGTTGTTGGGCCATTTGGTTTGGGCCGATGTAACTTAATATTAATTAATTTTTTGAGTTCTATGTATATTTGGGATGGACAATTAATATTTGGGTATATTATTTTTTTCTGATATGTTTTTTTCATTTTAATTATAACCCAATGATAATAATAATAATAATAATAATATTAATATTAAATACATACACCAATACATATATACACTTATTAATACATGCATACGCCTATATACATACATACATACAAACGGTACAATAATACGCATACACATACATACATACGTATTATGTTATATACCCATGACATATAAATAATAATATTTATACATACAAACATATATTAACGACATATTCATGCATACCTTAATATTAATAAATACATGCATGCAAGCAACGTGTTTACATGCAAACACACGTACTTATGTACTTACATTCAAATATTACATGCAACCCATATATCACTTAAAAGCATACATAACCATATATTACCACACGTACACACAGACATACATAACAACTACTATAATTACATAATATAACTATACTATTTACAACCCAGACAAAAATGAGTGATTATAGCATAAATGCATTATGATCACTAGACAAGTATACCTTCATATTAATCATATATCAACATAATATAAATCGAATATAAATTTCTTACCGATATACTTGCCATATGTTTCGAGAGTTCACATACTCCCTAACCTGTTTACCATTTATTATCCATTTAAGCCCATTAAACCTTGATGACCCTGGGTACGCGAGTCAAATATGCACCAAAGTCCTAATAGACATAAGGTCATCCCCACCATCCGCACATTTATAAGGATGTGCTATCCATCCTCACGTTTATAAGGTTGTGCTAACCATACACTATTTTTCCTTTATATACACTATAGTGCTATCCCGGATACCCGAATATGCAGCGTGCTACTGGACTATATGGCATGCCAACTATACCCTGTCCCTCAATGACTTATTTGGGCATAATTTATGTATTTATTCCATCCATGGCAACATATATCAATATAATTGAACATTAGGCAGTTCATACCCGAAATAACATTCATAGTATACCATTATATATAACTAGTGATCCATGCATTTTTGTTCAACCTTTGACATATTTGAAATATGTCAAATATATGATCAATGACATAAATATCATGCCAATATATAAACTAGGTAAACTTATCGCAAGTCTTACCAATAATGTATAAAACATACATGTATCATGTTATATATGCATTGCACTCACCAGGCCCATTTATTAGCATGCCTCACTAAATTCTACTCGATCATTTCCTTTATAGAACCTCGAACCTTCTTTGATTCAGAATTGACTTCATTAATCACATGAATAAGATAAAATATTTGTTAGATTCAAATCTAACAATACCTTAACCATGTTGTCTAATATAATCATTCGAGTATAAAATTTCCAAATTTTTTTCTTTTCTTCCTTGTACTGTTCAAAAACTCATTATAGTCCTTAGTGACCAATTCGAACTTCCAATAATTCTTCAGAGCTTGCTAACTAACATTTAAATACAAAATGTTTCAAATTCCATTTTCTGACAGCTTGCGCTACCTTCAAATATTTACTTATACCGAGCATAATACATACTGAATCTTAATTTCCTTTCTACTGGAGAAACTAGATTCGATAATGGTTATAACGGTATAAGCCACATAAATTAATAAAATCTGCAAATATTATGAAAATTCTTCAAACTCCAGTCGTAGAGTTGTCCTGACCGAAACTGCTCTGTAAATTTTCTGACCTTCATTCGATTAAAAATTCACATCTTTTAACTCAGAACTCGAAATCAATTTTCGTTTGTTGGAAATGAAACTAGACGAAAAAATCTTTACAACGGTATAAAATTCATCATCTAACCATTTTTGTAGAATTTATGGTGAATTTTCAAAGTCACTGCCAAAATTCAATATTCTACATAGCTTTCCATAATAAACTTCTATTTTATACCATCTTCTTCTTATATTCTACTTGTCAAGTTAGTCCCATCACTTGCTTCAGACCATCAATTCATCATCTTCTTCATCAAATAATTATTCAAAAATAATTCCCTCCAATTTTCTTTCTTTGCCAAAATAGTCACTAAAATGCAAAGGTAATGATTCAACATCGGTTTAGCATTCTAACATCAATTTCACAAATCCAACATCATTAATTACACAAATACACTCCAATTTCATAAAATTTAGATTCGGTCCCTTCACTTTGAAGATTGCCGAATTGGTCCCTATATATTTAACTTAGGGTTTCGCTTCCAAACAACAAATCAAGCTTACTAGATCATTACTCAAACATCACAAACCCTAAGTTAAACTTAAATCGATAAAACCTAATGTTCTCCATACAAACCAAAACATATTGGGTTTAAATCCCAACTCAATAACATTATTCCAACATCATACAAGCATGATTCGAACTTAAAATCAACCATGGATTCATAAAATCATAAAAAGCCCCAATTTGTTCATAAACCCTAATTTCTTCCACATATCAAATCTCATCAACCAAGAAAGTATTCTATAAATTATTTACATCAAAAGATAGAGCTCGAAGAGTATAACAAGTTTGAAGTTCAGAAGATTACCTTAAAACTGAGATTTAGGGCTTAAATCGAGCTTGGAAATTTCCCTCTTCTTCCTCCTCTTTCTCCATGGTTTATGGCTGGAAAAGATGAACATTTTCTTCATCTTTTTCACTATTAATTTACACTTGTAACTATTAAATGAATTTTAAATTCATTTAAATAGTGAAATTTCCAATTTAGCCTTTAAATCCAATGACTAATTTAATCTCATCTAAAATCAAGGGCCAAGATTAAATCCATGTATATTTCATCTTCCAAAAACTTCCTCAAAATTTCAAAACTATTTCAAAATTGCTATCCTTGCCAAATGACCAATTTGCCCTCCAACTAGTCTTTAATTACTAGTTGGTTTCAAAATTGTCATTCCATTATAATCTAACTAAATTAATTCCTTCTCAACCAGCCACTATTCCATAAATATCATTTTATGAATTTCCATGGCTTATGGAACAGTCTCTGAAATTTTAATTCAATCTGATTCTCGATATTCACTAAATAATTTTACTACGATTTTACCTTTACCGAGCTATCAAATCTATTTTGAAAATTCTATATTTCCATAATGTTCCTCATATCATCATCCTTTATCCAATGATCTAGATTTAATCGTGAGTTAATAATTTACCAACTTTGCCCTTGTGATTTTCCAAAATTACGATCTTGCCATTTTCATCCAATGGCTCATATTTAGCATGGGAAATCAACTTAAATCCAAGGGTTCATATTCTTTCAACACAAAGAAAATATCTTAGACGTGTAAAATGACATAATAAACCTTGGCTTATCATCCTTGAAAATATCCTAGATATTAAATCTTTGGTCCCTAAATTATTCATTTACGGGATCAAAATACATAACTTTTGAAAATATCCTAGAAAATTACACTTTGGTCCCTAAATTTTTCCAAACTCTACACTTTAACCACAAAATTTCAAAATTCTCATTTTGGTCACTAGCCAAAAACCGGGATATTAAATCTCCAGTTTGCTTCAGCAACCCTAATGCAGTTATCTCAGTTCATCCGGGTCGAGGGGTTACATTTATTGGTATCAAAGCCAGGTCACGAAAAGTTAGGATGTTGTTGTTTGATTAGTTGGTGATGTTTGAATTGCACAATGATTGGATATATGTTCGGTGATTGTTTAATATCATGTTGGGATATGAATTAGGAACATATTGCCAATTAGCGATGTTTTAAAATGTTTTATAAGGTTATCTTGGATCCTTTGCCTAATGCTAGCCCGACTTTAATATGTTTTGATGCTTTTGTTAGTATGGCTTGATGTGAGACGCGTTTGATGGCTAATAATGTCGGAGTTGGACAGAATAAT
Source organism: Hibiscus mutabilis (assembly GCA_019671005.1). Classification (NCBI taxonomy): domain Eukaryota; kingdom Viridiplantae; phylum Streptophyta; class Magnoliopsida; order Malvales; family Malvaceae; genus Hibiscus; species Hibiscus mutabilis. The sequence goes on from CM033737.1 coordinate 24,705,366, forward strand.
GAGGTAGAAGAAAATGCCCCTAATGTTTTACCTCCTCCTCCTCCGTTGGTTCCACCTGTCGATGTTGGGGCGAGCGATGTACCCCAGATTCATCATATGCCAGTTTTGAGCAATTTGACTCCGTTAATCCAAGCGATGATGAGAGGGTTTCAGGCAGCAGTGGCTGAAGTGCAAGTGCGAGCACCAACACCTACTGTGGTGGCTAATCAAGGTTTACCCTTGGAGCATCTTCGAAGTTTGGGAGGTAAGGAATTTTAGGGTTTAAGTCCTGAGGTAGCCGAGGGATGGCTGGAAAAGACAATCCATATCCTGAACCAGATGGGTTGTAATGAGGAGCGCAAGTTGGGTTGCACTGTGTCACTGTTGCAGGGTTATGCATATCATTGGTGGGTGACCATAATTGCGGGTGTTCTCGAGGTGGATGTGACTTGGGAGTTCTTTCGGAGAGCTTTCAAGAGGAAGTATCTTGGTACACAATATTTGAATGCGAATAAGCGCGAGTTTATATTCAGAGGGTGGTGAACTAGCTCAGATCTATACTCATAGCGAGGGTCGCAATGACATAGATGTGATCACAGGTACCTTCACTTTGCAATCTTTGTCATTGTTATATTTGATTGATTCAAGGTCTACTCATTCTTATATCTTGAGTGAACATCCATCTTTGTTGAATATTCCTGTTGAGATCCTTGATGTTGGCATGTTAGTAACTACTTCATTTGGTGAGACGGTTAATACTAGAATGTTGTATAGGCGATATCCTTTAGTTGTGCAAGGTCATGAGTTTGCCGCGGATCTGATGGAGTTGACATTCCATGGTTTTGATGTTATTTTGTGTATGGATTGGTTGAGCGAACACAAGGTGACTGTGGTTTTGAATCCAAAAGGATTTCTTTGAGGCTAGCCGAGGATTATGAAGTTGTGGTGGTTGGCGAGAATGTGAAATTCTTGTCCAATGTTGCGTCGGCTACTCAAGCGAAAAAGGATGATGCACTGAGGTTGGCAAGGTTATTTGGCCATTGTGATGAATACTGAAGTTAAAGGTGTTCGGGTGTGGGATATTAAAACTATTAGTGATTTTTCAGAGGTTTTTCCTAAAGAGTTACCGAGTTTACCACTGGAGATGGAGATAGAATTCGGTATAGAGACGTACGCGGGTACGGCGCTGGTGTCCATTGCTCCTTATAGAATGGCACTGAATGAATTGAAGAAGTTGAAGTCATAGCTTAAGGAGTTGGTGGATCATGGGTTTATTCGACCGAGTGTATCGTCTTATGGTGCTCTGGTTCTCTTTGTGAAAGGAAGGATGGTACGATGTGTATGTGCATTGATTACCGACAATTGAATAAGCTAACAGTGAAGAACAAGTATCTTTTGTTGAGGATTGATGACTTGTTCGATCAGTTTTACGGGGTAGCGATGTTTTCTAAGATTGATTTAAGATCGGGGTATTACCAATTGAATGTTAAGGATAAGGATGTGCATAAAACCACGTTTTGTACGAGGTACGGGCATTATGTGTTCTTGGTCTTGCCTTTTGGTTTGACAAATGCCCCAACTATGTTTATGGATATGATGAATAGGGTGTTCCATGAATATCTTGATCAGTTTGTGGTGCTGTTTATAGATGATATTCTTATGTACTCTCGTACCGAGGAATAACATGATCGACATTTACGAATTGTGTTGCAGGTTTTGGAGGATAATCAATTGTATGCCAAGTTGAGCAAGTGTGAGTTTTGGCTTAAGAAAGTGATGTTCCTTAGTCATGTGGTTTTTGTGGAGGGTAATCGTGTTGATCCATAGAAAATTAAGGCAATTCTCAATTGGAAGCAACCTAAATCTATTTCGAAGGTTCATAGTTTTCTTGGGCTGGCTGGTTATTATCATCATTTTGTAGATTGGTTTTCTAGTATTGCAGCACCGTTGACGAAGTTGTTGCAAAAGAATGTTTCTTCGGTGTGGACGGAGAAGCAACATCATAGTTTTGATAAGTTGAAGGAAGTTTTACCACATGCTCTAGTGTTGATTCAACCTAAATTTGGGAAGGAGTTTGTGATTTATAGTGATGTGTCTTATGTTGGTTTGGGTTGTGTGCTGATGCAAGATGGTAAGGTTGTAGCCTATGCATCGAGATAGCTGAAAGTTTGGGAGCGTAATTATCGACTCATGATTTTGGAGCTTGCGACTGTGGTGTTTGCCCTGAAAATCTAGAGACATTACCTTTATGGTGAGAAGTGTGTTGTTTTTACAAATAATAAGTATTTGAAGTATTTGGTGTCTCAAAATGATTTGAATCTTAGGTAACGTAGATAATTGGAGTTGCTTAAGTATTACGACTTGAAGATTGAGTATCATCCTCGAAAAGCTAATGAGGTTGTGGATGTGTTGAGTTGTAAGGTTGCGGTTGAGCTTAGGGCTATGTTTGCTAGGTTGAGTGTGGCATGGGAAGGTGGATTGTTGGTTGAGTTGCAAGTTAAGTCTACATTGTCATAGATTATTAAAGCTAAGCAACCGTTTGACGATTCCTTGAGTGAACATGTTAAGGATATATTAGATGGTAATCCGATGAATTTTCATTTTGATGATGATGGGCTATTGTGCCTTAAGGGTCGAGTAGTGGTACCGGATAATCTAGAGTTGAGGCACACTATTTTGATGGAGGCACATTCTAGCCCGTTTGATATGCATCTCGGTAGTGTTAAGATGTATCGTGGATTGAAAGAGGCATACTACTGGTTGGTTTGAAGAAAGATGTGGCTGAGTTTGTTTTTAAGTGCATGGTGTGTCAGGGGTCAAGGCTGAACATTAGTTTCCATCCAGGTTGTTGCAACCATTAAGAATTCCATAATGGAAATGAGAGAGAGACACCATGGATTTTGTGTCAAGGTTACCTTTGACACTGAATAAAAAGGAATCCATTTGGGTGATTGTGGATCGGTTCACGAAGTGTGCACATTTTCTGCCAATGCATATGACGTATACGCTAGACAAGTTGGTGGATTTGTACATTTTTTAGATCGTGCGTTTACACGACGTACCTAAGTCTATTATTTCGGATAGAGATCCAAGGTTTACAGTGAGGTTTTGGGTGAGTTTGCATCAGGCTTTGGGTAAAACGTTGAACTTTAGAATCATGTATCATCCTCAGTCAGATGGACAATTTGAACGAGTTATCCAGGTTTTGGAGGATATGCTGAGATGTTGCATTATTGAGTTCTAAGGAACCTGGGAGAAGCGCTTACCTTTGGTTGAGTTTGAGTATAGCAACAGTTACAAGCGAGTATACAGATGGCACCATATGATGCATTGTATGGCCGGAGGTGTCATACACCTTTGTGTTGGGCTGAGGTAAGGGAAAAGCATATTTCCTTGCCGGATGTGTTGAACGACACGAATGAAAAGGTAAAGCTTGTATGTGATCGCTTGAAAGAAGTTGTGGATCGACAGAAATCTTACGCGGATTTGAGCGTACAAAAATTGAATATGTGGTAGGCGATCGTGTATTCCTGAAGGTGTCACCATGGTCAAAGGTGATGTGGTTTGGACGTAAGGGTAAGCGTAGTCCAAGGTTTATTGGACCATACGAGGTTGTTGAGCATGTTGGTCTTGTGGCTTATCGGTTGAGGTTGCCTCCCGAGTTGGAGAAAATACATGATGTGTTCCATGTATCTATGTTGTAGAAGTATCGGTCGAATCCCTTGCATGTTATGTCGGTGGAGCATATCAAGTTGAGGCTAGATTTATCCTATGATGAGGAACCAGTGGACATCCTTGATTCCCGTAGCAAAGTTCTTCTGGCAAAACGATTGAGCTTGTTAAGGTCTTGTGGCGACACTGTGGTGTCGAGAAAACCATGTGGGAAAGCAAGGCGGACATGTTGGAGCAATTTTCGCATTTGTTTCCTCCCGGTAAATTTTGATGATGAAATTTCTTAAGTGGGGGAGAGTTGTAACACCCCAATTTTAGGCTTAGATGTTTAAAGGTTAGTTCAAAGGTCCGGTGGACCGGTACTAGAGATTCGAGTCAGTTTCAGGATTAAATCGAATTAACTATTTTTGAAGGTGATAAAATTCTGGGAAATATTCTAAAATCATTATTTAATCTATTAATGATTGTGGTCACATCAATTTTGTAAAAGGAGTTTTGGAAATCGAACATTTTGGACTAGTGACCAAAATGCAAACTTTGAAAACTATTTTAAATGACTATTTTGTAGAGAGTCAATACTTTGAATCTTTAAGGAGCTAATTGCCAAAAAGTCTAATATCTGACTTTATCCCCTAATTGGCTATTTTTAAAGTGTTTTAGATAATATAAATAGGTTGGGAGAATTAATTTGTAATTAAAAGCTTTAAAACAAAAATCACGTAACTACTTTCTCTCGAATATTTTCTCTCAAAATCTCCCCAGCCAAGCATCAATTTATTCTTCTAAATCTTCAGGTAAACCTTTATTTCCTTAAATCTTTTGTTTCCAAATGATTTCTTCTTATTAGTTTTGCAAAACCTTATTGTTTTAACATTGTTTTCTCACGTAAATCATCCAATTAAGGGAAAAATCATCCATTAGAGGTAAGGTTCATTCTCCTCCCCTAATGAAAGGTTTTTTACTGAAATTCCCAAGTTGTTGACTCTTTACAATTTTTTCTAATGTTTTTTGATTGATGAAATTTGTGGATCTTCGTACTTGTTCTATTTTGCTGGGATTTTGATCAGATTTTATCATGATTTTGATGTTTAATTGGGTTAATAAATTCGTTTTAACATTGTAATCCTGAAACAAGTTGAATCTCTAAAATGTTTAAGGTTGTTATTCAAGGGTTTTTGGGGTGATAGTTGAGTTTAATCATTGCTGGAAGTAGAAGGATGTTGGGAAAGAGTTTTTAGATGTTAATTGATGATGTTTGATGGGTTGAATCGTTATATTATGGCTGGGTTGAGTTTTGGAAGTGTTTGAGGATGTTTTTGATATGTTTTGGATGGTTTTGAATGGGCAACTTGAGAGTTGCGGGTAATTGCTTGTTGGCAATGGTTTGAATGCATAATGATGCATTTGCCCTATGATTTTATGTGGTTAAAACAGAGGATAATCAAGGAGACAAAGCTCGACGTTGTTTGTGGCTTGCCAGGAGCTCGATTCGCTTTGGCAAGCAAGGTGAGGTGTTTCAGTGAGTGGAAACTAGTTTTAAATGCCTTTAGAGGCTTTGCAAATGATGTTGGGAGTTTAGGATAAGTTTGAAACACTTACCTAAGCTCGGAAGTAAGTTTCCCTCTTTTGCTCTTAAATATCTGTTCGGATATGAGCATGAGTAATTCATGCATAGGTCGTAAACATGGTTTGTTTATATACTGGAAATGCATAATTTTAAGTACATATGCAGGGGTTTAAAATTGTATGAAAATGCTAGTTAGCATTGGTTTTCATTTCGGTCGGGAATGGTATTATTGCTTTGGCAATGTGATTTGCATATGTGGTGGTTTTGTATAATGCATTGTAAAACAGTGAGTAAAATGGTTTTGTAAATGATATATTCGCTATAGACATGATGAGAAAACATTCGGATATAGTTGGCACGCCATAGGATGAAGTGCACTATAATATGTTAAAAATAGATCGTGGTTAAGGGTCCTTGAGGTAAGCGGTCGACTACTCAGACTATGATGTTATCACGTGGGTTGAGTGGTCGATTCCCCTTGTTGCTGTTGATCTTGATGTCGGCAAGGTTGTTATATCATGCGGTTGACATGGTATGGGTTATGGTAGTGGATGACTATCATGAGAGGTTCGTGTATCCGAATTGTAATGTTAACGGTTGTTAACTAAAGATTAGTTGTCAGCTAATCAAGGATAGTAGTCGACTATCCTAGGATAGAGGTCGTCTATCCGGGGTCACTGTAATTGCCAATATATGAAAGCTTATGTGTTGAATCTACTTTTTGATGCTTTGGGATTTAAGCATGGTATTATGATTTAATGCTTTGGGATTTAAGCATGTTATTTATGAGTGTTTTGCATATAGACGATATGCAAGTTTGGATTTAGAGTCAATGAGAATGCTTTGGTCGTTAAGCATGTTTTGGAAACAAGTGGTTTGGTTTTCAAATGGCTTTAAATGCATCATTGTTTTAAGAGCATCCTCACTAGGCATGTGTGCTTACGTTCTCTTTTACTTAAAGATCTAGAGCATTGAAGTTTGGGGCTGCAAAGGCAAGGTTTAAATCTATCCAAGACAAGGACTACTTTGAGTATGAACATGGTTTAGGTTTTCGGTTAATAAGGCAATGTGTTCACCGTATTTTGGGGATTTGTAATTCAATTTTCCCATGGTTTTTAAGCATGTGAAGTGCTGGATTTTATGATTTTTTTGATGTTGTTAAACTTGTGTGGATCCTTGCTTGTGATGATGCTAGATGAGTGCTTAGGAATGCATCAAGTCAATTTGGAATGGTTGTCATGTTTTGATGATTCAAGCAAGTTTGTTTTGATGTTTTGGATATGTAAACATGTTGAGTATGCCTTAGAAGTGCCTAATGTGAGTTTTGGTTGTTTGGTAGAATGATACTAGGAAGCATGCCTATAGAATATCTTGGGGTGTATGAATGCCATGTAATGTTGTTGGTTCTGTGTTATTTTAGTTGTAAATGTATCGTATTAATGTTGTATAAGTGTTTAAAGCATGTTAGAGCGTTTTGGTTATCGTTAGAATATGTTTAGACATCAATTTGGGATATTACAGGTCTAGGCGTACTGGTACGGGTGTTCCTGTTTCGGTACAAGTAGTCCATTTCAGGCTTAGCGTACTGGTACGCGGGCTAGCATTTCGGTACGGGCTTAGGCAAATTTGGCTAGCGTTTCGAAACGACATAGGGATTATATGAAGGACGTTTCGATATGCGTAGGCATATCGAAATGAGATTTAGCTACTAGAATATGGGTTTTGGAAATTATTAAGGCGTACCGAAACACCTCCAAGCGTACCGGTACGGCTGCAGTTAATTATGTTATTTTAGGATGTTTGGAAGTTTCTGTTTCTTTCATTTTGGTCCCTGAGTTTTGTGGGTGCAATTGTGTGAGCTTGGATGATCGTATTGGCCTGAAATTTGACATGTTAGCATGTAATTGGACTAACTGAGGATTGGTAACCTTACTTTTAGTTTTGGTCGTTAAATTTATCAGATTTGCTTTTTAGTCCCTAAAATGTATGTTATGCAATTGGTTGCCTTTTTGTGGTCTGATTCCTTTGTAAATTAACCCGCTGCAGGTATGAATATTTAGGTTTAATAATATGCATCTAGATAAGATAAAAAGAAAAAAATGGTCTGGTTTTCGTAATCTTTCTCTGGTTTGCTTCAGCAACCCTAATGTAGTTCTCTCGGTTCGATCAGGTGTCTAGGTTGGGTCAAGAGGGTTACAATCATTAAGGATTGTCCTTTTGATTTCAATATATCTACGAATGTCGATGCAAAACCCATTGCTTCCCAAGAAGATGAAGTCCTTGTTGAGGACATTGATGAAGATGAGGAGGATAGTTCCCTTTCTAAAAAGTTTGCTGCTGAGAAAAATTTTGTTGGGAAAAGATCGGTTGCACCCAAGATTGTGGATGTAACCCTAGAAGGACCAGAGATGAAGCCATTGCTACGAAACTGGCAGAAGTTGTGCCCACAGTTGATGAACAAAAGGCAAACCTTATTGCGATGGTTCTTTACAAGGTACCACCATAGTTCATCCTTATTGTGGATGCGGCTGAAGATGCCGACGAGGAAGAAGATCCAGAGAAAGAAGAGGCCCCTCTTCCAAAGAAGGAAAAGAAAAGAAAGCGCTCAAAGTCCAAGTAGAAGAGCAAAGAATAAACGAAAAAAAAGAAGAGACATTCTGCCTCCTCCTCTCAAGAGCCCGAGAACTGAGTTAGTTTGTTTTTAGTTTTTGTAGGCATGCATTGCATGTAGTGTAATTTTATTTTGTATTTTTGTACTGTCATGACATTTGCATTGACATTGTAATAGCATTTAATTATAATATCATTATATTAATCATTGTAGCCACATTTTGTCATTCCATTCTATCATTTCGTTTTGCTTTCTTTTGCATTAGGGACAATGCAATATTTAAGTTTGGGGGTATACGCCTAGGAGTTGAAATGCACCCCCATATAAAAAAATCCCTAAGTAAATGCAAGGTTCCCTTTGTGTTGAAAAACCTTTTGCTTGCATTCGATGCGTAAATCTTGAATCGCTCTGATTGTTGATAAATCGGTTGGATATCCATCTAGGGAAAATATTTTCCCTATAAAGAGCTATAAAAAAAGGTCCAACACTTAACCTAGTCAGAAGCTCCAAACAGATCCATGTGGTTCAAAAAATATGATAGGTGGCCTTTAGGATCGCCCCTTTTATTGTACAACAATTTTGGAAATTTGAAAGACATGGACACGTGGTGTTCCAGAATATCTTCATACAAAGGCTCATACTTGTTCTTTCGAGTGTCCCTATGAGAATCTCTGTTAGAAATTCTGTATGTTCTAAAAACTTTTTCTCTAGTTGTTCCATCTTATCCTTTAATACTTGTTGCTCGTCATCTTCCATAAGGCTTGTTAATTCCTAAAAAGTATAGATTTTTATGCATATCTCACAATGATTTTGCTTGTCTTTAGGTATATATGTTTGCATTTAGATGTTAAAATCATGTATTTGCATGAGGAGTTAGAAAGTTGTTCTTTTGCTAGTGTGAAGGGTTGTTTTGCTAGTGTTGATGTAGGTCAGGAGTAGGCAGGTATGGCAGAGCAGTACAGGATCAGAAAGCATGAGAGAAGATGAGAATTACCAAGTCACAGTTGGAAAAGTTAGACTGGAGATTACCAAGCTTGGTTGGCAAAGAATTAAAGTTCGATACCCGATCAAAGTAGCCATTGAACCCAATATACACCGGCCCTAGAATTCAAAAGAGGATAACCGCCTATCCTGATGTGTAATCAAATTTCAAACCCATCATAGGGCTTCCATGAGTGCCTATTTAAAGGTAGCCGATCATTGAGCCAAAAGGGTTGCACCATGGTGAAAGAGGAAGCTAGAGGGCAACATGATTAACCAACTTAGACCGAGAGCTCTGGATCATTTGAAGGGCTGCATTGACGAACCTTCTTCTTTGCCTATTCTCTTAGTTTAAATTTTATTTGAATGGTGATGTTCAGATACAATATATTTTGGATGGATCCCCAACCGTGAACTAATTTTCTTAAGTTGGTTGGGGATGTTTGTGATGTACACTCAGTTTGTTTCTAGCTTTTATTAACTGAACGTCTTGGCATTATTTTCTATCCTACTAGCACTTTATTTCCTTAAATTCTTTGACATACGAAAGTTGGCATTGCATTATTATTATGCCTTAATATCTTAACAGACTTAAGGGGTAACAATCAGTTTCGAGGTACTAAGGAGAGAAACTTCGACAAAAGATGTTCAAGTAGATGAGCTTACTTCGGAAGTGAATCTACCCCTTAGGACTAAAGATTGAAACTTAATCAAGTTAATTAGTGAAAAGCTTCACTATAGACATATAGGGGTTTATTGCAGTTAACTTAGGATATTACCATTGACAGAGGAAATACTATTCTTAAAATTTGCTCGGCAATAAAACCAAGACAAGACAGTGTTAATAACTAGCTTTACTGGCGTGAAATCCAGGCATCCCTTGCCAGCGCTCATCATCATTTGAATACTCTTATTTTCCAAACTAATTTTACTTTCACTACATTGTCTTAGCTATTTTTTAAATCAAAACACCCAAATCAAATTCAACACTCTTATTCACTTCAACAAGTAAAATATTGAGCAAATAAATTCTTGGTCAATCCCTGTGGATACGATACCCAGCTCACTGTTGTATTACTTGCTGACTGTGTATACTAGCACACAATAGACTCATCCTTGGCATTATTTTCTTGCATATTTACACTAAGTCCTCAATCTTTTGCCAAGTGTTAGCAAAGTCAACAGAGCTATAGCCCAAGTCTTCCGTATCTTCATCATCTTCCTATAGGTTTTTCAGTTGCTGCCCCCGGTTAATTAATGCCCTAATAGTCGTGGCACCAGATTAGAGTAAGCCCTTCGAGCTTATGTGCAATAACAACGACTATGCCATCACAACTATGATGGGACAAAGGCGTGGCAAAATTTTACATGCTATCTATTATGCCAGCCGAACGTTGAATAATGCCTAGCTTAATTACTCTACAACCGAGAAAAGGTTTTTGGCGGTTGTCTTTGCAATTGACAAGCTCAGATCTTACTAGGTAGGTAATAAAGTTGTAGTGTACACAGACCATTTGACACTAAAATATCTTTTGGCAAAGAAGAATACCACGCCTAGACTGATCCGATGGATACTCTTGCTGCAAGAATTTGATCTCGAGATTCGAGACAAGAAGATGAGTGAGAACTTCATCATCCTAAGGATGGTAGAGCTACTACCATAAGGGATGAATTCCCAATGAGTACTTACTTGCAGTCGATTCTATGCCATGGTACGCTGACATAGTCAACTACTTGGTTTGTAATATTTTGCCACCGAAATTGGCGAGTCGTGCTAGGAAACAATTTATGCGAGATGTTTAGCAATATTATTAGGACGAGCCATTTTTTCCTAAGCAGTGTGCTGATCATGTAATACGTTAGTGTGTGCTAGAGGATGAACAACACAACCTACTACAATTATACCATTCAACGCTGTATGGAGGCCTACGCTATTCAAGGACGCCCATTATTATGCCAAGGCATGTGATTGATGCCAGTGGATGGGTAACATCTCCAATAGACATCAATTGCCACTCCAGAACATTATGTCAATAGAGCTATTTGATGTTTGGGGAATAGACTTTATAGGTCCCTTTCCCAAATTATTACATTTTAAAATGGGTTAAAGTTGTTGCTCTACAACCAACGATGCCAAGGTTGTTGCCAAGTTCCTACACAAGCATATCTTTACTTGATTTGGTGCCCCTAGAGCCATCATTCATGATGAAGGTACCCACATTATATGCAATTTAATCTTTAAAGCACTGTGCAGGTATGGAATCCAGCAAAGAATTGCCACAGCCTACCATCCCCAAACAAATGGCCAAGGAGAGATCTCAAATAAGGATATTAAGAACATTTTGGAGAAAACTGTGAACCCAACGAGGAAGGACTGGTCCCTGAGGCTAGATGACTCCCTTTGGGCATACAAAACATCTTTCAAGACTCATTTGGGAACATCCCCATACATGCACATTTTTGGGAAGGCACGCCACTTACCAGTGGAGTTGGAACATCGAGCTTATTGGGTAACCAAAAAGATTAATATGGAATGGAGGGCTGCTGGTATGAAGCATTTATTAGACTTGAATAAATTGGAAGAATTCAAACTGTAAGCCTATGAGAATGTCAGACTTTACAAGGATAGAACAAAAAGAGGGCATGACAAAAAAATATTGCCAAGGCAGTTTGAAGCCTGCCAAAGAGTTATGATATTTAAATCAAGGTTAAGTTATTTCCAGGTAAGCTTAAGTCTAGATGGTCAGGCCCCTTCGAAGGTGTCAAACCATATGCTCATGGAGCAGTTGACATCGAGGATTTGAAGACTATAACAACTTTTAAAGTAAACTGCCAAAGGTTGAAACACTATTTGGAAGGTAGTCAAAAGAATGCCAATGAGATTGTTCTCTTGGCAAATATTCATTAAACTACATCATCATCATTTGATTTGTGTACATAGTAGGTTAGATGTTTTTCTTTCATTTTCAATATTTTATTTGTTTATTGTTTTTCTTTTATTTTTATCTTTTTTTTTCTGTTTTGAAAGGATTTCTTTGAGTGAGTGCATAAATAGGTTGCCAGGTAGTTTGCCAAGGTAAAGGCTGGCATTAAGAGTTAAAACATTGTGCATCAATTGGACTTGTGAGAGTTATGTAACGCCCCAGTTTTGGGCTTAGGAGTTTTCCTCGTGGTTTAGACGGTCCAGTGGACTAGGATTAGAGATTCGAGTCAGATTCAAATTTGGGATTAAAATCAGAATAAATAATTTTTGTGCGAGAAAAATATGGGAAAAATGTAAAAATCATTATTTAGTATATGGATATTTTTGGTAAAGCCAGTTTCGAAAATGGTATTTGGAAATTGGACATTTTCTCTAGTGACCAAAATGCAAAGATTGAAAACTATTTTTAATTACTATTTTGAAAAAGAGTCAAGTCTTAGAATTTTTAAGGAGATATTTTTCAAAATTTAATATCAGATATTCCTCTCATTTAGGATTATTTTAAAAGAGTTTTAATTGGGTAATTAAAAGGAGGATTAATAAAAAGTAGTTATTTTCTTAAAACCAAAAAAATTTACGTAACTTTTCCTCCCAAACTTTTCTCTCAAAGTTCTTCAACCAAACGCTCACTTTTTTTATCAAAGATCTGAGATCTAAAATATCCAATTGAGAGGGAAATCACTCCTTAGAGGGGAGTCTAATCCTCAAGCTTGAACATGAGTTTCGGAAGCTTTAAAGGCGGAGTTCTTGCATCGACAAGCGAGGTGTTACGAGTCGGGAGTGGAAAAGTGTTTTCAACTTTGCAAAGGTTTGAAAGTCGTGTTTGTCAGTTTAGATCGATCTTGAATTGCTGATCTAAGCTCATAAGTAAGTAAAGGATGGATTCTCTCTCGAACTTAGTTTGGCTAATAGTTTGATGCATTTCTTTTACATGATTTGATTACTCACTGTTTATGCATATCTTGAGCATAGTTTAATAATGGAAATTGGTTTCAAAATGTTGTTAATGCATTTGGAAGTACTACACGTCTTGCTAATGTTTATAAACATTATTTAATGCAAATGTTGTTGCATTGGTTTAGTGGTTTGAATGATGCATATGAAAACAGTGATTTAATGATGTTAATATGAATTATATTGGCAAGTGATGGTATAATTTGGTTTTAAAATGAAATCGAATATAGTTGGCCGACCATAGGATTGATAGTGCACTAGAAAAAGGTGTATTTGATGTCAAGGGGTTTATATGGTGTACTGAATACTCCATCCAAGTACCCTAATGGTAGAGGGGTTATACGGTACCGAAGACTCCCGTTAGTGGATTAAACATTGTATCGATGAGTGGTGTTGAGGGGTTTATGTATGTTGAATACTCTACCACGGGTGTCACAGCGGTGGAGGGGTTTATGTGTACCGAATACTCCGTGTGTGAACCTTAGGTTGCCGATAGTTTGTTTGTTAAGTGTTGAAGGAACACTTGTTGAATCCGTGTATTCGATGTTACATTTTTGATAAATGGAACTTGGTAAATGATCACTTGGAAAGCCAATATAACTGTTTATGTATCATGAGATGGATTACGTTGTTTAATGTGATTTAAACATGTTTTACTCTTTAAGCCTTGCATTGGTAGTATGCATGGGAAAGCTTAAATTGAGGGTAGCAAATTGGACTTTGTTGTGGTATCCATAGTACATGTTGCATATGGTTTAATATGCTTTTTTAGAAATGTTAAGTGCATGGTTTTGATAAGGTATGGTGTTGTGATAATCTTTTAATGAGTTTTGAGAAGTGGTTTCAAAAGGAAAGTGAAATGGTTTTAACTTGCATTAATGGTGTTTATTGTTTAAGCATTTCTCACTAAGCCTAGTGTGCTTACGCTCTATTTTCCATCAATGTAGAGAATTGAGTTTGAGACAGCAAGGAAAGGAACTCCAGAGACTAGTTTTCAAAGTGCAATTTGAACCGGTGAAAAGTAGTAATAAAGGCAATGTGCCAATTGATGTTTTATGAGGGTTTTTGATGAACTCCCTATTGTTGCAAGTTTTAATTATTGTTTTAGACTTGTAATAAGCTTTAAGTGATTGGTATGTTCTTGGATTCATGTTTTGGTTGTGGACTAGGAAGCATGCATTTAGATTTGGTTTTTGAGTATTCTAGGTAAGCTAGATTGGCCTATATTATTGATAGGATGATATACAAGCATGTTATGGATGTTATTTGAAAATTAGTTAAGTGTTAATATGGTTTGGAATGAGCCAAAGAGTTATATGTTGGACCTAGAGGTCATTACAGGCCTCCACGTACCTATACGGGTACCTCAGGGTTCGGTACGTAGGACCTGTAAAGGCTCAACTGCTAAAAATAAGCCTAGTGTACCGGTACGCTTAGCCACTATATCGTTATGCATTAAGGGAAAACCATGCCTAAGTATCGGTACACGGGCCAGCGTACCGAAACACCCTTTTGATTTTAACTAGCCGTATCGATATGCAGGGTACCATATCAGTACGAGCTCTAGCTATTGGAATTCTATGATTTCAAAACAATAAAGGGGGATCGGTATGGGTCAACATTGTATCGGTATAGTTTGGTCAACATACCATATCGATATGCGATAGAAGTGTATCAGTATAGAGAGTCGTTAATCTATTATGGCGTATCGGTACAATACTTCCCCGTATCGGTACGTTGTGTTGAATTTGGGTTGATTTGTGCTGAAGTTTGGAAATCTTGCAATTTGGTCCCTGTTTGCTATGATTGGAATTAGTTGAGCTTGAATGATTGTTTTGGAATGAAAATTAACTTATGAGCATGAAATGGATCTAAATAAGGGTTGGTAAGCTTTTATGTTCTAAAGGCCTTGTAATTTGTAATATTTGCGTATTGGTCCCTAATGTGAATCGTTGATCAATTGGACTCTGTTTTGTGCTGCTGATCTAATTGTAACGCTACCTCTAGAGCATGTTTACATAGGATCATAATGATTTGCATTTAGACAAGATAAAAAATAAGGGGTTTAGTTTAAGGTTTAGCTCGGGTTTACTTTAGCGAGCCTAATGTGGCCCTTTTAGTTCGGTTTCAACTAGGCTAGGCTAAAAGGGTTATATTTGGTGGTATTAGAGCCAGGTTTGTGGAAATTGGTACGTTGTGGATGTTAGTAACATGATGTCTGCTATGCAGGGTGAATTCTTACAATACAATATTTGAAATATGCCATGTTTGGGTATTCTGGGGACACATTGCCTTATTACTACAATTATGAAACGATTTTGGTTTAAATTGGAAGTCTTGGATCCTTGCTTGAACATGGTCTGATTGTCTTTGTTTTGTGTAACTATCATGCCTTAGATATGTTTTAGACTATGCCACCGAGCAGAGAATTGTGATCTAGCGGAAGCGCTGCTATCAGAGGGTAGGGAGTCGAGGGCAAGATTGTAAACCCTGAGAATTTGCTGCCAACTCTGCCTAATCGTCCTGAGTGAGTAGAACAAGTACCCCCTGCACAACCTGGTCCTGTGTTTGGGGACATGATGCTTTTGGTTTAGGAGATAACATGAGCATTCCAGGCCATAATGTCCTAGAGCTCAAGTACCTACTCCAGCACCTACTGCTACTAATCCGGGTTTGCTGTTAGAGCATTTTTGTAACCTTAGAGGGGTTGAGTATATAGGGTTGGCACCTGAAGCATCCGAGGAGTGGATGGCCAGTACAGAGCGTATCTTGGTTCAGATGGGATATAATGATGACCATAAGTTAGGATGTATTGTTTCCCTATTGCAAGGGGGTGCGTATAGTTGGTGGACCACCGTAACCACGGGCATGGAACCTAGTGATGTGACGTTGGAATTCTTCCAGGCTGCCTTCAGGAAGAAATATTTGGGTGTTAGATATTTGGATGACAAGAAGTGAGAGTTTATGGCCTTGGTCCAGGGTAGTATGAAGGTATCTGAGTATAAGGTACAATTCGTACAGCTGAGTCAGTATACACCTAAGCTCGTGCCAAATAAGAGGCACCGCTGTGATCGTTTCTGGTATGGTTTGGTGCAAGATGTCAAGACGTACATCTTGGCCATCGAGTATGTTGGGTTTGATGTTTTGGTATCACGAGCATAGGGTATGCAACATAGTATGGGTTTGTCTTATTATTCTAGAGGTTTAGCTCGGGGAAGAGAGCTGCAGAGTATAGTTCCTGGGGTGGTCAGGCTAAAAATTACCGTGATTGGAGGTTTCAACCTGATGTGAGACGCATTGGAGATAGTTCTAGATGAGGATCCCAGGGGCAGGGTGCTTAGGTTCGAGCAGTATATAATAGTTGTTGAGGTTATGGTTTGAGAGAGCATTTGAGGCGAGATTTTCTATGTTTGGCTAGAGAGGGGTAGGCTCATGAAATTGTGGCTGCAAACTCTTGATGGAGTTGTGGGTTGATGGATCATATCAGACGAGACTGTCCTTTGCTTGCTAGAGGTAGACAGGCACATACACTTGTTGCTACACCACCTAGGGGCCGTGGACGTGGCCGAGGTACCTTCCAACGGAGGGAGGAAGGAAAGAGGACTGTGGTGCACATAGTGACAATTCGATTGGAGGAGGGTGGACCAACGATGATCAATGCACATCACAAGGGGAGAAATGAAACGGACATGATAGCAGGTACCTTTACCTTGTAGTCAATGTCACTATTATCTTTGATAGATTCTAGTTCAACACTTTCATATGTTTTGGATGAGCAAGCACATTTGATTAGTGTACTGGTAGAAATGCTTGATGTTGGTATGCAAGTGACGAGTTCTTTTAGAGAAACGATCGTTACAAGAAAGTTGTATCAGAGATGTTCTCTGATTGTTTAGGGTCACGTGTTTGCGGTTGATCTGATAGAGTTGTCATTCCATGGTTGTAATGTGATCTTGGGTATAGACTGGTTGTCCGAGCATCGAGCTGTGGTTGATTTTGAGACCAACTGGGTTTCTTTGAGGCTTGCTGATGATTATGAAGTTGTAGTTGTGTGCGAAAATGTGAAGTTCTTGTCTAATATGGTTTCGGCCATGGAAGCGCATAAGTTGCTTAATGTGGATGTTGGCCGTATCTAGCTTATGTGATGAATCCGAATATGGAGGAAGTGCAAACGAAGGATATCTGTACTGTTTGTAACTCTTCGGGTGTGTTTCTGAAAGAGTTACCTAGTTTTCCACTGGATAGGAAGGTGGAGTTTTGCATCGAGACCTATGTTAATTCAGCTGCAATATCGATTGCACCATACCGCATGGCACCAAAAGAGTTGAAAGAATTGAAGATGCAACTTCAAGAGTTGTTGGATCGGGGTTTCAACCAACTTAGTGTTTCGCCCCAAGTATCCCATGCTGCGAATTGTTGATCTATTCCATCAATCCTGGGGAGCTACGGTGTTTTCCAAGATTGACTTGAGATCTGGATATTATCAATTGATGGTGAAGGATAAAGAGGTGTTGAAGACTGCTTTTCGTACGAGGTGTGGCCATTATGAGTTCATGGTGATGTCGTTTGGGTTAACAAATGTGACTGCATCGTTCATTGATATGATGAACCGTGTGTTCCATGAATTTTTGGACCAATTGGTAGCAGTGTTCATCGATGACATCCTTGTGTACTCTTAGACTGAAGAGGATCATGATCGATATTTGAGGATTGTGTTGCAGACCTTGTTGGATAATTAACTCTATGCCAAGTTGAGTAAGTGCGAGTTTGGATTAGGGAAGTGGAATTCGTTGGACATGTGGTTTTAGCCGAGGGTATCCGGGTGGATCCTAAGAAGGTTGAGGCAGTTGTGAGTTGGAAGCAGCCGAAGTTAGTATCAAAAGTCCATAGTTTTCTAGGTTTGGCTGGTTATTGCTGTCATTTCATGGATGGGTTTTTGAGAGTTATTACTCTATTAACCAAGTTGTAGCAGAAGGATGTGTGGTTCGAGTGGACGGAAGCTAGACATCAGGCTTTTGAGAAATTGAAAGAAGCTCTGACGCAGGCTCCAATCTTGATTCAACTTGAGTTAGGAAAGGAGTTTGTGGTGTACAACAACACATTCTATGTCTGGTTAGGGTGTGTGCTGATGGAGGATAGAAAAGTTGTGGCTTATGCATTAAGGCAGTTGAAAGTGCATGAATGCAACTACCCCACGCATGATCTTGAGCTCGCAGCGGTAGTGTTTGCGTTGAAAATTTGGAGACATTACCTTTATGGTGAAAAGTGTGTTGTATACACTGACCATAAGAGTTTGAAGTATCTGATGATGCCAAAAGATTTGAATCTTCGTCAACGTAGGTGGTTGGAGTTGTTGAAGGATTACAATTTGACCATTGAGTACCATCCAGGCAAAGCCAATGTTGTGACTGATGCTTTGAGTAGAAAGGCTGTTGTAGAGTGTAGAGCCATGTTTGCAAGGTTGAGTGTAACCGGTGATGGAGGGTTCTTGGCATAATTGCAGGTGAAACCTTCGTTGATACAGTTGATTAAGAAAAAATAGTCGTATGATGAGGCGTTGGTACCTCATGTCAAGGACATCATGGATGGAAACCCTTCGGATTTCCACTTTAATAGCGATGAGATTTTGTGCTTTAAAGATAGGATTACGGTGCCTATTGACGGGGAGTTGAGAGTCCTTTTGCTAAGCACCTCGGTATTACTAAAATTTATCAAGGGCTGAGGAAGGAGTACTATTGGGTGGGCTTGAAAAAACGATATGGCTGATTTTGTTGCTAGATGTATGGTATGTCAGCGGGTGAAAGTTGAACATCAATTTCCTTCTGGGTTGTTGCAATCGTTGAGAATACCGGAGTGGAAATAGGAGAGGATCACCATGGATTTTGTGTCAGGATTGCCTTTGACACTGACTAAAAAGGATTTGCGTGATTGTTGATCAGTTTACGAGGTGAGCACATTTTCTACCTGTGCATACAACGTATACGTTGGATAGGTGGCAGAGTAGTTTGTTGCTGAAATTGTGAGGTTGCATGGAGTACCTAAATCGATTGTTTCAGATAGAGTTTCGCGGTTTATGAAAAAGTTTTGGGGATGTTTGCACTGAGCTTTGGGTACTTGTTTGAATTTCAGTACATCGTATCATCCTTAGACAGATGGACAGTCTAAATGAGTGATTCAGATTTTGGAGGACATGTTGAGATGCTCTATCATTGAGTTCCAAGGATCATGGGAAAGATAGTTGCCTTTTGTAGAGTTTGCGTACAATAACAGTTACCAAGCAAGTATAAAGATGGCACCATATGAAGCCCTATATGGTAGGAGGTATCGTACGCCCTTGTGTTGGGCTGAGGCTGGGGAAAGTATGTTTCCATGCCTGATGTGTTGAAAGACACAAATGAGAAAGTGAAGATGATTTATGATCGTTTAAAAGAGGCCACGGATAGGCAGAAATCCTACGCGGATTTGAAGCTTAAAGAGATTGAGTACGCTGTTGGTGAAAAAGTGTTCTTGAAAGTTTCGCCTTGGAAGAAGGTGATGCGTTTTGGGCGTAAAAGGAAACTGAGCCCAAGGTTTATTGGACCGTATGAGGTGCTGGAACGCATTGGTCCTGTAGCTTATCAGTTAGGGTTGCCTCTTGAGTTGGAGAAAGTTCATGATGTGTTTCATGTATCCATGTTGCTGAGGTACAGCTCGGACCCGTCGCATGTTATGTATGTTGAGGATGTTGAGTTGCGACTAGATTTGTCTTATGATGAGGAACCAATGGAAATTCTTGACTCCAGTAGTAAATTTCTTCGTGGCAAGACGATTGAACTTGTTAAGGTATTGTGGCGACACCGCGGTGTTGAGGAGGCCACATGGGAGAGGAGTTTTCGCATTTGTTTCCGTCAGGTAAATTTTGAGGATGAAATTTCTTAAGGGGAGGAGTTTAATGCCCCAGTTTTGGGCTAGGAGTTTTCCTCGTGGTTTAGACAATGTAGTGGACTAGGATTAGAGATTCGAGTTAGATTCGGGATTAAAATCAGAATAAATAATTTTGGTGCGAGAAAAATAAGGGAAAAATCTAAAAATCTTTATTTAGTATATGGATATTTTTGGTAAAGTCAATTTTGGAAAATGGAATTTGGAAATTAGACATTTTGGCTAGTGACCAAAATACAAAGATTGAAAACTATTTTCAATGACTATTTTGAAAAAGGGTCAAATCTTATAATCTTTAAGGAGCTATTTTGTCAAACTTTAATATCAGATTTTCCTCTCATTTAGGATTATTCTAAAAGAGTTTTAATTGGATAATTAAAAGGAGGATTAACAAAAAGTAGTTATTTTCTTAAAACCAAAAAATTTACGTAACTTTTCCTTCCAAACTTTTCTCTCAAAGTTCTTCAGCCAAACACTCACTTTTTCATCAAATATCAGAGATTTCAAACATCCAATTGAGAGGGAAATCACTCATTAGAGGGGAGTCTCATCCTCAAGCTTGAACGTGAGTTCCAAAAGCTTTAAAGGCGTGGTTGTCGCATCGGCAAGCGAGGCATTGCGAATCGGTGAGTGGAAAAGTGTTTTCAACTTTGCAAAGGTTTGAAAGTTGTGTTTGGGAGTTTAGATCAAGCTTGAAACGCTGATCTAAGCTCGGAAGTAAGTAAAGTATGAATTCTCCCTTGAACTCGATTTGGCTAATAGTTTGATGCACTTGTTTTACATGATTTGATTACTCACTGTTTATGCATATCTTGAGCATGGTTTAATGCTGGAAATTGTCTTCAAAATGTTGTTAATGCATTTGGAAATAATGCACGTCTTGTTAATGTTTATAAACATTTTTTAATGCAAAGGTTGTTGCAATGGTTTAACGGTTTGAATGATGCATATGAAAACTGTAATATCCCAGTTTCTGGTTAGTGGCCAAAATGTAAATTTTGAAAGTTTTGTGGATAAAGTATAAACTTTTGAAAAGTTTAGGAATAAAAGTGTAATTTTCAAAATTTATGTATTTTAACCCCGTAAATGAATGGTTTGCCCCCAAGATTGATGTTTCTATGTTACCCAGATTTTCGTACGGAATTTGTATTAATAGCTATAAAGCAATAAAGTTCAAAAAAAATATTCGGATAATCGGGTCGAGCTAAAATTTCAGAGATAGTTCCATGGACCTTAGAAGAGTCATAAAATATCATTTTAGTGATATTTTGATGTTAAAATGATCAAGAAAAATTTCAATCGATCGAAATGAGATGGAATGGCAATTTGTGAGTAAGTTAATCAATAAAGGGCATTTTGGTCATTTTTCCCAAAAGGGACATGGAGGGAATTTTGAGATTTCTTTTATGGATGAATATTGGCTGATTATAATCCAAGTCTAGTTGGAATTCTACAAAATGGTGAAGAGAAAAAGAATAGAAAAATTTTACAAGCTCGATTTAAGCTCCAAATCTCAGTTTTTAGGTAATCTTTCGAACTACAAAGTTGTTATACTCTTCGAGCTCTATCTTTTGATGTAAATAATTCATAAAATACTTGCTTGGTTGATGAGATTTGATATGAGGAAGAAATTAGGGTTTATGAACAAATTGGGGCTTTTATGATTTTATGAATCCATGGTTGATTTTAAGTTAGAATCAGGCTTGTATGATGTTAGAATCATGTTATTGAGTTGGGATTTAAAACCTACAAATTTCGGTTTGTATAGAGAAGATTATGGTTTATCGATTCAAGTCTAACTTAGGGTTTGTGATGTTGGATTAATGATCGAGTAAGCTTGATTTGTTCTTTGGAAGAAAAACCCTAAGTTAAATACATAGGGACCATTTTGGCAAGCTTCAAAATTAAGGGACCAGATCTGATTTTTATGAATTTGATGTGTATTTATATTATTATTGATGTTAGAGACATGAAAATTAAAGTTAGAATGCTAAACCGATGATTAATCACATTAGTGACCATTTTGACAATTTGTCAAACTTGAATGGTCTATTTGGCAATGAGGATATGTAGAAGGAGTAAATTTGAATTTTATTTAAAATGATGGAATTAAGGTAGTAATGTTTATTGGAGAAGTAATTTGCAAAGTTAAGAAGCTTGAATCCTTATATTTGAAATTTTGGTGACCATCTCGACAAATTAAGAGAAATTAGAGAAGTAAAGGTTTCAGCCTATTTTGATGAAGGATGTAACGAGACCATATGAATACAAGCTTTATTCTAGTCATTTGAAGTAAAGTGATGGGACTAAATTGACAAGTAGAGAAATAAGGAGCAGTTGGTGTAAATTATAAGTTATTTATGGAAAGTTATGTTGGAATTTGAATTATGGCAGTAATAAAAATTCGCCATAAATTATAGAAAATGGTTAAATGATGAATTATGGTAGTAAGTTTAAAGATTTGTTAGTCTAGTTTCGTTTCCAGCAAACGGAAACTGATTTCGAGTTCGGTGTTAAAAGATATGGATTTTATTCGAAAGAAGGTCAGAAAAATTACACAACAATTTTTGCCTGGATAGCTCTGTGACATGAATGTAAAGAATTTTTATAATTTGGTAGATTTTGCTAATTTATGTGGCTTATACCGTTAGAATTGTTATTGAATCTAGTTTCTACAGTATAAAGGAAATTAAAATCCATTATGTATTCTGCCCTGTATAAGTAAATCTTTGAAGGTAGCACAATTTATCAAAAAATGGAATTTGAAACATTTTGTATTTAAATGTTAGTTAGCGAGCTCGGAAGAATTGTTGGAAGCTCAAATTGGTCACTAAGGACCATATGAGTTGTTGAACAATACAAGGAAGAAAGGAAAAATATTTGGAAATTTTATATTTGAATGGTTATATTAGACAACATTTTTAAGGTATTGATAGATTTGAATCTAACAAATATTTTGTTGTATTCATGTGATTAATGAAGTCAAGTCTGAATCAAAGAAGGTTCGAGGTAATATGAAAGAAAGGATCGAACTAGGACTTAGTGAGGCATTGTGTTAAGTGTCCAAGGTGAGTGCAACATTTATATGTTTGTTAATTATAAAAGGGAAGACTTGCGATAAGTCAACCCTGATCTAAATATGATAAAATTTATTAACACTATATGATAAAAATTACCTGATAAGTATGTTGGTATGTTATTCTGAACATGATAGACTATGTGTCATGTAAAGTACATGCTCTTTGGCAAAATCATAAAATTGAGGGACTTGGGAAAGAAAAGAAGATATGAGAAAGCAGTTTCCTCACCTTTTTGAACCAGGTACGTGTTGAAAATTCTAGGACAAATTTTCTTAAGGGGGGAGAATTGTAATATCCCAATTTTTATCTAGTGACCAAAATGTAAATTTTGAAAGTTTTGTGGCTAAAGTATAAACTTTTGAAAAGTTTAGGGATCAAATTGTAATTTTCAAAAGTTATGTATTTTAACCCCGTAAATGAATAGTTTACCCCCAAGAATGATGTTTTTGTGTCACCTAGACTTTCGTACAGAGTTTGGATTAATGACTATAAAGCATTAAAGTTCAAAAAAATATTCGGATAATCGGATCGAGCTAAAATTTCAGAGATAGTTCCATGGACCTTAGAAGAGTCATAAAAATATCATTTTATGAATATTTTGATGTTAAAAAAATCGGGAAAAATTTTGTGAGTAAGTTGATTAGTAAAGGGCATTTTGGTCATTTTGCCCAAAAGGGACATGGAGGGAATTTTGAGATTTCTTTTATGGATGAACAGTGGTTGATTAGAATCAAACTATGACTATTTGGAATGTTACAAAATGGAAAATTAGAAATATAAATCAAGTTGGAGGGTATTTTTTGAAAGTGGAATTTATTGAATTAAAAATTCAATTTTAATGATACAAGTGTCTTAAATATATGAAATATGAAGGATTTATCAGAAAAAAATACTTTCTGAAATTTTGGTGAAGGGAAAAAGAAGAGAAAAAATTTACAAGCTCGATTTATGCCCCAAATCTCGATTTTCTGGTAATCTTTCAAACTACAAAGTTGTTCTACTCTTTGAGCTCTATATTTTGATTGAAATAATTCATAGAATACTTGTTTGGTTGATGAGATTTGATATGAGGAAGAAATTAGGGTTTATGAACAAATTAGGGTTTTTATGATTTTATGAATCCATGGTTGATTTTAAGTTACAATCATGCATGTATGATGTTAGAATCATGTTATTAAGTTGGGATTTAAAACCTACATATTTTGGTTCGTATAGAGAAGATTAGGGTTTATTGATTCAAGTCTAACTTAGGTTTGTGATGTTGGATTAATGATCTAGTAAGCTTGATTTGTTGTTTGGTAGAAAAACCCTATGTTAAATACATAGGGACCATTTCAGCAAGCTTCCAAATTAAGGGACCAGATCTGATTTTTATGAATTTGATGTGTATTTGTATTATTAATGATGTTAGAGACATGAAAATAAAGTTATAATGCTAAACCGACGATTAATCACATTAATGACCATTTTGACAATTTGTCAAACTTGAATGGTGTATTTGGCAAGGAGGATATGTAGAAGGAGTAAATCTAAATTTTAGTTAAAATGATGGAATTAAGGTAGTAATGTTGATGGAGGACTAATTTGAAAAGTTAAGAAGCTTGAATCCCTATATTTGAAATTTTGGTGACCATCTTGATAAATTATGAGACATTATAGAAGTAAAGTTTAAGCCTATTTTGATGAAGGATGTAAAGAGAACATATGAATACAAGCTTTATTCTAGTCATTTGAAGTAAAGTAATGGGACTAAATTGACAAGTAGAGAAATAAGGAGTAGTTGGTGTAAATTAGAAGTTATTTATGGAAAGTTATGTTGGAATTTGAATTATGGCAGTAAGTGTAAAAATTCGCCATAAATTCTTCCAAATTTGTCAAAAAAATTACACAGCAATTTCTACCTAGATAGCTCTATGACATGAATGTAAATAATTTTTATAATTTTGGTAGATTTTGCTAATTTATGTGGCTTATACAGTATAAAAGAAATTAAAATCTAGTATGTATTATGCCCTATATAAGTAAATCTTTGAAGGTAGCGCAATTTATCAGAAAATTGAATTTGAAACATTTTGTATTTAAATGTTAGTTAGCAAGCTCGGAAGAATTATTGGAAGTTCAAATTGGTCAGTAAGGACCATAATGAGTTTTTGAGCAGTACAAGGAAGAAAGAAAAAATATTTGGAAATTTTATATTCGAATGATTATATTAGACAACAAGTGATTAATGAAGTCAAGTCTGAATGAAAGAAGGTTTGAGGTAATATGAAAGAAATGATCGAACTAGGACTTGGTGAGGCATTGTGTTAAGTGGCCAAGGTGACTGCAATATTTATATGTATGTTGGTATGTTATTCTGAACATGATAGACTGTGTGTCATGTTAAGTACATGGTCGCCTCAATGATAACTATTCCAGTTATGTTATAGACTTTGATTATGATATACTGGAAGAATCGATGTGATGCGTTGTAACACCCCTACCCCGGGCTAGTAGCAAATTGGTTCGGGAGCATTATCAAGCACATTACAAGCAAGAACGAGACAAGAATAGGTTAACTCATCCCTATTAGATGAGTTACTTAACTATCAAGTAACCAAGTATTTATAACTTAACATGTAAGCAATCTCTTATTTTGTTTACAAGATATTATAGGTTACCAAACAATTCAATTAAAATTATCATACAACCATCATTCAAATAACTTAAGTGAGTACACATGCTCCCATTTCATTTGTTTGTTCCTTAGATTGATACATGTAACATTTCATACATAAAAAATTACTAGACATGACCAATTGTACATACCTTGTCTCCAAGCAAGCCATATGCCAAGCCTTACCATTCGGCATTTACCATACAAACTTAAAAAAACACATACAACATGGTATGTTCACACAAGTGACTACATTATCTCATAAGTCATTCGAATATCATGATAATCTAGATCAATTACTTTGAACATTCAATATATATATCCATACGAGCAGCAAAATACTTTTCCTTTACATAGAATTTGAGTCCATTACTCTATTCACATTATCAACCAAGTTCATAACATGATAAGCCCATTCAAGAACACGTACATATATATACAAGTTTCAAGTATCCAAAATGCATGCACAAGTTCATTACTTACAATCTAAGTGCCACCAACTATGGGAGTACAAAACAAGTATGAACCATACTTTAGCTATGCTTGTGCCTTGCTTCGAGCTCAAGAAATTAGGCTTCAAGATCAAGCAACGATCGAATCCTTTATCCTGTGGTTGGGAAGAATGAAAACAAGAGTGGTAAGTACAAGAATGTACTTAGTGAGGTAGTAACTAGCTCTAACCAATTGTTTTATCAAGTTAAGTGTTAATTAGTCGAGAATGATCCTAGCTAAAGATTTCAAGACAATTGAATAGCATAAGAAGCAAGAGACAATGAATCATAATTCATGCTTTATCTATTTCAAGAAATCAAGCTATTCATGGTCACATATCAAGTAGTCAAGCAATTGATGCTTACCTAACAAGTAATCAAGCAAATCATGCTTACATGACAAGTAATCAAGCTATTCATACTTACATAACAAGAAATCAAGCAAATCATGCTTACATGACAAGTAATCATGTTGTTCATGGTTATATTAGCTCATTTACAATCTTTTAACACAATTATTGGTTTATAGTTTGTCTAGGTAATAGAGTCTCCAACCAACTATCGCCACAAGATGTATTGTAGTACTGGTCAACCCTCCTACTGTCGCCAAAGACCACATATGTACCCTTCGTCTGTCTCCAATTAGGGGCCTTAGCCCTGGACCATAGTCCACCCTGACTCAATAAGCTCTAGACTCTAAGGCATGCCCTTCTAGCTATTAAACTAGCAACCAAGGTTGTTTAATTACATTTCATTTATTCAGGGATTTTCAAGCTTTTCATGTTCAAGATCATGTATCATTCAAGAATCAATTCAAGGAAGGTATAGCAACATCATGCTTTAGCCCTTAGGCCAATTGAGCCTTAACTCTTCAATTACTTTTCACGTTTTCAAGTGTTTCATGTTCAAGGCAAGACAATTCATGTTCAAGGATCACATTCAAGCAAGCATTCGATGGTTCATACCCAAGGCATCAAGAATCAAGCATTTATTTTCACTTTTCTTTCTAATTAATTTATCAATTTTGCATGCTATTATCACAATTTTAGCTTAGCTCAATCTTCCATTTTACTCATATTCAAGTTAAATTAAGCTCATTATCATGGCATATCAATAGCAAGAAGGTAAACATGCATATTTGGTTAGGACCTAAGTCCTAATCCTATTGTAAACTACACTCACAATACTCCGAGCTAGCTTATTTATCTTGTATCCGAATCCCCTTGTTTTTAGCTTTCGAATGCTCCACTCTTTCTTCCTACACAAGATTTACTCCTTACTCTAACATTTCATACAAGTAAATATATGTCAAACAAGGTACATTGAGCATAATAATTACCCATCTCAAGCAGTCAAATGTGTTTACACAATCACTAAAAATGGCAACAATATTCATATATTTCATGTAAGAAACAAGCAGCATATTCATATATATATACATTAATGCACATTACTACAATTGTTTACATTCCAATTTGGGCAAAACAAGACAGTAACCAAACTGTTTAGAAAACAGTTTACAAAATTGTCTAAGGCATCTAAACTGCTGCTGCCAGGCTTCAGGTGCACTGCTTACTTAAACGTGCATAACTTTCATTCCGTATGTCAGAATTTTAAATGGTTTACACCGTTGGAAAGATAACTTAATTGTATTTCTAACCATATATGCCTTGCGTTTTAGTTATTTTCCAATTAATACAGCTTTTAGCTTAAAGACAGAGCAATTTACAACACTGGACAGTTTGCACTGTCCCTAGTGTTTCTTCTCTACAATTCATTCTACAATCCAAAATTCAGTTCTGTTTTCTCCTAATGAATTTAGACATGTTAAGGAATTATCCGTAAAATTTCCAGCCTTAAATTACCTTTATACAATTTATGGTGATTTTTCAAAGTTACTGCCAGGACAGAGGATCCTGGGCAGATTACACTAGTTTAAGTTTCTAGCTTCATAATTCCTCTAAACAAGATTCTAACATTGTAATTCAACTTATTTTCATGTTCTTACATGTCTAGGTCAGTCTAATTGACCTATCAATGTGATTATAACAAGACATTATAGTGCAATGTTCAATTTGATTATTTGATCAACAACATTCCTCTAATTCACCATTTGAGCAGTCCATTTCCTAGCTTTAACTAATCCCATTATATGAATTCATTTTCCACCAACTTCCCAACAATTTCCAGCATTGCTTATATTTATAATGTATCAAACTTAATAGTACTAATGCAATTGATATCCAATTCATATTTCAATCAACAATTCCTACTCCTACTAACTACAAACAAACTAGTTCTTTTAAAATGCAAGAGTTTCTACCATCAAAGACTATATCTAATTATATTCAACCACATTGCTATTGTTAAGTGTTCAAAAGTACTATTTTTATTACCCTTTTTTACTCATATTATTGTTAGACTTAGGCTCATATTAGTTGCATAATTAGTCATTCATGCATTAATTCATGTTTCTTTCCACCGTTGAGCTTGATTACATAACTTGGTGATTTTTGTGGAAAAAGATATTGCTTTGGTGTGTTTTTGTGTGTGTGCAAAATCACTTACCTAAGCAAGGCTAGAACCAGTTGCCAGGACAATGCATGAAGGAGATGCCAAGCTAGTTTCCAGGGCAATGCATGAAGGAGATGCCGAGCTAGTTGCCAGGGCAATTGTCGATAATGGATAAGATGATATGGCGGTCAAAATTGATGACTAGATAAACCCAAGATGACGTGGAGCAAAGTTAAATCCCAAAGGAGTTTGATTTCCATGAAGAGGTTAAAGAGAAATTAAATCCCAAGAAGATAGGAGAAGATCTAGAAGGAATTTAAATATAATAAAGAATTATATTCTTTAAAAGTATTTAATTCCAACTTAACTTCCTCCTCAAAAAAGACTTTGACCTAGCCCTATAAATTGAGGACCAAGCCGTCAACTCCAAGGGGAGCAAGTGAGAGATTTCGACAAGAGAAGGAGGGAGAGATTTCGACAAAGTCCTCAACCAGTCATGATTTTTTCTTCTTTGTTCGATTAGGTTTATGTTATGAATTCTTTGTTTTGTGTTTCTTTGGAACCTAGCCATGAACTAAATCTATTTGTCTAAGGTTATTTTGTTTTGTGGTTGTGAGAAACAATTGGATTTTGTTTAGGTAATAAGAGTTTACACTTTGAATTCAAGGTTTACTCATTCTTGGTTCTTATTCTTGTTTGTGAGTGAATTGGGAGAGGATCTCGTAACTTTATCTATTTATCTAATATCGGGAGAGTTAGATTCAAGAAACGAATAAGTATAATCTTTATTCAATCTATTGATGGTGAAGATTAATCCGGCTTAGGAATAAGTTAAGGATTTCAACGGCTAAGAGGAGCGCAAGATTGGTTGTTGTTCACCCTTGATTCACGCAGGGATGTATTATCAAGGCATGCACAAATAGCTAGAGTTTTGACTTAGGGATAAGATGAAACCATTGAAGAATGCTCCGCTGAACCTTGAAGTTGCTGCCCAGCCACCCAAACAGTTGCCCAGCCAGTTTCCCAGGCAACCGTCGATTAGTTGCCAAGGCAACCCCGCTTCGCAAGTTGCCACGGCAATTGAGTTGGCCTTGCACTCTTTTACCAAGATGATCCAATCAGCTATCACACCTCAACTCACGATAACCTGGCCTATTCTCTCTCATTTGATTACATCTTCTTTTACTTATTTGTTTTCTAGTTTAGTTGTTAGTTAAACTCCTACAATCTTCTACTCGTGTTCTTTTACTTTTTACAGTGCAAGAGATTAGATTCTTGAAGTGGCACCAATCCCTGTGGAGACGATATCTTTTATACTATAACTTGCGACGTGTACACTTGCAAAATTGCGGAGCACTTATTACGCGCAACAAGTTTTTGGCGCCGTTGCCGGGGATTGGCAATAACAACTTTGTTTTTATTTTCTTGCACTTTTTATTTTTCTTGTTTAAGATTCAAAGGGTTAACAAACTTTGGTTTTGCATTGGTATATGACCAGGGCGCGACCAATTACCCCAGAATATCCTTTTGATCCATAAATCGAACGGACCTTGCAAAGACTCAGACGAAGGTTAAGAGTAGCAATGGCTAATCAAGACGGCAATACGAATCAGGATGTTCCAGCAGGAGGAGCGATTCTTGCACGAAACAGAACTATTCGAGACTATCTTGAAGAAGATCTTGAAGGACTTAATCCAGAAGTTGTCACACCTGAAATTGAAGCCGACCACTTTGAGTTGAAATCGGTGATGTTCAATACGATCAACATAATTGGTCAATTTGGCGGCTCAACAACTGAAGATGCACGACAACATCTTAAATCTTTCCTTGAGATTTGCAATTTATTCAGACTACAAGGAGTCACCCCCAATGTTCTACGACTAAGATAATTCCCCTATTCACTAAGGGATAGGGCGAAAGCATGGTTGAATAGTATTCTTGCCGGATCAATAGGATCTTGGACCGATCTTTGTTGTGATTTCCTTGCTCGATTTAATCCTACAAATTTGAGTGATAAGCTTCGTAACGAAATTACTTCTTTTCGGTAGGCAGATGATGAATCCATGTACGAGGCTTGGGAGCGATATAGAGAACTTATACACAAATGCCCCCTACACGGATTCCTAGTGTGGACACAAGTAACAATGTTTTACAACGCTGTAAATACACCAACAAGGATGATGCTTGATGCCTCGGCAAACGACATGCTCCTAGATAAGTCACCGAAGGAAGCAATGCAAACTCTAAACATGCTTGCCAAGAATGATTATCAATTGCCATCTGCTAGAAGAGTAGGAGTTAGACGCCAAGCCACAATACATGAACTGGGATCATCAGACTCAATTTTGGCACAATTGGCCACTCTAACCAAGATGGTCCAGAACATGTAGAAACCAAACAACACACATGAAGTTAAGGTAATGGATTCCTTTTGTGAGTTATGTGGTGGTAACCATGATTCTTCTGAATGTATGCAGAATCCGAAATCCAGCTTTTATGTGGGGAATTACAATCGGAACAAAAATGTGATGTCCAATACATACAATCCAGCTTCGAAGAAGCACCCGAATTTTTCATGGAGTAATCCCAACAATGCTCTAAACTAGAACAATAGAATGCACAAGCATCGGGATTCCAAGCAGAATATGCCACGACAACAGTTACCGCAGCAACAACCGACAACATCTAGTTCTTTGGAAAATTCTCTCAATGCTTTTATGTTGAAAACTGAATCTTATATGGCCGAGAATAGTAACTTCATAAAAAGAATTGACACTTTTATTAACAGGACCGAGATGATATTGCAAAACCAAGAGGCGGCAATCAAATTATTGGAAAATCAAGTCAGACAATTTGCTCAAAACCTGAATACTAGACTGCAAGGAGGTTTACCTAGCGATACTAAAGTCTCAATAGGAACTGGCCATGTGCAATGTAAGGCGATCACCACTAGAAGTGGCCAACAACTTAAAGAGGCTCAAGCTCGCTCATCAAAGAAAACTCCACAAAAAGAACAAGACGAACTTAGTGGCAAAGCCTCATATGCTGAACTAGGAATTGTCGCGGCAACCAGCGATAAGCATGCCTCGGGAACCAACGATAAGGTTGCTACGACAACCAACGATAGGCACGCTACAACAACCCCAGTTGACAATGCCTCGACAACTCCAGCTTCCTCAGCAATGCCGTCAATCAGGTTCCAAACCAATGAAAGGATCGAAGATATCTGACTTCCACCACCATTCCCACAAAGGTTGAAGTGACAAAAGCAAGAATATCAATTCAAGAAGTTTCTTGATATCCTAAAGCAAGTCCACATCAACTTGCCATTGGTTGAGGCGATTGAACAAATGCCAAGTTTCTGAAAGACATTGTTTCCAAGAGAACAAGGCTGTGAGAGTTTGAAACAGTTTCCATAACAAAGGGATGCATGGTCATGTTGCACAATCGCATGCCACCCAAGTTGAAGGATCCTAGAAGTTTCACAATACCTTGTTCCATCGGAAACCACTATGTCGGGAAAGCATTATGTGACATTGGAGCAAGCATAAACTTGATGCCTAAATTGGTTTTCCAGAAACTAGGAATCGGGAAGGCAAGACCTACAACAGTTATACTACAGCTAGCCGACAGATCCTATGTGCATCCAGAGGGAAAAATCGAAGACATACTAGTAAAAGTTGATAAATTTATTTTTCCCGCTGACTTTATTATTTTGGATTGTGAAGCAGATCAGCATGAACCTATCATTCTCGGGAGATCCTTCCTAGCAATAGGGTGAACCTTGATCGATGTTGAAAAGGGAGATCTCACAATGAGGGTGAATGACCAGTAAGTTAAACTAAATGTGTTCTAAACACTAAGGCATGCCGATGATCCAGAAGAATGCCAACTTCTTCATGCCACGACAAAGTTTAACTTCGACGAGGAATTTAGTTGCCTCGGCAACTACATTGCCTATCAAGAGGAACCTAAGGAGTATGAAGAACCGATCGATGAGGAAAAACAAGAAGAGGCAGATTGGTTAGTCAATCGACTAGGAACATACTTTGAACCATTGGATTACTCAGGTAAGGAAAGTAAACTCGAAAAGCCCTCCATTGAACAACCACCGATTGTTGAGTTGAAATAGTTGCCAGGGCAACTAAAATTTGCTTACTTGGGAACCGATAATACATTCCTATAATTATTTCCTCAAAGTTACAGCCTGAGCAGGAAATGAAGCTGATCAAAATGTTGATGCTACACAAGAAGGCAATAGGGTGGACAATTGCCGACTTGGAGGGAATTAGCCCGGCAGTGTGCAGGAACAAGATTTTGTAGGAAGATGATCACAAACCTTCGATTGAGGCCCAAAGGAGACTGAATCATGCCATGAAAGGGGTTGTAATGAAAGAAATCATCAAGTGACTTGACGCTGGCATCATATACCGTATCTTGAATAGTACATGGGTAAGCCCGGTACAATGTATACCGAAAAAGGGAGGTATAACGGTGGTAAGTAATGAAAACAATAAACTCATTCCAAATAGGAATATGACCGGTTGGAGGGTTTGTATGGATTATCGAAAGCTAAACAAAGCCACTAGGAAAGATCACTTTCTATTACCCTTTATTGATCAAATGCCTGACCGTCTTACAGGTAAACCCTTTTATTATTTTCTTGATGGTTATTCAGTTTACAATCAAATTGCCATAGCACCAGAAGATAAAGAAAAGACAACCTTCACATGCCCATACGATACTTATGCTTTCCAAAGGATGTCGTTTGGATTGTGTAATGTCCCGACAACCTTCCAAAGATGCATGATGGCACTCTTTTCAGACATGGTCGAAGACTTCCTTGAGATCTT
Source organism: Hibiscus mutabilis (assembly GCA_019671005.1). Taxonomy (NCBI): domain Eukaryota; kingdom Viridiplantae; phylum Streptophyta; class Magnoliopsida; order Malvales; family Malvaceae; genus Hibiscus; species Hibiscus mutabilis. The sequence continues at coordinate 24,738,628 of CM033737.1, forward strand.
CATGGATGATTTTTATATTTTTGGTAATGACTTTGACAGTTACCTCGGCAATTTATAGAAGGTGTTGGCAAGATGTGAAGAAACCGATTTAGTCCTTAATTGGGAGAAGTGCCATTTTATGGTAGATGAAGGAATAATAATTTGCCACAAGATTTCATCCAAGGGAATTGAAGTAGACAAAGCCAAGGTGGACGTCATCGAGAGATTACCCCCACCAAGTTCGGTTAAAGGAATTCGAAGCTTCCTTAGACATACAGGTTTTTACAGGAGGTTCATTCATAATTTTTCTAAAATTACTAAACCCTTGTGCAATTTGCTTGAACATGATAATGTCTTCAATTTTGATTATTCTTGCTCTCAAGCATTCAAAAGCCTAAAGGAAAAGCTTACCTCGATACCCATTGTCATTCCACTCGATTAGACGCTACCTTTTGAGCTCATGTGTGATGCAAGAGATTTCAGGGTAGGAGCAGTCCCAGGCCAACGCACAGGTAAGACCTTTCATGTGATATACTATGCTAGTAATACTCTTAATAGTGCTCAAGTGAATTACACAATAACGGAGAAAGAGTTACTAGCCGTAGTTTTCGCATTTGACAAGTTTCGATCCTATTTGATTGGTACAAAGGTAATTGTTCATATGGACCATTCGGTAATTAAATATCTATTTGCGAAAAAGGATGCCAAACCTCATTTGATTCGTTGGATATTGCTTTAACAAGAGTTTGACATTGAAGTTAAGAACAAAAAAGGAACAGAAAGTTAAGTGGCCGATCACTTATCATGCTTAGAATGCTATAGGGAGGAGGACGCAGAATTAGAGATATGCGATGCACTCCCGGATGAGCAACTATTAGTTGCCTCAGCAACCATGGATGCGTCTGCCTAGGCAACCCTCGATGCCTTGACAACTCTAGACATGCATGCCTCGGCAACCCTTGACGCGCATGCCTCGACAACTCCAGACGCGTATGCCTCGGCAACCATAGAAGCAGTTGCCACAAAAACATATACCTCTGTAATACCCTGGTACGCGGATTTAGTTAATTTCCTTGTTTGTGGTATTTTACCTTATGGCCTTACTCACCAAAGAAAGAAGCGGTTCTGCCATGATGTTAAGCATTACTTTTGGGATGAGCCTCTTTTGTTTAAACAATGTGCAGGTCAGGTTATACACCAATGTGTCCCTGAAGAGGAGCAGAAGAATGTTCTCCGGCAATGCCATTCTTCACCCTATGGAGGATATTTTGGAGGAACACGTACCGCGGCCAAAGTTTTGCAATATGGTTTGTATTGGCCAACACTTTACAAAGATGCCCAAGAGTTTTACAAGCAATGTGATCATTTCCAGAGGACGGGCAATATCTCTAGATGACATGAGATGCTGCTCCAAAACATCATCGAGGTGGAATTGTTCGATGTATGGGGGATCAATTTTATGGGACCTTTCCCATCTTCATTCGGCAACCTCTACATTCTACTTGCCGTTGACTATGTGTCTAAATGGGTTGATGCCGAGAGCAATTATCAGTGATGAAGGCAAGCACTTTGAAAACAGACTTATTTCCAAGATGTTCCAACGCTTTGGCATGTCACACAAATTTGTCACAACATATCACCCACAAACCAATGGGCAAGCATAAATTTCCAACCGAGAATTGAAGGGTATACTCGAGAAAGTAGTAAATCCCTCTAAGAAGGATTGGTCAGTAAGACTAGATGATGCACTATGGGCATATCACACTGCATTCAAAAGACCCTTAGGTATGTCTCCCTTCCGACTTGTCTATGGCAAAACATGCCATCTACCGGTGGAAATCAAACACAAGGCATATTGGGCAATCAAGACCGTGAATATGGATTGGGAAAGTGCCAAACAAAAGCGTTTGTTGGACCTCAATGAGATAGAAGAATTCCGTGCACTAACCTATAACAATGCACGAATTTACAAGGAGAAAACAAAGAAATGGCATGACAAAAAATGATTGCCGCGGCAATTCATGCCAGGGCAACTAGTTCTCTTATTCAATTCTCGGCTGAAACTTTTCCCTGGAAAACTGAAATCAAGATGGTCGGTACCATTCAAAGTTGTCAAACCGTTCTCCCATAGTGCCGTGATAATCAGGTCCATCACTGACGGACATGAATTCAAAGTCAACGGACAAGATTAAAGCACTACAACGGTGCCCATGTGGAACGTAACAAAGAAGTGGCCACCTTAGGAGATACATGAGCTTGCTCTCCTTTAGATATTTTCTTTTTTTTCTTTTTTTCTTTTTTTCTTTTTTCAAACTATTTAAATTTTTTTATTAATTTCAATTATTTTTTTCTTTTTAGGATGGATTTATTTATTTTCTTTAAGATTAAGATTACATCTTTCTTTCATATTTATCTAATTATTTTTAATTTTTATGTTTAAGAATTTCTTTGCACATATTTATTTATTTTCTTTTATAAGTTTATCTTTAATTTTAATCCTTATTTTATTTGTTTTGAATTGTAGGAAAAAAGTTCAAGATAAAGAGGAATTTGATTCAAGAAGGAAACTTCTTCAACGAGGAAATTAATGGGCTAAATCTATGGCTTATATTAAGCCTCCAATTTACCCTAAATAAACCCTACACAGCCGGCCAAACCCTTCTCCTTCCCCAAACCCCCTAGCCCTCCCCTTCCCCAAATCAAAACCCTTGTTTTCTTTCTTTCCAATTAAAACCACCCACCATATTTACTACCTATATTTTCTATTTAACCCATCACCCTTAACTTCCAAGAAACCTGTTCCTACTTTTCAGCTTGCAACTCTTTAGTTTCTTTCGCTTTCTTTGTTTCTACCAAACTCACAACCAAGATCATCCATGGCATCCAAAATCGAATTTTTGGTTCATCCAAGTTCCTCCAAAGAACCAAGATACAAGAAGTTTGCTACACTGGTGGTTCAAGAAAGATTTCACTCCAAATTTGAAAGCCGGAAGATTTGTGAAGAACAAGGATTTGAATACTCCAACTCTCATCAAGATTTCAGCCTCGAACCATTCATCTTCGAAAGGATTGCACATCAAAAGTGGCAAATCTTTTGCCATCAATCGAAACCGGGTAACATCTCATCGGTAAGAGAATTCTATTCTCACTGAAATAAATTGTGATTATGTTACTTGACTTGGAAATGTTGTGTTTTGCCTAAATATGCTATCGATTGACCTGAAATGATTGAAGATTGAATGGCGATCTATGATTTTGCTTGTCATGCTATCTTGCTATTCGAATGATACTAAAAGATGTTTACTTGATAATTACTCGATAAGCTTACCATGCTGCTTCAATTGCTTGATAAAATGGTTACTTAACATTTGCTTGTCTTGATATTTGATTGCCATAAGTATGATGATACATGAATTCATGATTTTTGCTTGACTTGGAATGCTATAAACCTTAATTGGGTACTTGATTAATGGAGACATGACATAATAATTGGTTAGAACTAGTACTACCTCACTAAGTTCATAACGTGCTTATCACTCTCGTTTCCTCTCTTCCCAAACCATAGGTTAGGTGATTCAAGGTGAATTACTTGATCCAGAAGTCTGATTTCCCGAGCTTGAAGTAAGACACAAGCAAAAGCATAAGTATGAACGCATACTTGTTGAATGCTCCTAGTGGTTGGTGGCACCTAGTCTTGTATATAGTAAGCTAGGACATGCATTATGTTACTTGAAAGTTGCATATATGAACTTGAGTTGGCCTGTAATGTCACGAAGGCTTAAATGCTAAACTTGGAGTATGTAATGATATAATTCTCATGTGGATTAAATGGATTAAGCCTTAATTATTGCTTGTTTACTTTCTTTAATTTAAGCCTTGTCACTTAGCTATCCATTATACATGTTTATACATTCTTGTAATGCAAAACAGTCCATGATGACCTCTAATTTATTCAAATCTATACATTTTACATGTTTATACATTTTAACAATTCAAGACAGCTGATAATTTGATCGCGTATTGACAAAACAGTCCATATAGTATTCTTATACATTTTAACATTTCAAGACAGCTCATATTTTCATGTACAAGGTATATATGGCAGCAACATTCAACTTTTACATGTTAATCACATAAAACAGTCCATATTTTCATGTACAAGGTGTACATGGCAGCAACACTCAAGCAATACATGTTAATCACATAAAACAATCCAAATTTTCATGTACAAGGTGTACATGGCAGCAACACTCAAGCAATACACATTTTTATCAAGTCAAGTATAACCATAATGCATTTTAAGCTTTTCATTCAAGACAAGTTTACAATAATACTCATGAATTCAAGTAAGATCAAGATCTATTTCAAGTAATAATCATGTGGCAAAATGTTCAAGTATACAAGTCAAGTAAACAATAGTTCAAGTTTACATGTTTGTCATTTCAAGAATACATGTCAAGTAATCCAAGTAGCAAGTTTACATATCAAGTAATTCAAGTATTCAAGTTTACTTGTCAAGTAATTCAAGTAAACCAATCAAGTAGACATTAGCTCCAATGAGACCATAAGCCATTCCAAGTAGAAAATCATACAATACAAGGTCTAAGCATAGGCGATTATCATTTCAAGAGTTTCATGTCAAGCAATTCGAGTATTTCAAGGATTCATGTCAAGTAATTCAAGTATTCAAGGTTATATTAGTTCATTTATTATCTTTTAACACAATCCTTGGTTCGTAGTTTGTCTATTCAAGAATACATGCCAAGTAATCCAAGTAGCAATTCAAGTATTCAAGATTACATGTCAAGTAATTAAAATATTCAAGGTGATATTAGTTCATTTAATATCCTTAATACAATCCTTGGTTCTTCGTTTGATTAGGTAATTAAGTCTCTAACCAACTGCCGCCACAAGATGTACCGTAGTACGCAAGATGTACCGTGGTACTGTACCGTAGTACTGGTCAACCCTCCTACTATCGCCAAAGACCATACAAACGTACCCTCTGTTTGTCACCAATTAGGGGCCTTAGCCCTGGACTGTAGTCCACCCTGACACAATGAGCTCTAGACTCTTAGACATGCCCTTCTACCTATTCAACTAGCAACCAATTTTTTTTATTACACTCTATTTATTCAAGGGTTTTCAAGCTTTTCAAGTGCAAGACCATGTATCATTCAAGAATCAATTCAAGCAAGGTACGACAATATCATACTTTAGCCCTTAGGCCAATTGAGCCTTAGCTCTACAATCACCAATTACTTATCTTTTAAGAAAGTATTTACATTACCATCTTAGGTATCAAGTAAGCATTCGAGTGAATTACATTCATGATACAAGGATCTAGCATCATATATCATTATAATACATACATGCCACTACTCAAATAGGCACAATCAAGAACAAGAAATCAAGCCTTTACATCCATAGTGTAACGCAAGCAAGCAAATCGAATGGAATCATTCAAGGCATGGAATCACACAATGTTTACACATTTCTTTCTAAATAACTTAACTTATACATTTCCATGCTATTACTTAATCACAAATTCCAGCTTAGTCCAATCTTCCCTTTTAATTCATATTCAATTTTAATTAAGCTTAGCTAGTCTTGGATCCACACTCCTTTGTGTAGACATTATAGGTTAACTACTATTTAGGCATGTGAACAAGCAAATCATAAAATAGTTTGATAGACATTATAGGTCATTCATGTGAGCATTTATTCAAATCATACTTCAAGTAGCATGCATGGTTTCATTCTTTATCCATTTGGCAATTCAAGTTCATGTATACATGAATTATCTATAATATTTATTCAAGCATTTATATGTTCATCCAAGGCATTCGACTAGCATACTTGACTAGGACATACTCTATTTAAACACATAATATATGTGCAGCTTAATCCATTTAATCCACAGGAGAATTATATCATTACATACTCTAAGTTTAGCATTTAAGCCTTCGTGACATTACAGGCCAACTCAAGTTCATATATACAACTTTCAAGTAACATAATACTTGTCCTAGCTTACTATATACAATACTAGGTGCCACCAACCACTAGGAGCATTACAACAAGTATGGATTCATACTTATTCTTTTGCTTTTGTCTTACTTCAAGCTCGGTAAATCTGACTTCTGGATCAAGTAATTCATCTTGAAGCACCTAACCTATGGTTTGGGAAGAGAGGAAACGAGAGTGATAAGTACGTTTTGTACTTAGTGAGGTAGTACTAGTTCTAACCAATTATTATGTCATGTCTGCATTAATCAAGTAGCCCAATTAAGGTTTATAGCATTCCAAGTCAAGCAAAAATCATGAACTCATGCATCATCATACTTATGGCAATCAAATATCAAGACAAGCAAATGTTAAGTGACCATTTTATCAAGCAATTAAAGCAGCATGGTAAGCTTACCGAGTAATTATGAAGTAAACATTTTGTAGTATCATTCGAATAACAAGATAGCATGACAAGCAAAATCATAGATCACCATTCAATCTTCAACCATTTCAAGTCAATCGATAGCATATTTAGGCAAATCACATCATTTCCTTGTCAAGTAACATAATCACAATTTATTTCAAACTTATCACTCAAGACATGTTCACAAGTTATACACATTGATTCAAGTAAGAGTATTACTCCATTTCGAGTAGCATTTCATTGACAAGTTTATCAAGTGTACAAGTATACATTTTAAGTAGCCTGTAAGCCTTAAGCCTTAATTATTGCTTGTTTACTTTCTTTAATTTAAGCCTTGTTGCTTAGCTGTCCATTATACATGTTTATACATTCTTGTAATGCAAAACAATACATGATGACCTCTAATTTGTTCAAATATGTCCATTTTACATGTTTATGCATTTTAACAATTCAAGACAGCTCATAATTTGATCACGCATTGACAAAACAGTCCATATAGTATTCTTATACATTTTAACATTTCAAGACAGCTCATATTTTCATGTACAAGGTATATATGGAAGCAACATTCAAGTTTTACATGTTAATCGCATAAAACAGTCCATACTTTCATGTACAAGGTGTACATGGCAGCAACACTCAAGCAATACACATTTTTATCAAGTCAAGTATAACCATAATGCATTTCAAGATTTTCATTCAAGACAAGTTTACAATAATACTCATGAATTCAAGTAAGATAAAGATCTATTTCAAGTAATAATCATGTTGCAAGAAGTTCACGTACACAAGTCAACTAAACAATAGTTCAAGTTTACATGTTTGTCATTTCAAGAATCATGACAAGTAATCCAAGTAGCAAGTTTACATATCAAGTAATTCAAGTAAACTAATCAAGTAGACATTAGCTCCAATGAGACCATAAGCCATTCCAAGTAGCAAATCATACAATACAATGTCCAAGCATAGGCAATTATCATTTCAAGAGTTTCATGTCAAGAATCAAGCATTGCATGTTAAGCAATTCGAGTATTTCAAGGATTCATGTCAAGTAATTCAAGTATTCAAGGTTATATTAGTTCATTTATTATCTTTTAACACAATCCTTGGTTCATAGTTTGTCTATTCAAGAATACATGTCAAGTAATCCAAGTAGCAATTCAAGTATTCAAGCTTACATGTCAAGTAATTCAAATATTCAAGGTGGTATTAGTTCATTTAATATCTTTAACACAATCCTTGGTTCTTAGTTTGATTAGGTAATCAAGTCTCGAACCAACTGTCATCACAAGATGTACCGTAGTACGCAAGATGTATCGTCGTACTATACTGTAGTACTAGTCAACCATCCTACTATCGCCAAAGACCACACAAACGTACCCTCCGTCTGTCGCCAATTAGGGGCCTTAGCCCTGGACCGTAGTCCACCCTGACACAATGAGCTTTAGGCTCTAAGGCATACCCTTCTACCTATTCAACTAGCAACCAAGGTTGTTTGATTACACTTTATTTATTCAAGGATTTTCAAGCTTTTCAAGTGCAAGATCATGTATCATTCAAGAATCAATTCAAGCAAGGTATGGCAATATCATGCTTTAGCCATTAGGCCAATTGAGCCTTAGCTCTACAATCACCAATTACTTATCTTTCAAGCAAGTATTTACATTACGATCTTAGGTATCAAGTAAGCATTCGAGTGAATTACATTCATGATACAAGGATCTAGCATCATATATCATTATAATACATACATGCCACTACTCAAATAGGCACAATCAAGAACAAGAAATCAAGCATTTACATCCATAGTGTAACTCAAGAAAGCAATTCGAATGGAGTCATTCAAGGCATACAATCACACAATGTTTACACATTTCTTTCAAAATAATTCAACTTACCCATTTCCATGCTATTACTTAATCACAAATTTTAGCTTAGTCTAATCTTCCCTTTTAATTCATATTCAAGTTTAATTAAGCTCATTATCATGGCATATCAATAGCAAGAAGATAGTCATGCATATTTGGTTAGGACCTAAGACCTAACCCTATTGTAAACCACACTCACAATACTCCAAGCTTAGCTAGTCTTGGATCCACACTCCTTTGTGTTTGCCACTAGCTTTGCCACTCATTTCTTCTTCCAAAATATTTACTCCTTGCTCTAACAATTCATGCAATTAAATCAATGTCAAGACAGGATACATTCTTTTCTTCAAAACAAGGCAGCAATAAATATAATTCATTCATTTCAAACCATCAAGGTTGTTGCTGTCAGGCAGCTTGTGCACTGTTTACTTAAACATGCATAACTTTCATTTCGTACGTTGAAATTTCAATTGGTTTACACCGTTGGAAAGCTAATTTAATTTTCCTTATAACCATATTGGCCTTGCATTTTAATTCTTTTCCAATTAATACAGCTCTTTTTAAAGACAGGGCAATTTACAACACTGGACAACTTGCACTGTCCTTAGATTTTCATATCTAAAATCCATTTTACAATCCAGAATTCAGTTCTGTTTTCTCCTAATGAATTTAGACATGTTAAGGCATTTTCCATAAAATTTTTAGCCTTAAATTCCCTTTATACAATTTATGGTGATATTTCAAAGTTACTGCCCAGAATAGAGTATTTTGGGCAGATTACACTAGTTTAAGTTTCTAGCTTCATAATTCCTCTAAGACTTCTATTCAAGCAAGAATCAATTTTCCCTATTTTTAGATCATTAAAGTAACCCTTAAACTTATCCATATCAAAACAAATCAGTTCAATTACTCTTATAATGTCATGAACAGCCCACAACATTCGTAAACACTCAAAAATAGCCCCTTTCACATTACACACTTAATTTAGTCTATATTTATGTGTATCCATACAAATATGTTCAATCAGTTCATAACATATTTATTTACCAATTTTCCATTACCAACAAGCAAAGTGACAATTTCTTTGTTTAATTGCACATCCCTAGGTTTGATTATTTAACAAGCAACTTGTCTCTAGCTCGATTCTTTATTTTTCCTTGATACATATAATCTATTCTGGAGTTGATCAAGGTTGTTTACCCTCTTCTTAAAGCTTATTCGATTAAAAGCTCAAGGAATTGAGTTGTTAAAGCTAAATTCTCCAAGACTCCATGGCAACCTTCAACTCTCTAACTCTCTATCTGTTTTTCAGTCATATTTGGGGAATGAGGAAGAATATAATTATTTGCTTCTTCCAATTCAATTCCCTCACGAGATGTTTACACCTTTCCCCCGCCGTAACACATGTTCTTGGCTTTGATAGCCAAGTGTATAAGTTCATATTCAATTTTTTATTTATCATGCAATCCTCATGTTTAGTATATCTCCCAATTTAGTCCTTAGACAATAACTAACCTTTCATCATTTTCTTTCAATTTAATCCTTAAAAATTACTATATAAATCTACTAGGAACAACAAACTAAAATTGACCTATGATCAAATTATTACTTACTTCTAAGCCAATGTTTGGGGTATTACATGTGGTGTTTCTGAAAAAACTTGCAAGTAGGATATTGAGTAGCTTTACCAGAATTCCTCGTACTATTAAGAGAGATAATCGGGGTTGAAGGCTTGGATACCAATTGGGGTCTCGGTATGTAGTTGCTTTTCTGAGCATAAGTGTAATTCGAAGAGTGATCCTTAGAATATTTAGACTTCTTTGACTGCCAGTGAGGCTTGTCATCATTCCTGGATCGCTTGTCTTTCCAGGAATTTCTGCTTTTGTGTTTCTCATAGGTTTTCATCTTCGCCTCGGTTGCAATGGCCCGATTCACCAGATTCTGGAAATCAGTGATATCCAGGGCAAATATTGGACTTAACTCATCATTCAATCCATCAATAAACATCCTACAATTGTCAGCATCAGTCTTGATGTTTTCTAAACTGTATTTGCAATATTTGCAAAAGTCACTCACGTACTGTTCAATAGGTCAGCCACCTTACTTGAGGTACAAGAAATGCTTCCAGGGCTCAACCATGTATTGTTCACTCATGTATTTATTCTTAAATTCCTCGAGGAAGAATTTCCAAGTTACAGCTTCAATAGGAGCTGTCAGGGAAGTGGTTTCCCACCAGCTCAGAGCTTCATATGCCAATAGGGTTATAGCACAGTCGAGTGTGTGTTCATCATAATAGGGCAATTGTTTGGTCAGGATTCGAGTAGTGTCCTCTAACCAATACTCAGCTATTTTGGGATTCGCTTCATTAGTACCGATGAAGGTATAAGCCTGATGTTGAGCCAGTTTGTTAATCGGGGCTCTGGTTGGAGCAACAGCAGGAGGAGGAATAGGATGGTTTCGTTTCAAAGTAGTTACAAGATGATCGAACATCTCCTTCATGCCCAGGAGACATTCTTGCTGCACAAAGCTTCTTGTTGAGCAACAGCTTGGGTTTGGGGTTGAGCTTGTGCTCTAGGTTCAGCTTGTTTTTGTGGAGGATTCTGCACCATCCTCACACTATCTTCTTCATTTGAGGAGCCTACGGGACTTTCATCATCCCGACCAAGCCGTGTTTTCAGACATTCTACGTTCAAATAGAACAATTAGGAAATCAATTTAGTTAAGCAAAGATACAAGCTATACAATACAAGTCTCCTAGGTGGCACAAGTATCCTATATGATACAAGAGAGCCTCATTTAGTCCTAGAACCAACTAAAAAGCTCTGATTACCAAACAAATGTAACACCTCCTACCCCAGGCTAGTAGCAAATCAGTTCATGAGCGTTACCAATCACAGTACAAGCAAGAAGGAGACAAGAATAGGTTAACTCATCCCTATTAGATGAGTTACTTAACTAGCAAATAACCAAGTATTTATAACTTAACATGTAAGCAATCTCATATTTTGTTTACAAGATATTATAGGTTACCAAACAATTCAATTAACATCATCATACAACCATCATTCGAATAACTTAAGTGACTACACATGCTTCTATTTCATTTGTTTGTTCCTTAGATTGATACATGTAAAATTTCATACATAAAAATTTACTAGACATTATCAATTGTACATACCTTGTCTCCAAGCAAGCCATATGTCAAGCCTTACTATTCGACATTTACCATACAAACTTAAAAAAATATACAACATGGTATGTTCACACAAGTGACTATATTATCTCACAAGTCATTCAAATAGCATGAATATCTAGATCAATTACTTTGAACATTCAATATATATATATATATATATATATATATATATATATCCATATGCGCAGCAAAATACTTTTCCTTTACATAGAATTTGAGTCCATTACTTTTCCTTTACATAAAATATTTTTCCTTTACATAAAATACTTTTCCAAGTTCATAACATGATAAGCCCATTCAAGAACACACATACATATACAAGTTTCAAGTATCCAAAATGCATGCACAAGTTCATTTACAATCTAAGTGCCACCAACTAGGGGAGTACAAAACAAGTATGAACCATACTTTAGCTATGCTTGTGCCTTGCTTCGAGCTCAAGAAATTAGGCTTCAGGATAATGCAACGATCGAATCCTTTATCCTGTGATTGGGAAGAATTAAAACATGAGTGGTAAGTCCAAGAATGTACTTAGTGAGGTAGTAACTAGCTCTAACCAATTGTTTTATCAAGTTAAGTGTTAATTAGTCAAGAATGATCCTAGCTAAGGATTTCAAGACAATCGAATAGCATAAGAAGCAAGAGACAATGAATCATATTTCATGCTTTATCCATTTTAAGAAATCAAGCTATTCATGGTCACATATCAAGTAGTCAAGCAATTCATGCTTACCTAACAAGTAATCAAGCAAATCATGCTTACATGACAAGTAATCAAGTTATTCATACTTACAGAATAAGAAATCAAGCAAATCATGCTTACATGACAAGTAATCAAGCTGTTCATGGTTATATTAGTTCATTTATCATCTTTTAACACAATCCTTGGTTTATAGTTTGTCTAGATAATCGAGTCTCCAACCGTCGCCATAAGATGTACTGTAGTACTGTTCAACCCTGCTACTATCGCCAAATACCACATACGTACCCTCCGTCTGTCACCAATTAGGGGCCTTAGCCCTGGATCGTAGTCCACCCTGACATAATGAGCTCTAGACTCCAAGGCATGTCCTTCTACCTATTTAACTAGCAACCAAGGTTGTTTAATTACACTTCATTTATTCAAGGATTTTCAATCTTTTCAAGTTCAAGATCATGTATCATTCAAAAATCGATTCAAACAAGGTATAGCAACATCATGCTTTAGCCCCTAGGCCAATTGAGCCTTAACTCTTCAATTACTTTTCATGTTTTCAAGTGTTTCAAGTCCAAGGCAAGACAATTCATGTTCAAAGATCACATTCAAGCAAGCATTCGATGGTTCATACCCAAGGCATCAAGAATCAAGCATTTATTTTCACTTTTCTTTCTAATTAATTTATCAATTTTGCATGCTATTACTTATTCACAATTTTAGCTTAGTTCAATCTTCCCTTTTATTCATATTCAAGTTAAATTAAGCTCATTATCATGGCATATCAATAGCAAGAAGGTAAACATGCATATTTGGTTAGGACCTAAGTCCTAACCCTATTGTAAATTGCACTCACAATACTCCAAGCTAGCTTATTGATCTTGTATCCAAATCCCCTTGTTTTTAGCTTTCGAATGCTCCACTCTTTCTTCCTCCACAAGATTTACTCCTTGCTCTAACATTTCATACAAGTAAATACATGTCAATCAAGGTACATTGAGCATAATAATTACCCATCTCAAGCAGTCAAATGTGTTTACACAATCACTTAACATGGCAACAATATTCATATATTTCATGTAAGAAACAAGCAGAATATTCATATCTATATATTAATTCACATTACTACAATTGTTTCCATTCCAATTTGGGCCAAACAAGGCAGTAACCAAACTGTTTACAAAACTATCCAAGGCATCTAAACTGCTGCTGCCAGGCAGCAGGTGCACTGCTTACTTAAACATGCATAACTTTCATTCTGTACGTCAGAATTTCAATTGGTTTACATCATTGGAAAGATAACTTAATTATCTTTCTAACCATATAGGCCTTGCATTTTAGTTCTTTGCAAATTAATACAGTTTTTAGCTTAAATACAGGGTAATTTACTACACTGGACAATATGCACTGTCCCTAGTGTTTCTTCTCTACAATTCATTCTACAATCCAGAATTCAGTTATGTTTTCTCCTACTGAATTTAGACAAATTAAGGCACTATCCAAAAAATTTACAGCCTTAAATTCCCTTTATAAAATTTATGGTGATTTTTCAAAGTTACTGCCCAGAATAGAGTATCGTGGGCAGATTACACTAGTTTAAGTTTCTAGCTTCATAATTCCTCTAAACAAGATTCTAACATTGTAATTCAACTTATTTTCATGTTCTTACATGTCTAGGTCAGTCTAATTCACCTATCAATGTGATTATAACAGGACATTATAGTGCTATGTTCAATTTGATCTATTTGATAAACAACATTCCTCTAATTCACCATTTGAGCATTCCATTACCTAGCTTTAACTAATCCCATTATATGAATTCATTTTCTAGCAACTTCCCAAAAATTTCAACCATTGCTTATCTTTCTAATGTATCAAATTTAATAGTACTAATGCAATTGATATCCAATTCATATTTCAATCAACAATTCATACTCCTACTAACTACAAACAAACTAGTTCTTTTAAAAATGCAAGAGTTTCTACCATCAAAGACTATATCTAATTATATTCAACCACATTGCTACCTTAAATTAAGGAGAATTAAAGGAAGACTTACATTCTTCGTTACACACTTCTAATTCAAGCACCAAGATCATCAAATTCTTTAACAAACAAATACTATGGATAATTCTCCCTCTCTCACTAGCTTAAGCTTTGGTCGTGTATATGGAAGGAAGGAAGAAGATACAAAACTTGATGTATTTTTCTCTTCCCATAGCCAGCTCAAGACACCCTCCCTTCATACATGTTTTCCACTTTACTAGACATGTGTCCATGTCCTTCAATTTTTATAAATTTTACATGCACGATCTAAGAATCACATTATTTTCTTTTGAGTTCTTAAAATGTGCCTCTTAACTTGGTAAAACTCTCAATTGAGTCCTAAATCTCCAATTAGTCATTCTAATAGTATCTGCCTCAAATTGACTTACATTTGAACTTACGGAAAAACTCTAGACTACATTTTTAGGGGTGTTACATGCATAATATAGTAATGGCAAGTACATATGAGTAATTATGATGAAATATGGGATGTGAAATACCCATTTACATGAATGATGATGATTGATTGATAATGAAATGAAATGAAATGGCCAAGTATTTATTTATGAGAGTCCTTGGTATAGTTGGCATGACATAGAGTCCTTAGCAGCTGCATCACTCAAGTTATGATATAATTACATGTTTTTAGGACTACGGTGGTGTCACATACACCTTGGGGACCCAAGACCTTGGTGTGCACCCTGGTGATCCACGCCCATAGTGCAAATGGCAATAACGAGGTGCTTTTATGAGGAACAAAGAGCGTCCTCGAGTACGTACTCATTTACATGTTCACATTAGACACTCTAGTGTCTCATTCATGTGACTCGAGTACCTTGATCTCATATTATATACTTTGGCCTATCTTTAAATAATGTTATACTGTAAATGATTACCTGATGATTGATAAATACTGATAGCATGATATTTATATTTATTATATGTTATGTTATAAACTGTACTGGGATCGCTTGCCATTTTTTAGGAACTGT
Source organism: Hibiscus mutabilis (assembly GCA_019671005.1). NCBI lineage: Eukaryota > Viridiplantae > Streptophyta > Magnoliopsida > Malvales > Malvaceae > Hibiscus > Hibiscus mutabilis. Next base: position 24,753,836 of record CM033737.1, read on the forward strand.
ATTGAACTTCCATATGATACATTGTAATGCATTATTGGATGTTTTTAATTAAATATTTTTAATTGCCTCACTAAGTTCGTACTTAGCGTGTGTTTGATTTTGCACATGTAGGTGGTTCAAGATATTGGAGTAAGCAAGGCATTGCATTAGGTTTAGAGAATTTCATCAAGCTACCACAGTAATGACATTCTACTCGATATTTTTGATTAATTTTAGTGGCATGTATAAATGAAATGAAATTGTCTATTTTGGTTCAGAGTCTCTTGTTTATTGAATAGTAATTTTGTTATTTTTTGAAAGGTAAAAGGAGCTTCGATTTTGTGTTTTAATTTATTAGAAACTAAATTTTACCATTTTTTAAGAGTGAATTGTTTTATAAAGTGTCATGTGGCATCTCTGACTTGTATTCAGTGATGGATACGGGAAGGGGTGTTAATGGAATATATTGGCAAGTGATGGTATAATTTGGTTTGAAAATGAAATCGAATATAGTTGGCCGGCCATAGGATTAATAGTGCACTATAAAAAGGAACATTGGATGTCAAGGGGTTTATACGGTGTACCGGATACTCCATCCAAGTACCCTAATGGTAAAGGGGTTGTATGGAACTGAAGACTCCCGTTATTGGATTAAACATCGTATCGATGAGTGGTGTGAAGGGGTTTATGTGTACTGAATACTCCACCAAGGGTGTCAAACAGTGGAGGGGTTCATGTGTACCGAATACTCCCGTGTGTAACCTTGGGTTACCGGTAGATTGTTTGTTAAGTGTTGAGGGAACACTTGTTGAATCCGTGTATTCGATGTTACATTTTTGGTAAATGGAACTTGGTAAATGATCACTTGGAAACCCAATATAATTGTTTATGTATCATGAGATAGATTATGTTGTTTAATGTGATTTAAACATGTTTTAATCTTTAAGCCTTTCATTGGTAGTATGTATGAGAAAGCTTAAATTGAGGGTAGCAAATGAGACTTTGTTGTGGTATCCATTTTACATGTTGCATATGGTTTAATATGTTGTTTCAGAAATGTTAAGTGCATGGTTTTGATAAGGCATTATGTTGTGATAATCTTTTAATTAGTTTTGAGAAGTGGTTTCAAAAGAAAAATGAAATGGTTTCACTTGCATTGATGGTGGTTGTTGTTTGAGCATTCCTCACTAAGCCTAGTGTGCTTATGCTCTCTTTTCCATCAATGCAGATAATTGAGTTTGAGGCAACAAGGAAGCAAGGAAAGGAACTCCAGAGACTAGTTTTCAAAGTTTGGCTTGAAATGATGAAAATTGGTTTTGGGAGGGTTTTTGGTGAACTCCTTATTGTTGCAAGTTTTAATTACTGTTTTGGACTTGTAATAAGCTTTAAGTGATTGGTATGTGCTTGGATTGATGTTTTGTTTGTGGACTACGAAGCATGCATCTAGATTTGGCGTTTGAGTATGCTAGGTAAGCTGGATTGGCCTATATAATTGATATGATGATATGCAAGAATGTTATGGATGTTATTTGAAGATTGTAACACCCCCTACCCTGGGTTGGCAGCAAACCGGTTCGAGAGCGTTACTAATGTACATTACAAGCATGAACAAGGCAAGGATAGGCTAACTCATCCCTATTAGATGAGTTACTTAACTAACAAGTAACCAAACATATATTACTTAACATGTAAGCAATCTTATTTACATACATTATAGGTTACCAAAAATTTCAATTAACATCATCATACAATCATCATCATTCAAATAGCTTAAGGACAAACATGCTTCAATTTCATTTCATTGTTTCTTAACTTGATACATGTAACATTCAATTGTACATACCTTGTCTCTAAGCAAGCAATATGCCAACCTTACCATTCGGTCTTTACCATACAAGATTCTAAAAATGCTATAACATGGTATGTTCACACAAGTAATTATCAGATATCACAAGACATTTGAATGATACAAGGCTAGATGACCACTTTGAACGTTCCATGTATACATCTCAATATGCGCAACTTCAAGAGTCCATTACTTAGTTCATATTATCAACCAAGTTCATACATAGTAAGCCCATTCAAAACATATACGTATACAAATTTCCAAGCATTCAAAATGCATGCACAACCAACTAGGGAAGTACAAAACAAGTATGAACCATACTTTAGCTATGCTTGTGTCTTGCTTTGAGCTCAAGAATTTAGTCTTCAGGATCAAGCAACGATCGAATCCTTTATCGTGTGGTTGGGAAGAATGAAAACAAGAGTGATAAGTACAAGATATGTACTTAGTGAGGTAGCAACTAGTTCTAACCAATTTATAAGAAATATATCACTTAGCTAAGTTGATCCTAGTCAAGGTTGGAAGCAATTCAAATTCAAGCTTAGTTTAATCTTTATTTCAAGTCAAATAATATACTCAAGCAATATACACATTTCAATTCAAATCAAGTACATATTAGTTCAAGTTTACATGTTTGTCATTTCAAGAATACATGTCAAGTAATCCAAGTAGAAAGTCATACAATACAAGGTCCAAGCATAGACAATTATCATTTCAAGAGTTTCTTGTCAAAAATCAAGCATTACATGTCAAGCAATTCGATTATTTCAAGCTTACATATCAAGTGATTCAAGTATCAAGTAATTCAAGAATCATATAATTGAAGTATCAAATGAGCTTTATTCTTTAATTATTTCTCATTTGCTTTCTTTAGTTTATGCCTTTGGTATTTAGTTGTCCAGGTAATCCACACTCCAACCAACTGTCGCCACAAGATGTACCATAGTACTGGTCAACTCTCCTACTTTCGTCAAAGACCACACATACGTACCCTCCGTCTGTCGCCAATTAGGGGCCTTAGCCCTGGACCGTAGTCCACCCTGACACTAATGAGCTATAGACTCTAAGGCATGCCCTTCTACCTATGACCACTAACAACCAAGTCTTTTTTCAATTATGAATCACTTATTCAAGTATTACATCTTTATGTTAAGCAATAACTTATTCAAGGATCAATTCAAGTGATACATTGCAAGATCATGTTCATATACACAGCCCTTAGGCCAATTGAGCATTAACTCTACACTTTACAATTTAATTTTGTCATTTAAGCAAGCAATTAACATATGGCATCTCTTAGGCACCAAGCAAGATCTTTAATTCATGATTTATATCCTGTTAACAAGTATTTAAATCATATAGGTACATTTAAGCACTCATTCGAAATGATCACATTCAAGGGATCAAGGTTCAAGCATTTGTTTTCAGTTTTCTTCCTAGATAACTTAACAACATACATGTTTCAATTAGATCTCAAGTTTTAGTTTAAATCATTCTTCAACTTTTTCAGCACAACCAAGCATTAAATCAAGTATATTAACATGGCATAAAATAACAATAAGGAGACATGCATCTTTGGTTAGGACCTAAGTCCTAACCCTATATTAAACAACACTCACAAAACTCGGATCCAAATTCCTTTGTGTTTGCCACTAGCTTGGCCACTCCTTTCTTCCTCCACAAGGTTTACTCCTTGCTCTGTCAATTCATATAAGTGAACACATGTTTGGAAAGGTACATTCATTTCTTCAAAACAGGGCAACAATACACATAATTCATTCAACATTCATTTCAAAACGTCAAGGTTGCAGTTGCCAGGCAGCTTGTGCACTGCTTACTAAAATATGCATAACTTTCATTCCGTACGTTGGAATTTTAATTGGTTTATACCGTTGGAAAGCTAACTTAATTGTATTTCTAACTATATACGCCTTGCATTTTATTTCTTTGTCAATTAATACAGTTTTTAGCTTAAAAGCAGGGAAATTTATAACACTGGACAGTTTGCACTGTCCTTAGTGTTTCATTTCTACAATTCATTCTACAATCCCAAATTCAATTATGTTTTCTCCTAATGAATTTAGACATATTAAGGCACTATCCATAAAAACTTCCAGCCTCAAATTCTCTTTGTACAATTTATAGTGATTTTTCAAAGTTAATGCCCATAATAGAGTATTCTGGGCAGATTACACTAGTTTGAGTTTCTAGCTTCTTTAATCACTTGGATGGTACTTCTAACATATTAATTCAACTTATATACATACTCATACAAGTCTAGGTCAGTTTTATTCACCTACCAATGTGATCAAAACAAAGCATTATATAAAATCAAGCATGTTTACTCAATCTTATCTAGCAATGTGATCAAAACAGTTTCATGCCACGATACATTCAAATCATAGCAATTTAGTACTTAATTTTCCAGCAATATCAGGCAAATTCCAGCAACCATATATATTTCTTTCTTAGCAATTTGATCACAACATTCAAAATTTCAAAAATCTTAGAGCTAACATCACAATAACATGCATATCTTCCATCCTATTCAAATTAAGCAACAAGAACGTCATAAATTTCCAGATTTAAGCATTCTATTTCAATCATTCAAATCTATAACATGTAGGAACCAAGAATTATACCTGCTCCAAAGCTAATTTGATCAATACTAAATCAAGAACATGAATTTGAAGATGATTCCATGAAGCTTTCTCTCAAACTCTCCCTCTCTCTCACTATTCAGTTATGATAAGCAACAACATGAAGAAGAATCATATTTGGTTTTTCTCTTTCTTTCACACACCCTTAATTTCCATGTGTGAAATGACTTGTCACGTGTATTCCATTATAGAATGATGGTCTAATTACACATGCAAGTTTGTTGTTTCACTCTTATTACACTTTGGTCCTTTTAATTTGGCACTCTAACTTGTTAGCTGTAACATTTTAGTCCTTTAATTATGTTAGCTAATGTTTTTCCCTGAATTAATTTCCAATTTTTTAATTTGACTAACACCTAATTCAATTAGTTAATCACTTAGATAGTGGTAACTTTTCTAGGCCCGATTTAGGGTGTCAAAATTCTCCCCCCTTAAAATAAATTTGCCCTCGAATTTACCTGAGTTGAACAAGTAAGGATATTGATCTCTCATCGTAGCCTCAGGTTCCCAAGTTGCCTCTTCCATTTTATGATTTCTCCATAACACATTCACCAAGGAAACATTCTTGTTTCGGAGTCTTCTAACTTCTTTGTCAAGTATTCGTATTGGCTCTTCTTCATATGATAAGTCAGGATTTAACTCTACTTCTTCAAGCTCAAGGACATGGGATGGGTCAGATCGATATCTTTGGAGCATGGATACGTGAAAGACATTATGAATCTTGTCAAACTCACCGTGGATAGCTAATCGATAGGCCACTGGCCCTATCCTTTTAATGATTTCAAATGGACCAATGAATCGGGGACTGTGTTTCCTTTTTCTTCCAAACTGAAATACTATCTTCCAAGGGGACACTTTCAGGAAGACTTTGTCTCCAACATTGTTTTGGATGTCTCTCATTTTCAAGCCTGCATAGGCTTTCTGTCTATCAAAGGCTTGCTTCCATCGATCAGGTATGAATTTCACTTGTTCTTCAGTTTGTCTGAGCAACTGAGGTCCCAATACCTTGATTTCTCCCAGTTCAGACCAGCACAAGGGAGTTCTACATTTCCTTATGTATAGAGCTTCGAAGGGAGCCATCTGGATAGATGTCTGGTAGCTATTGTTGTAAGCAAACTCTACTAGGGGTAGAGATTTCTCCTATTTCTTTCTAAAGTCTATAACACAAGCATGTACCATGTCTTCAAGTACTTCGATGATTCTTTTCAGATTAGCCGTCGGATTGAGGATGAAAGGCTGTACTAAGGTGCACTTTAGTTCCAAGGGCTTTTTACAAAGAATTCCAGAATCGAGAAGCAAATCTGAGGTCTCAATCGTAGATTATAGATGTAGGTACACCGTGTAATTGAATCACTTCACGGATGTATAGCTTGGCTAAGATTTCCAAGCTCACGTTCATTCGAATAGGGATGAAATGAGTAGACTTTGTGAATCTATCTACAATCAACCATGCATCATCATTCTTTCTTGGAGTGGAAGGAAGACTAGTAACAAAATCCATTGTAATCAGATCCCATTTCTACTGAGGGAATTTGATTGGCTGGAGCAATCTAGTAGGGACTTGATGCTCGGCTTTGACCCTTTGACAAGTTAAGAACTTTGAAATAAAGTATGTGATAGCCGATTTCATGCCTGGCCCCCAGTATAGTGGCTTAGGGTCCTTGTACATCTTAACCGATCTAGGGTGAATCGAGGAAGAGCTTTGGTGAGCTTCTTGTAACATCTCGTGTCTTAGTTCCTCATTGTTAGGAACACATACCCTATCTTTGAAATAGAGGAGTCCATTCGACTTGAGGGAAAATTCAGAATTAGGCTCATAGTCTAGCTTGGACATGATCTTCTGATGATCTGTATCAATTTGTTGGAGTTCTTTGATTTGAGATTATACTAGATTGAATTTGAAGTTTAGACAAGAATTTCCATACTTTGGATAAACGGAAATGAGCATTGATAGCCAATGTAACCCCCTTGCCCCAGCCTAGACACCCAACCGAACCAAGAAGGCCACATTAGGTTTGTCGTAGCAAACCAAAGAGATTTAACAAAATCTGGGTCCATTTTTTCCTTTTTATCATATCTAGATGCCAATTATTAATCACACATGTTCATGCAGATAACAAATGTAACCCCAACTCAATCAGGCATCAATTTGACATCCAATTGATCACGTTTACCATTTGTGGGTCAAATTGCAATTTGACAAAGATACAAGTCAAAAATCCACTTTTAAGTTACCAACCTTAGATTAGTCTGGTTTCATGCATATGTCTCATATTCCAACTCAAACCAATCATTTAATCACATACAATTGCATTGACAAGATTCAGGGACTAAACCGCAAAGAAAGCAAAACTGCCCAAAGGTTACATTATCAGAAAAGCAGATGTTCGTACCGATACAGGTAAGCTCGTATTGATGCAGTTTAAAATACCTCATTTCAGTACACCACCATATCGTATCAATACGCCTAACTGAATTACCTAACTTTTAAAAAAAATTAACTATATCGATACAGCTCCATAGGTATTTCGATACGTTGGTTCAAGTTGAAAAAATGAATTCCAGAGGCCAAAACTCGTACTGAAACGCCCCTACCCATATAGGTGCGCCTTGCCAAAATTGCCTAGGTGTATCGAAACACACAATACCCGTACTGATCCTACAAGCCTGAAATTGCCTAGCTGTATCGATACGGTCCCCTGCGTATTGATATGCCTGGCCTGTAATGTCAATGTCACAATTTGATGGTTTTTCATTCCAAAATCATATTCAAATCAGTCCAACATGCCAAACATATCACAAGCCCACTAGAAACACCAATCCTACAGCATAGCATAGCATCGTGCATCAAAAGAGATTCTATAGGCATGCTTCCTAATAATGCATCCAAACAACATACCTAAAGACAAACCAGCACCAAAATCAATCCTTAAAGGCCATTTACAAATCAAGAGCAACTAAAGAAATATGTTCAAGTAGGGATTACCACAAAACATCTCCCAAAACACAACAAGTACCTCATTGCCCTTATTCATTATAGTCTAGTCTCTAACATACTTTGGAAACAAGTCTTGCCAAGATCCCCTTGCTTCTTGCTTCCTTCCAAGACTTTAATTCTCTACATTGATGGACAAAGAGAGCGTAAGCACACAAGGCTTTGTGAGGAAAGCACAGACAACGCACCATCAATGCATTTAAAACCATTTACTCAACGTCATCTTTCAAAACATCATGCCTCTTTTAAAACATGCACTTTATATCATTAAAACCAGCATATTAAACCATATGCTACATGTATCATTAATCAACAGCAAGTTACATTGCTAACCCTCTACTTAAGCCTTCCCATGCATTACTACCAAAGACAAAGCTTAAGGAGAAACATGTATAAATCACATTATACAACATAAAGCGTTTCAATGATACATTAACAATTATATTGGCTTTCAAGTGATGATTAACAAGTTCACTAATAAAAGAGTTCATCAGATACACGGATTCAACAAGTGTTAACCCAACACTTCAAGCCATCCCAACCAGAATAGCGATATAATCATAATCGTGGTACATTAACAACCGAGTACACTCTCAACCCACGGGGATACCAATCCCTCTCATCGGTTAGATGCTTAACCCACTAACGGGAGTATTCGGTACTGTTTAACCCCTCTACCATTAGGGTACTTGGATGGAGTATTCGGTATGCTGTATAAACCCCTCAACATCCAAGGCTACTTATTTTACAGTGCACCCAATCCTATGGCCGGCCAACTATATTTGATAACAATTTGAAAACCACATCACATGCCAATATAATTAACCATTTAAACATTTACCTCATTGTTTTTAACGAGCAATAAGCCAAACCCTTTCTAAAGCAATAGCCATGCTTTAAACCACAAGTATAAACCATACTTACAAGGATCACTTACCGTGTGCATCCTTCAGCATTTCATGCTCAAAAACAGTATATCAAATACTTTAAATCATGCTTAAACAATATGTAACATGTAAATCAAATCAAGTGCATAACACCATTTAACACTAGTACGACCAAGAGAGTAAAACCACTTTACTTACATTAGAGCTTAGGTAAGCATTTCAAGCTCTACCTTAACTCCCAAAAACAATTTTTAAAACATTCCAAATATGGAATCCAGGTTTTCACTCACCGATGAGCGAAACCTCAATTCGCCGATGCGATAACAAGTAACCAAAGCTTCCTACACTTCTCCAATCACTTTCGGATCAGCCTCCCATGTTTTTACCACAAAACAACAGAGGATTAATGCAACATAATGCATTCTAAACATAGCAACCACAATCTTTCCCGGATTTCCACAACACCCTCACAATTAACCCTCCACAACAGCCGAAAACATAACCAAAACACTTCAATTCATAACCGAACCAACATCTATCAACCTAGCATCATTTTTAACATCAAAACACATCTAAAAACAGATCCAAACCAACCTTCCACCTCCAGCAACCCTACAACCATAGAAGCACCACAAAACCTGCAAACTAATAACCTAAACAAATAGAGATTCCTAAGTTTCGGGATTCCATTGATAAAAATCACTTATCAACATTATTAAACATCCAAAATGTAGATCAAAGCATCATTACTTACTGGAAAACAGATCCAACCCGCGAATCAACTCATTTTCCCCAAATAACTCAATCGAACATTGAAAAATCATCAAAATCAAATTAGAAACACAGAAGCAAGGATCAAATGCTTTGGAATTTCAATAAAGAACCATAAAATAGAGGAGATCTCGGACCTTACCCCTATTGTGAAGTTTCTCCCTCAATTGATTTGTAAAAAGCCAAGAAAACACAAGATTATTGTAAGATTTTGTGTAAACAATCTTTATAAAACAATTTGAAATAATAAAATCAAGTTAGAAACCGCCTCACCTCTGGAAATTGATAAAAACTGAGTGTTTCGCTGAGGAGAGAATGGAGAGAAAAAGGTTGAGAGAAAATGACATGATTTTTGCTTAAGAAAAGATAACCAACTTTTTTAACAAAATCCTCTTTAATTACCAATTAAAACACATGTTAAATTTAGTTAAATTAAGGGAGAAACAACTAGAAACCAATTGGTAAATTAGCTCCTTAAAGATTCTAAGTATTTGACCCTTTTCATTTAGTCACTAGAAAATCTCAGTTTTCAAAACTTTCATGTTGGTCACTAACCAAAATGTCCATCTTCCAAAACTCATTTTTTAAATTGAATCCACCATTATTAAATACATAATTAATAATGCTTTTTAAGCATTTTCCATAATTTTTCAACACCAAATATATACGATCCCAAAATCGACTCGAATCTCTACTACGGTCCATCAGACCGTCTAATAACCCTCTAAACCGCTAAGCCCTAAAATCGGGGCATTACAACTCTCCCCCACTTAATAAATTTTATCCTCGAAATTTACCTAGAGGAAACAGGTGCAGAAACTGGTTCATCATATCCGACTTGCGCTCCCATGTGGCCTCTTTAACATCGCGGTGCTTCCACAACACCTTAACTAGTTCGACCGTTTTACCACAGAGCACCTTACTGCTGGTATCAAGAATATCTACTGGTTCTCATCATAAGAGAGATCCGGTCTCAACTCAATCTCTTCCACCGGCATGACATGCGATGGATTTGACCTATACCTCCGCAACACCGAAACATGGATCACATCATGAATCTTTCCCAACTTTGGAGGTAACCTCAACCGATACGCAACAGGACCCACACGCTCAACAACCTCGTATTTTCCAATGAACCTCGGGCTAAGCGTCCCTTTCTGCCTAAAACGCAACACTTTATTCCAGGGCGATACTTTCAAAAACACTATCACCCAGGCGTACTCTATATCCCTACGCTTCAAATCCGCATAGGATTTTAGACGATCAACAGTTGCTTTCAAGCGCTCACATATCAACTTTACCTTTTCATTGGTGCCTTTCAGAACATTGGGCATTGACACATAATTTTCCCCTACTTTTTCCCAACACACAGACGTACGACATTTTCTGCCATACAACGCCTTATAAGGTGCCATCTGTATGCTAGCATGATAACTATTATTCTAAGAAAACTCCACCAACGGAAAAAGCTTCTCCCACACTCCCTGATACTCAATAACACAACACCTTATCATATCCTCAAGAACCTGAATCACGCACTCCGACTGGCCATCCGTCTGAGGATGGTACGAGGTACTGAAACTCAACCGGGTTCCCAAGGCACGATGCAAACTCACCCAAAACCTTGCGGTTAACCGCGGATCTCTATCCGGAACTATAGATTTGGGAACCCCATGCAAACGTACAATCTCAGAGATGTACAGTTCAGCCAACCTCTCCAATGTATACGTAGTATACACTGGCACAAAATGCGTACATTTCGTAAACCAATCAATAATCACCCAAATGGAATCCTTTTTGGTCGGCGTCAAAGGTAGCCTAGAAACAAAATCCATGGTGATTCTTTCCCACTTCCACTCCGGTATCCTCAATGGTTGCAACAACCCGGAAGGAAACTGATGCTAGCCTTTACCCGCTGACAAAGCATACACCGAGCAACAAAATCAGCCACATCCTTCTCTAGCCCAACCCAAAAGTACTCTTCGTTCAACCTTCGATACATTTTAGTACTACCGGATGCATAGCAAAAGGACTAGAGTGTGCCTCAGTCAAAATAGTACGCCTCAACTCTTCATCTCAGGCACCACTATTCGACCTTTGAAACACAACACCCCATCGTCGTTGAAATGAAAATTCGTAGGATTTCCATCCTTGATATCTTCCACATGGGATACCAAACTCCCATCATACGGTTGCTTCTCGTTGATCATCTGCGACAAAGATGGCTTCACTTGCAACTCAGCCAACAAACCCCCGTCATTTGTTACGCTCAACCGAGCAAATATAGCTCTCAACTCCACAACCGCTTTCCTACTCAAAGCATCCGCCACAACATTTGCTTTTCCTAGATGATACTCAATGGTTAGATCATAATCTTTAAGCAACTCCAACCACCTATGTTGCCTAAGATTCAACTCCTTCTGTGACATCAAATATTTCAAACTCCTATGATCCGTATAGACCACACATTTCTCACCATAAAGGTAATGCCTCCAGATCTTCAAGGCAGACACTACCACTGCAAGCTCAAGATCTTGAGTAGGGTAGTTACGTTCATGCACTTTCAACTGCCTAGATGCATAAGCCACTACCTTACCCTCCTACATCAACATAAAACCAAGCCCAACATACGACGCATCACTGTAGACAATGAACTCTTTCCCTGATTCTGGTTGAACCAAGACTGGAGCTCGCGTCAAAGCTTCCTCCAACCTTTTGAAAGCTCACTGCCTATCCTCCGTCCACTCAAACTGAACATTCTTCTGTAGTAGCTTTGTTAACGGAGCTGCCAAACTAGAGAACCCTTCCACAAACCTTCGGTAGTAAATTGGCAAACCAAGGAAACTCTTAACCTCTGTCACAGACTTGGGCTCCTTCCAACTCATTACAGCCTCAACCTTTTTCGGATCGACACGAATTCCTTCGGTCGACACCACATGCTCAAGAAACACAACTTCCTTAAGCCAGAACTTACATTTTCTTAACTTAGCATACAACTGATTCTCCAACAACTTCTAAAGCACAATCCGCATATGACTATCAAGATCCTCCTTGGTACGAGAGTACACAAGGATATAATCAATAAACACGACCACAAACTGGTCCAAAAACTCATGGAACACTCGGTTCATCATGTCTATAAAAGAAGTTGTAGCATTAGTCAAACCAAAGGGCATCACAAGAAACTCGTAATGCTCGTACCTCGTATGGAAAGCTATTTTGGGCACATCCACCTCCTTCACCTTTAACTGGTAGTACCCTGACCTCAAATCTATCTTGGAAAACATCGAGGCTCCCCTGAAATAATCAAACAGATCATCTTATTTAGCTGCCGGTAATCTATACTCATCCGCAACGTACCATCTTTTTTCTTAACAAACAACACTGGCGCTCCCCATGGTGAGGTACTGGGTCTAATAAAGCCCTGATCCATCAACTACTGTAACTACGTCTTCAATTCCTTTGGAGCCATGCGGTACGGAGCAATGGACACCATAACCATATCTGCAAAGACCTCGATGCCAAACTCTACCTCACGGTCAGGTGGCAACCCTAGTAACTCTTTCAGAAAAACACCCGAAAATTCACATACGGTGCGAACATCCTGCACCCTCAACTCCTTTGACCCAGGATTCATAACATAGGCCAAGTAAGCCTGACATCCCGAATCCAACATCCGACTCGCTTCCAAAGCCAAAATAACATTGGACAAAAACTTGGCATTCTTGCCAACGACCACCACCTCATAATCATCCGCCAACCTCAAGGATATCCGTTTGGTCTCAAAATCTACCACAGCCCGATGTTCGGTCAACCAATCTATACCTCAAATTACATCAAATCCATGGAATGGCAACTCCATCAAGTCTACATCAAACACATGTCCTTGAACCATCAATGGACACCTATGATACAACCTCTTAACCATGACTGTCTCCCCAAGAGAACTAGTCACTCTAACACTCACATTAAGAATTTCCACAGATACATCAAGCAACTCAACATTCTTACTCAAAATGTATGAATGAGTATAATCGGAATCAACCAACGAATACAATGACAAAGACTAAAGGGTAAAAGTACCTGTGATCACATTAGTGTCGTTGCGACCCTCAAGGTGATAATACACCCTAGCCGGTCCACCTCCCTCAAGCTGGATAGCAACAGTATGAGCCACAGTCATCTGTCCCACATCTCGATGCTAAAACGATCTGCAGCCACGACCACGACCCCTCTACAGAGCAACAACAGGTGCAGCACCCTGTCCACCTCGAGCCAACAAAGGACAACCATGCCTCTGATGGTCGCCTGACCCACAACTCCAATAAGCATTAGCCACAATAGGCGCAGGTGCCTGACCCTCACTAGCCAACCGTGGGCAATCTCGCCTCAAATAATCTCGGGATCCACAAACCAGCAGGCGCTAAATGGGGCTCTAACCTAGGCACCATGCCCCTGGACTCCACATCCCCCAACACCTCCGCCATGCCTCGGCTCCAGGCGAAACCTCCTATAACAGTGTCTCTTGGCTTGACCACCACTATAACCCGAATCAGCAGCTCTTTACCTGAGCTAAAGGCTCGTGATCTAGAAGCCAAGCCCAAATTCTGCTCTACATCCTTGGGTCGCGAAACAAATACATTAAAGTCGGTATAATCACTAGCAAGCATGTATGTCTTAACATCCTGCACAAGCCCATAAGGGAAATGATCACATCAAGTACGCTCGTCAGGAACCAACTTAGGTGCATACCGACTCAACCTCACGAACTACACCTCGTACTCTGTAACACACGTACTGCCCTGCACCAAAGCCATAAACTCACGCTTCTTCTCATCCTGATATCGAAGTCCCAAAAACTTTTTTCGAAAAACCTCACAGAAGAACTCCCAAGACACATCCTTGGTCGCCATACCGGATACCGTGGTAGTCCACCATGCATAAGCATCACCCTGCAACAGGGACACAACACAACCTAGCTTACGAGCATCGTTACACACCATCTGGCCCAATATCCTCTCAGTACTAGCCAACCAACCCTCATAGGCCTCAGGCAACAACCCTCGAAACTCAACTCTACCCAAACTCTAAAGACGTTCAAGCAGCAAACCTTGCCCCTCAACCGGTGGTGCTGGCACATGAACACCCGTAACTGCTGCCTGAAACACACTGGTCATGGCAGGTATCAACAGTGCCATGTCACCCATCCCTAGCCCAACCGACGTAGGTGGTACTTGCTCCACTCCCTTAGGTGGATTAGGTGAGGGCGGTGGCAACCCTCTTGGAGGTACAATCTCTCCTTCATCATCCTACCCAGTGGCAGCAGCAATCGTGCTAGATCGTAACACTCTCCTCGGTCCCATCATGCTAAAATATATCTAGGAAATGATAATCATTTCAAAACAAAAAATAGTCAGGCCAGCCTCAAGTAGGGATCCAAGACTTTCATTTCAAAAATCAAAACTTTCCAGACTATAATAATAAGGCAATGGGTACCCCCAAATTTCCCAGTATGGCATTTACAACCAACATACATATATCAATCACCGTACATATCAACTAGTGTACAAACAACAATCAATGTGCAAATCAAACAACATGGCATAACTCACGGAAACAACACAACAACCTACCAAATGAATCAAACCTAGCTTTGATACCACAAAATGTAACCCCCTTAACCTGGCCTAGATGCCCAACCGAACCAAGACGGCCACATTAGGTTTGCCGTAGCAAACTGAAGAGATTTAAGAAAACCTGATCCATTTTTTCCTTTTTTATCTTATCTAGATACCAATTATTAATCCTACATGTTCATGCAGATAACAAATCTAACCCCAACTCAATCGGGCATCAATTTGACATCCAATTGATCATGTTTACCATTTAGGGATCAAATTTCAATTTGACAAAGATACAAGTCAAAAACCCACTTTTAAGTTACCAACCTTAGATTAGTCTGGTTTCATGCATATGACTCATATTCCAACTCAAAGCAATCATTTAATCACATACAATTGCATTGACAAGATCATGGACTAAATTACAAAGAAAGCAAAACTGCCCAAAGGTGACATTATTAGAAAATCAGATGTTCGTACCGAAACAGGTAAGCCCGTATCGATACGGTTTAAAATACCTGTTTCAGTACGCCTCAATATCGTATCAGTACGCCTAACTAAATTACCTAACTTTTGAAATATTTTTAACCGTACCGATACGGCTCTATAGGTGTTTCGATACGCGGGTTCGAGTTGAAAAAGTGAATTCCAGAGGCCAAAACTCGTACCGAGACACCCCTACCCATATCAGTACGCCAGGCCAAAATTGCCTAGGTGTATCGAAACACACAATACCCATACCGATCCTACAAGCCTGAAATTGCCTACCCGTACCGATACGGTCCCCCGCGTATCTATACGCCTGGCCTGTAATGTCACAATTTGATGTTTTTTCATTCCAAAATCATATTCAAATCAGTCCAACATGCTTAAAACACAATACCAACATGCCAAACATATCACAAGCCCACTAGCAACACTAATACTACAACACAACATAACATCGTGCATCAAAAGAGAATCTATAGGCATGCTTCCTAATAATGCATCCAAACAACATACCAAAAGACAAACCAGCACCAAAATCAATCCTTAAAGGCCATTTACAAATCAAGAGCAACTAAAGAAATATGTTCAAGAGGGAGTACCACACAACATCTCCCAAAACACAACAAGTACCCCATTGCCCTTATTCATTATAGTCTAGTCTCTAACATACTTTGGAAACAAGTCTTGTCAAGATCCCCTTACTTCTTGCTGCATTTCAAGACTTTAATTCTCTACATTGATGGACAAAGAGAGCGTAAGCATGCAAGGCTTAGTGAGGAAAGCTATGAACAATGCACCATCAATGCATTTAAAACCATTTACTCAACATCATCTTTAAAAACATCATGCCTATTTTAAAACATGCACTTTATATCATTAAAACCAGCATATTAAACCATATGCTACATGTATCATTAATCAACAGCAAGTAACATTGCTAACCCTCTACTTAAGCCCTCCCATACATTACTACCAAATGCAAAGCTTAAAGAGAAACATGTATAAATTACATTATACAACATAAAGCGTTTCGATGATACATTAACAAATATATTTACTTTCAAGTGATCATTAACAAGTTCAATAACAAAAGAGTTCATCGGATAAACGAATTCAACAAGTGTTAACCCAACACTTCAAGGCATCTCAACCGGAATAGCGATACAATCACAACCGCACTACATTAACAATCAAGTACAATATCAACCGGGTACAACAATCCCTCTCATCGGTTAGATGCTTAACCCACTAACGAGAGTATTCGGTACTGTTTAACCCCTCTACCATTAGGGTACTTGGATGGAGTATTCGGTACGCCGTATAAACCCCTCAACATCCAAGGCGACTTATTTTACAGTGCACACAATCCTGTGGCCGGCCAACTATATCCGATAATTTTTTAAAACCATATCACTTGCCAATATAATTAACCATTTAAACATTTACCTCATTGTTTTTAACAAGTAATAAGCCAAACCCTTTCTAAAGCAATAACCATGCTTTAAACCACAAGTATAAACCATACTTACAAAGATCACTTACCGTGTGCATCCTTCAGCATTTCAAGCTCAAGAATAGTATATCAAATACTTTAAATCATGCTTAAGCAGTTGGTACATGTAAATCAAATCAAGTGCATAACACCATTTAACACTAGCACGACCGAGAGAGTAAAACTACTTTACTTACTTCTGAGGTTAGGTAAGCATTTCAAGCTCTACCTTAACTCCCAAAAACCATTTTTAAAACATTCCAAAGCTGGAATCCATATTTTCACTCACCGATACGCGAAACATCAATTTGTCGACGCGTAAACAAGTACCCGAAGCTTCCTACGCTTCTCCAATCACTTTTGGATCAACCTCCCCTATTTTTTCCACAAAACAACAGAGGATTAATGCATCATAATGCATTCTAAACACAGCAACCACAATCCTTCCTAGATTTCCACAACACCCTCACAATTAACCCTCTACAACAACCAAAAACATAACCAAAACGCTTTGATTCATAACCCAGCCAACATCTATCAACCTAGCATCATTTTAAACATCAAAACATATCTAAAAATAGATCCAAACTAAGCTACCACCTCCAGCATCCTTATAACCATAGAAACACCACAAAACCTCCAAACTAACAACCTAAACAAATAGAGATTCCTAAGTTTCGGGATTCCATTGATAAAAAACACTTATCAATATTATTAAACATCTAAAATATAGATCAAAGCATCATTACTTACTAGAAAACAGATCCAATCTGCAAATCAAGTCATTTTCCCCAAATAACTCAATTAAATATTGAAAAATCATCAAAATCAAATTAGAAACACAAAAGAAAGGATCAAACGCTTGGGAATTTCAATAAAGAACCATACAATAGAGAAGATCTTGGACCTTACCCCTATTATAAAGTTTCTCCCTCAATTGATTTGTAAAAAGCTATCAAAACACAAGATTATTGTAAGATTTTGTGTAAACAATCTTTATAAAACAATTTGAAACAATAAAATCAAGTTAGAAACCACCTCACCTCTGGAAATCGATGAAAACCTGAGTGTTTGGTTGATGAGAGAATGGAGAGAAAAAGGTTGAGAGAAAATGATGTGATTTTTGTTTTAGAAAAGATAACCAACTTTTTTAACAAAATCCTCTTTAATTACCAATTAAAACACATGTTAAAATTAGTTAAAGTAAGGGAGAAACAATCAGAAACCAATTGGTAAGTTATCTCCTTCAAGATTCTAAGTATTTGACCCTTTTCATTTTAGTCACTAGAAAATCTCAGTTTTCAAAACTTTCATTTTGGTCACTAACCAAAATGTCCATCTTCCAAAACTCATTTTTCTAAATTGTTTCCACCATTATTAAATACATAATTAATAATGATTTTTAAGCATATTCCATAATTTTTCCAACACCAAAAATATACGATCCTAAAACTAACTCGAATCTCTACTCCAGTCCACTAGACCGTCTAATAACCCTCTAAACCGCTAAGCCCTGAAACTGGGGCATTACAACCAAGGAAGCTATAAACGAATGGAAAAGATCATTAAGGGAGATTTTCGAATAATTACTTGTAAGTCAAGAAAAGTCTAATTCAAATGTTTACTTGTAAGTCAAGAAAATATCATTTCGAATAAATTATTCTAGGATTTAGATTTAAGGCTTTACTCAAGTATGGTCTACGACTAAGGGCATCAGCAACCACGTTTGCTTTCCCCGGATGGTAGCCGATAACTATATCGTAGTCCTTAAGTAACTCTAGCCATCTCCTTTGCCTCAAGTTCAAGTTTTTTTGAGTTAGGAGGTATTTGAGGCTCTTATAGTCTGTAAACAAGTTGCATTTCTCCCCGTACAAGTAATGTCTCCAGACTTTGAGTGCAAACACGATAGCTGCCAATTCTAGATCGTGAGTAGGGTAGTTTGACTCATGTGGTTTTAGTTGCCTTGAAGCGGAAGCTACCACGTTTCCATCTTGCGTTAGGACACATACTAGTCCCATATCAGATGCATCACTGTAAACAGTGTACTCCTTGCCCGATATTGGTTGGATGAGAACCGGAGCATGAGTCAGGGCTTGTTTAAGCTGATCAAAGCTTCGTTGTTGGTTCTCCGACCAAACAAAGGGTGTATCTTTGCGAGTTAGCTTAGTCAAACTTGCGGCAATAGATGAGAATCCTTTGACAAAATGTCGATAATACCCAGCTAAACCGAGAAAGCTTCTGATCTCACCAACCTTCCTTGAGGTCTCCAATCTAGGATAGATTGAATCTTCCTTGGATCTACTTTGATCCCTTATGCCGAGATGATATGGCCAAGGAACGACACTTCTGATAGCCAAAATTTGCATTTAGAGAACTTTGTAAACAATTGACGTTCTCAGAGGGTTTGTAATACGATTCGAAGGTGTTCAGAATCTTTTTCCTTATTTTGAGAATACACTAGAATGTCAATGATGAAGACGGCCACGGACTTGTCAAGATAGGGCTTGAATACACGGTTCATGAGATCCATGAATGCAGCTAGAGCATTCGTTAATCCGAATGGAATTACAAGGAATTCACAATGGCCATATCGAGTGTGAAAGGCTGTCTTGGGTACATCTTCTTCTTTTACCCTTATTTGGTAGTATCCTTATCGTAGATCGATCTTTGAGAACACTGCGGCATCTTTGAGTTGATCGAAAAGATCTTTAATCCTTGGGAGAGGATATCGATTCTTGATAGTAAGCTTGTTCAATTGTCTGTAGTCAATACAAAGTCTCATACTCCCATCTTTCCTCTTTACAAACAGGACTGGAGCACCCTAGAGAGACGAGCTAGGCCTAATGAAACCCTTGTCTTGTAGCTCTTGGAGTTGCTTCTTGAGTTCTTTCAACTCAACAGGTGATATTTGATAAGGTGTGATGGACACTAGAGTTGTTCCAGGTTGGAAATCGATCTCGAACTCTACTTCTCTTGTTGGAGGGAGACCAGGGAGTTCATCAGGAAAAAACATCGAGATATTCAAATACAATATGCACACTAGGTAAGATGAATTAAAGTTCATCTTGTAAGACCATAGCAGCAAAGATTGAGGTTGGTTTCTTGTCAATTAGAAGAATTGATTCCTTTCCTAAACCCCGAAGGTAAAGTCTCCTATTTAGGCAATCTACCCAGGCTTTATTCTTGCTTAACAAATCTAGTCCAGTACTAGATAGAACTCACAAGTTGGTAGTACACATAGATTAGCAAGAAAATGTACATTTCGAAAGAA